>OZ010729.1:25405419-25909245 GCA_963932275.1 Andrena praecox
CGACCCCGGGACTAGATTGGCCCGCCACCGTCATGTCCGACGACTTCAGGGTCGTCCCCACGACCACGGGCCAAAGTTGGCCAGCCGCCGACATGTCCGACGATTATAGGGTCGTCCCCACGACCCCGGGAATAGATTGGCCCGCCCCCGACAAGTCCGACGACTATAGGGTCGTCCCCACGACCTCGGGACTAGGTTGGCCAGCCGCCGACATGTCCGACGACTATAGGGTCGTCGCCACGACCCCGGGCCAATGTTGGCCAATCGCCGACATGTCCGACGACTATAGGGTCGTCCCTACGACCCCGGACTAGGTTGGCCAGCCGCCGACATGTCCGACGACTATAGGGTCGTCCCCACGACCCCGGGCCAAAGTTGGCAAGCCGCCGACATGTCCGATGACTATAGGGTCGTCCCCACGACCCCGGGACTAGGTTGGACCACCGCCGACTTGTCCGACGACAATAGGGTCGTCCCCACGACCCCGGGTCTAGGTTGGCCAGCTGCCGACATGTCCGACGATTATAGGGTCGTCCCCATGACCAGGGGCCAAAGTTGGCCTGCCGCCGAAATGTCCGACAACTATACAGTCGTCCCCACGACACCAGGCCAAAGTTGGCCAGCCGCCAACTGCTCGGACGACTATAGGGTCGTCCCTACGACCCCGGGACTAGATTGGCCCGCCGCCGACTTGTCGGACGACTATAGGGTCGTCCCCACGACCCCCGGACTAGATTGGCCCGCCGCCGACTTGTCCGACGACTATAGGGTCGTCCCCACGACCCCCGGACTAGGTTGGCTCGCCGCCGACTTGTCCGACGACTATAGGGTCGTCCCCACGACCACGGGCCAAAGTTGGCCAGCCGCCGACATGTCCGACGACTATAGGGTCGTCCCATGGACCCCGGGACTAGATTGGCCCGCCACCGTCATGTCCGACGACTATAAGGTCGTCCCCACGACCCCCGGACTAGGTTGGCTCGCCGCCGACTTGTCCGACGACTATAGGGTCGTCCCCACGACCCCAGCACTATATTGATCCGCCACCGTCATGTCCGACGACTATAGGGTCGTTCCCACGGCCCCGGGCCAAAGTTGGCCAGTCGCCGACTTGTCCGACGACTATACGGTCGTACCCACGACCCCGGGACTAGATTGGCCCGCCACCGTCAAGTCCGACGACTATACGGTCGTCCCCATGACCACGGGCCAAAGTTGGCCAATCGCCGATATGTCCGACGACTATAGGGTCGTCCCCACGACACCGGGTCATAGTTGACGAGCCGCCGACATGTCCGACGACTATAGAGTCGTCCCCACGACCCCGGGCCAAAGATGTCCAGCCGCCGTCTTGTCCGACGACTATAAGGTCGTCCCCACGACCCCCGGACTAGGTTGGTACGCCGCCGACTTCTCCGACGAGTATAGGGTCCTCCCCACGACCACGGCCCAAAGTTGGCCAGCCGCCGACATGTCCGACGACTATAGGGTCGTCCCCACGACCCAGGACTAGACTGGCCCGCCACCGACATGTCCGACGACTATAGAGTCGTCCCCACGACCCCGGGTCAATGTTGGCTCGCCGCCGACATGTCCGACGACTATAGGGTCGTCCCCACGACCCCCGGGCCAAAGTTGGACAGCCACCGACTTGTCCGACGAGTATAGGGTCCTCCCCACGACCACGGGCCAAAGTTGGCCAGCCGCCGACATGTCCGACGACTATAGGGTCGTCCCCACGACCCGGGACTAGACTGGCCCGCCACCGTCATGTCCGACGACTATAGGGTCGTCCCCACGACCCCCGGACTAGGTTGGCCGGCCGCCGACTTGTCCGACGACTATAGGGTCGTCCCCACGACCCCCCGACTAGGTGGGCTCGCCGCCGACTTGTCCGACGACTATAGGGTCGTCCCCACGACCCCGGGACTAGGTTGGCTCGCCACCGTCATGTCTGACGACTATAGGGTCGTCCCCACGACCACGGGCCAAAGTTGGCCAGCCGGCGACATTTCCGACGACTATAGGGTCGTGCCCACGACCCGGGACTAGACTGGCCCGCCACCGTCAAGTCCGACGACTATAGGGTCGTCCCCACGACACCGGGACTAGATTGGCCCGCCACCGTCAAGTCCGACGACTATAGGGTCGTCCCCACGACCCCGGGCCAAACCTGGACAGCCGCCGACTTGTCCGACGACTATAGGGTCGTCCCCACGACCCCGGGCCAAATCTGGACAGCCGCCGACTTGTCCGACGACTATAGGGTCGTCCCCACGACCACGGGCCAAAGTTGGCCAGCCGGCGACATTTCCGACGACTATAGGGTCGTGCCCACGACCCGGGACTAGACTGGCCCGCCACCGTCATGTCCAACGATTATGGGGTCGTCCCCACGACCCCGGGACTAGATTGGCCCGCCACCGTCATGTCCGACGACTATGGGGTCGTCCACACGACCCCGAGACTAGATTGGCCCGCCACCGTGAAGTCCGACGAATATAGGGTCGTCCCCACGACCACGGGCCAAATTTGGCCAGCCGCCGACTTGTCCGACGACTATAGAGTCGTCCCCACGACCCCGGGACTAGATTGGCCCGCCACCGTCATGTCCGACGACTATAGGGTCGTCACCACGACCCCAGGACTAGATTGGCCCGCCACCGTCATGTTCGACGACTATAGGGTCGTCCCCACGACCACAGGCCAAAGTTGGCCAGCCGGCGACATGTCCGACGACTACTGGGTCGTCCCCACGACCCGGGCCTAGATTGGCCCGCCACTGTCATGTCCGACGACTATAGGGTCGTCCCCACGACCCCGGGACTAGGTTGGCTCGCCGCCGACTTGTCCGACGACTATTGGGTCGTCCCCACAACCCCGGGACTAGGTTGGCTCGCCGCCGTCATGTCCGACAACTATAGGGTCGTCCCAATAACCACGGGCCAAAGTTGGCCAGCCGCCGTCATATCCGACGACTCAAGGGTCGCCCCCATGACCCGGGTCTAGATTAGCCCGCCACCGTCATGTCCGTCGACTATTGGGTCGTCCCCACAACCCCGGGACTAGGTTGGCTCGCCGCCATCATGTCCGACGACTATAGGGTCGTCCCCACGATCCCGGGACTAGATTGGCCCGACACCGTCATGTCCGACGACTATAGGGTCGTCCCCACGATCCCGGGACTAGATTGGCCCGACACCGTCATGTCCGACGACTATAGGGTCGTCCCCACGATCCCGGGACTAGATTGGCCCGACACCGTCATGTCCGACGACTATAGGGTCGTCCCCACGACCACGGGCCAAATATGGCCAGCCGCCGACTTGTCCGCAGACTATAGGGTCGTCCCCACGTCCCCGGGCCAAAGTTGGCCCGCCACCGTTATGTCCGACGACTATAGGGTCGACCCCACGACCACGGGCCAAAGTTGGCCAGCCGGCGACATGTCCGACGACTATAGGGTTGTCCCCACGACCCGGGACTAGACTGGCCCGCCACCGTCATGTCCGACGACTATAGGGTCATCCCCACGACCCCGGGACTAGGTTGGCCCGCCACCGACTTGTCCGACGACTATAGGGTCGTCCCCACGACCCCGGGACTAGATTGGCCCGCCACCGTCATTTCCGACGACTATAGGGTCGTACCCACGACCACGGGCCAAAGTTGGCCAGCCGCCGACTTGTCCGACGACTATAGGATCGTCCCCATGACCCGGGACTAGACTGGCCCGCCACCGTCATGTCCGACGACTATAGGGTCGTCCCCACGACCCCCGGACTAGGTTGGTACGCCGCCGACTTCTCCGACGAGTATAGGGTCCTCCCCACGACCACGGCCCAAAGTTGGCCAGCCGCCGACATGTCCGACGACTATAGGGTCGTCCCCACGACCCAGGACTAGACTGGCCCGCCACCGACATGTCCGACGACTATAGAGTCGTCCCCACGACCCCGGGTCAATGTTGGCTCGCCGCCGACATGTCCGACGACTATAGGGTCGTCCCCACGACCCCCGGGCCAAAGTTGGACAGCCACCGACATTTCCGACGACTATAGGGTCGTCCCCACGACCACGGGCCAAAGTTGGCCAGCCGCCGACATGTCCGACGACTATAGGGTCGTCCCGACGACCCCGGGCCAATGTTGGCCAATCGCCAACATGTCCGACGACTATAGGGTCGTCCCCACGACCCCGGGTCTAGGTTGGCCAGCCGCCGACATGTCCGACGACTATAGAGTCGTCCCCACGACCCCGGGTCTAGGTTGGCCAGCCGCCGACATGTCCGACGACTATAGAGTCGTCCCCACGACACCGGGCCAAAGTTGGACAGCCGCCGACATGTCCGACTACTATAGGGTCGTCCCCAGGACCTCGGGTCTAGATTGGCCCGCTACCGTCATGTCCGAAGACTATAGGGTCGTCCCCACGACCACGGGACTAGATTGGCCCGCCACCGCCATGTCCGACGACAATAGGGTCGTCCCCACGACCCCGGGTCTAGGTTGGCCAGCCGCCGACATGTCCGACGACCATCGGATCGTCCCCACGACCACGCGCCAAAGATGGCCAGCCGCCGACATGTCCGACGACTATTGGATCGTCCCCACGACCACGGGCCAAAGTTGGCCAGCCGCCGACATGTCCGACGACTATAGGGTCGTCCCCACGACCCCGGGCCAATGTTGGCCAATCGCCGACATGTCCAACGACTATAGGGTCGTCCCTACGACCCAGGGACTAGATTAGCCCGCCACCGTCATGTCCAACAACTATAGGGTCGTCCCCACGACCACGGGCCAAAGTTGGCATGCCGCCGAAATGTCCGACGACTATAAGGTCGTCCCCACGACACCGGGCCAAAGTTGGCCAGCCGCCGACATGTCCGACGACTATAGGGTCGTCCCCACGACCCCGGGACTAGATTGGCCCGCCACCGTCATGTCCGACGATTATAGGGTCGTCCCCACGACCGCGAGACTAGATTGGCCCGCCACCGTCATGTCCGACGACAATAGGGTCGTCCCCACGACCCCGGGTCCAGGTTGGCCAATCGCCGACATGTCCGACGACTATAGGGTCGTCCCTACGACCCCGGACTAGATTGGCCCGCCACCGTCATGTCCGACGATTATAGGGTCGTCCCCACGACCGCGAGACTAGATTGGCCCGCCACCGTCATGTCCGACGACAATAGGGTCGTCCCCACGACCCCGGGCCAAAGTTGGCCAGCCGCCGACATGTCCGACGATTATAGGGTCGTCCCCACGACCCCGGGCCAATGTTGGCCAATCGCCGACATGTCCGACGACTATAGGGTCGTCCCTACGACCCCGGACTAGATTGGCCCGCCACCGTCATGTCCGACGATTATAGGGTCGTCCCCACGACCGCGAGACTAGATTGGCCCGCCACCGTCATGTCCGACGACAATAGGGTCGTCCCCACGACCCCGGGTCCAGGTTGGCTAGCCGCCGACATTTCCGACGACTATAGAGTCGTCCCCACGACACCGGGACTAGGTTGGCCCACCGCCGACTTGTCCGACGACAATAGGGTCGTCCCCACGACCCCGGGTCTAGGTTGGCCAGCTGCCGACATGTCCGACGATTATAGGGTCGTCCCCATGACCAGGGGCCAAAGTTGGCCTGCCGCCGAAATGTCCGACAACTATACAGTCGTCCCCACGACACCAGGCCAAAGTTGGCCAGCCGCCAACATGTCCGACGACTATAGGGTCGTCCCTACGACCCCGGGACTAGATTGGCCCGTCCGCCGACTTGTCCGACGACTATAGGGTCGTCCCCACGACCCCCGGACTAGGTTGGCTCGCCGCCGACTTGTCCGACGACTATAGGGCCGTCCCCACGACCACGGGCCAAAGTTGGCCAGCCGCCGACATGTCCGACGACTATAGGGTCGTCCCATGGACCCCGGGACTAGATTGGCCCGCCACCGTCATGTCCGACGACTATAAGGTCGTCCCCACGACCCCGGGTCTAGGTTGGCCAGCCGCCGACATATCCGACGACTATAGAGTCGTCCCCACGACACCGGGCCAAAGTTGGACAGCCGCCGACATGTCCGACTACTATAGGGTCGTCCCCAGGACCTCGGGTCTAGATTGGCCCGCTACCGTCATGTCCGAAGACTATAGGGTCGTCCCCACGACCACGGGACTAGATTGGCCCGCCACCGCCATGTCCGACGACAATAGGGTCGTCCCCACTACCCCGGGTCTAGGTTGGCCAGCCGCCGACATGTCCGACGACTATAGGGTCGTCCCCACGACCCCGGGCCAATAATGGCCAATCGCCGACATGTCCGACGACTATAGGGTCGTACCTACGACCCCGGGACTTGATTGGCCCGGCACCGTCATGTCCAACGACTATCGGATCGTCCCTACGACCACGGGCCAAAGTTGGCCAGCCGCCGACAGGTCCGACGACTATTTGGTCGTCCCCACGACCCTGGGACTAGATTGGCTAGCCACCGTCACGTCCGACGACTATCGGATCGTCCCCACGACCACGAGCCAAAGTTGGCCAGCCGCCGACATGTCCAACGACTATTGGGTCGCCCCACGACCACGGGCCAAAGGTGGCCAGCCGCCGACATGTCCGATGACTATATGGTCGTCCCCACGACCCCGGGTCTAGGTTGGCCAGCCGCCGACATGTTCGACGACTATTGGATCGTCCCCACGACCACGGGCCAAAGTTGGCCAGCCGCCGACATGTCCGACGGCTATAGAGTCGTCCCCACGACCCCGGGACTAGATTGGCCCGCCACCGTCATGTCTGACGACTATAGGGTCGTCCCCACGACCACGGGCCAAAGTTGGCCAGCCGCCGACTTGTCCGACGACTATAGGGTCGTCCCCACGACCCCGGGACTAGGTTGGCCCGCCGCCGTCTTGTCCGACGACAATTGGGTCGTCCCCACGACCCCCGGACTAGGCTGGCTCGACGCCGACTTGTCCGACGACTATAGGGTCCTCCCCACGACACCGGGCCAAAGTTGGCAAGCCGCCGACATGTCCGACGACTATAGAGTCGTCCCCACGAACCCGGGTCATTGTTGGCTCGCCACCGAATTGTCCGACGACTATTGGGTCGTCCCCACAACCCCGGGACTAGGTTGGTCCGCCGCCGACTTGTCCGACCACTATAGGGTCGTCCCCATAACCACGGGCCAAAGTTGGCCAGCCGCCGACATGTCCGACGACTATAGGGTCGTCCCGACGACCCCGGGCCAATGTTGGCCAATCGCCAACATGTCCGACGACTATAGGGTCGTCCCTACGACCCCGGGACTAGATTGGCCCGCCACCGTCAAGTCCAACGATTATAGGGTCGTCCCCACGACCCCGGGACTAGATTGGCCCGCCGCCGACATGTCCGACGACTATTGGATCGTCCCCACGACCACGGGCCAAAGTTGGCCAGCCGCCGACATGTCCGGCGAATATAGGTTCGTCCCCACGACCCCGGAACTAGGTTGGCCAGCCGCCGACATGTCCGACGACAATCGGATCGTCCCCACGACCACGCGCCAAAGATGGCCAGCCGCCGACATGTCCGACGACAATCGGATCGTCCCCACGACCACGCGCCAAAGTTGGCCAGCCGCCGACATGTCCGACGACTATAGGGTCGTCCCCACGACCCCGGGCCAATGTTGGCCAATCGCCGACATGTCCAACGACTATAGGGTCGTCCCTACGACCCAGGGACTAGATTAGCCCGCCACCGTCATGTCCAACAACTATAGGGTCGTCCCCACGACCACGGGCCAAAGTTGGCATGCCGCCGAAATGTCCGACGACTATAGGGTCGTCCCCACGACCTCGGGACTAGGTTGGCCAGCCGCCGACATGTCCGACGACTATAGGGTCGTCGCCACGACCCCGGGCCAATGTTGGCCAATCGCCGACATGTCCGACGACTATAGGGTCGTCCCTACGACCCCGGACTAGGTTGGCCAGCCGCCGACATGTCCGACGACTATAGGGTCGTCCCCACGACCCCGGGCCAAAGTTGGCAAGCCGCCGACATGTCCGATGACTATAGGGTCGTCCCCACGACCCCGGGACTAGGTTGGCCCACCGCCGACTTGTCCGACGACAATAGGGTCGTCCCCACGACCCCGGGTCTAGGTTGGCCAGCTGCCGACATGTCCGACGATTATAGGGTCGTCCCCATGACCAGGGGCCAAAGTTGGCCTGCCGCCGAAATGTCCGACAACTATACAGTCGTCCCCACGACACCAGGCCAAAGTTGGCCAGCCGCCAACATGTCCGACGACTATAGGGTCGTCCCCACGACCACGGGCCAAAGTTGGCCAGCCGCCGACATGTCCGACGACTATAGGGTCGTCCCATGGACCCCGGGACTAGATTGGCCCGCCACCGTCATGTCCGACGACTATAAGGTCGTCCCCACGACCCCCGGACTAGGTTGGCTCGCCGCCGACTTGTCCGACGACTATAGGGTCGTCCCCACGACCCCAGCACTATATTGATCCGCCACCGTCATGTCCGACGACTATAGGGTCGTTCCCACGGCCCCGGGCCAAAGTTGGCCAGTCGCCGACTTGTCCGACGACTATACGGTCGTCCCCACGACCCCGGGACTAGATTCGCCCGCCACCGTCAAGTCCGACGACTATACGGTCGTCCCCACGACCCCGGGACTAGATTGGCCCGCCACCGTCATGTCCGACGACTTCAGGGTCGTCCCCACGACCACGGGCCAAAGTTGGCCAGCCGCCGACATGTCCGACGATTATAGGGTCGTCCCCACGACCCCGGGAATAGATTGGCCCGCCCCCGACAAGTCCGACGACTATAGGGTCGTCCCCACGACCTCGGGACTAGGTTGGCCAGCCGCCGACATGTCCGACGACTATAGGGTCGTCGCCACGACCCCGGGCCAATGTTGGCCAATCGCCGACATGTCCGACGACTATAGGGTCGTCCCTACGACCCCGGACTAGGTTGGCCAGCCGCCGACATGTCCGACGACTATAGGGTCGTCCCCACGACCCCGGGCCAAAGTTGGCAAGCCGCCGACATGTCCGATGACTATAGGGTCGTCCCCACGACCCCGGGACTAGGTTGGCCCACCGCCGACTTGTCCGACGACAATAGGGTCGTCCCCACGACCCCGGGTCTAGGTTGGCCAGCTGCCGACATGTCCGACGATTATAGGGTCGTCCCCATGACCAGGGGCCAAAGTTGGCCTGCCGCCGAAATGTCCGACAACTATACAGTCGTCCCCACGACACCAGGCCAAAGTTGGCCAGCCGCCAACTGGTCGGACGACTATAGGGTCGTCCCTACGACCCCGGGACTAGATTGGCCCGCCGCCGACTTGTCGGACGACTATAGGGTCGTCCCCACGACCCCCGGACTAGATTGGCCCGCCGCCGACTTGTCCGACGACTATAGGGTCGTCCCCACGACCCCCGGACTAGGTTGGCTCGCCGCCGACTTGTCCGACGACTATAGGGTCGTCCCCACGACCACGGGCCAAAGTTGGCCAGCCGCCGACATGTCCGACGACTATAGGGTCGTCCCATGGACCCCGGGACTAGATTGGCCCGCCACCGTCATGTCCGACGACTATAAGGTCGTCCCCACGACCCCCGGACTAGGTTGGCTCGCCGCCGACTTGTCCGACGACTATAGGGTCGTCCCCACGACCCCAGCACTATATTGATCCGCCACCGTCATGTCCGACGACTATAGGGTCGTTCCCACGGCCCCGGGCCAAAGTTGGCCAGTCGCCGACTTGTCCGACGACTATACGGTCGTACCCACGACCCCGGGACTAGATTGGCCCGCCACCGTCAAGTCCGACGACTATACGGTCGTCCCCATGACCACGGGCCAAAGTTGGCCAATCGCCGATATGTCCGACGACTATAGGGTCGTCCCCACGACACCGGGTCATAGTTGACGAGCCGCCGACATGTCCGACGACTATAGAGTCGTCCCCACGACCCCGGGCCAAAGATGTCCAGCCGCCGTCTTGTCCGACGACTATAAGGTCGTCCCCACGACCCCGGGACTAGATTGGCCCGCCACCGTCATGTCCGACGACTATAGGGTCGTCCTCACGACCCCGGGTCTAGGTTGGCCAGCCGCCGACATGTCCGACGACTATAGAGTCGACCCCACGACCCCGGGCCAATGTTGGCAAGCTGCCGACTTGTCCGACGACTATAGGGTCGTCCCCACGACCCCGGGCCAAAGATGGCCAGCCACCGACATGTTCGCCGACTATAGGGTCGTCCCCACGACCACGGGCCAAAGTTGGCCAGCCGGCGACATGTCCGACGACTATAGGGTCGTCCCTACGACCCCGGGACTCGGTTGGCTCGCCACCGTCATGTCCGACGACTATAGAGTCGTCCCCACGACCCTGGGCCAAAGATGTCCAGCCGCCGTCTTGTCCGACGACTATACGGTCGTCCCCACGACCCCGGAACTCGATTGGCCCGCCACCGTCATGTCCGACGACTATAGGGTCGTCCTCACGACCCCGGGTCTAGGTTGGCCAGCCGCCGACATGTCCGACGACTGTAGAGTCGTCCCCACGACACCGGGCCGAAGTAGGCCAGCCGCCGACATCTCCGACGACTATAGAGTCGTCCCCACGACCCCGGGCCAATGTTGGCAAGCTGCCGACTTGTCCGACGACTATAGGGTCGTCCCCACGACCCCGGGCCAAAGATGGCCAGCCGCCGACATGTTCGCCGACTATAGGGTCGTCCCCACGACCACGGGCCAAAGTTGGCCAGCCGGCGACATGTCCGACGACTATAGGGTCGTCCCTACGACCCCGGGACTCGGTTGGCTCGCCATCGTCATGTCCGACGACTATAGAGTCGTCCCCACGACTCCGGGACTAGATTGGCCCGCCAACGTCATGTCCGACGACTATAGGGTCGTCCCCACGACCTCGGGACTAGATTGGCCCGCCACGGTCATGTCCGACGACTATAGGGTCGTCCCCACGACCCCGGGACTACATTGTCCCGCCACCGTCATGTCCGACGACTATAGGGTTGTCCCCATGACCACGGGCCAAAGTTGGCAAGCTGCCGACTTGTCCGACGATTATAGGGTCGTCCCCACGACCCCGGGCCAAAGTTGGCCAGCCGGCGACATGTCCGACGACTATAGGGTCGTCCCTACGACCCCGGGACTCGGTTGGCTCGCCACCGTCATGTCCGACGACTATAGAGTCGTCCCCACGACCCCGGTCCAAAGATGTCCAGCCGCCGTCTTGTCCGACGACTATACGGTCGTCCCCACGACCCCGGGACTCGATTGGCCCGCCACCGTCATGACCGACGACTATAGAGTCGTCGTCTCGACCCCGGGACTAGATTGGCCCGCCACCGTCATGTCCGACGACTATAGGGTGGTCCCCACGACCACGGGCCAAATTTGGCCAGCCGCCGACTTATCCGAATACTATAGGGTCGTCCCCACGTCCCCGGGACTAGGTTGGCTCGCCGCCGACTTGTCCGACGACTATTGGGTCGTCCCCACAACCCCGGGACTAGGTTGGTCCGCCGCCGACTTGTCCGGCCACTATAGGGTCGTCCCCATAACCACGGGCCAAAGTTGGCCAGCCGCCGTCATATCCGACGACTCAAGGGTCGCCCCCATGACCCCGGGACTAGATTAGCCCGCCACCGTCATATCCGACGACTATAGGGTCGTCCCCACGACCCCGGGACTAGATTGGCCCGCCACCGTCATGTCCGGCGACTATAGGGTCGTCCCCACAAGCCTGGGCCAAAGTTGGCCAGCCGCCGACTTGTCCGAGGACTATAGGGTCGTCCCCACGACCCCGGGTCTAGGTTGGCCAGCCGCCGACATGTCCCACGACTATAGAGTAGTCCCCACGACACCGGGCCAAAGTAGGCCTGCCGCCGACATCTCCGACGACTATAGAGTCGTCCCCACGACCCCGGGCCAATGTTGGCAAGCTGCCGACTTGTCCGACGACTATAGGGTCGTCCCCACGACCCCCGGCCAAATATGGCCAGCCGCCGACATGTTCGCCGACTAAATGGTCGTCCCCACGACCACGGGCCAAAGTTGGCCAGCCGGCGACATGTCCGACGACTATAGGGTCGTCCCTACGACCCCGGGACTCGGCTGGCTCGCCACCGTCATGTCCGACGACTATAGAGTCGTCCCCACGACCCCGGGCCAAAGATGTCCAGCCGCCGTCTTGTCCGACGACTATACGGTCGTCCCCACGACCCCGGGACTAGATTGGCCCGCCACCGTCATGTCCGACGACTATAGGGTCGTCCTCACGACCCCGGGTCTAGGTTGGCCAGCCGCCGACATGTCCGACGGCTATAGAGTCGTCCCCACGACCCCGGGACTAGATTGGCCCGCCACCGTCATGTCCGACGACAATAGGGTCGTCCCCACGACCCCGGGTCCAGGTTGGCCCGCTGCCGACTTGTCCGACCACTATAGGGTCGTCCCCACGACCCCGGGACTAGGTTGGCTCGCCGCCGACATGTCCGACGACTATAGGTTCGTCCCCACGACCCCCGGAGTAGGTTGGCTCGACGCCGACTTGTCCGACGACTATAGGGTCGTCCCCACGACCCCGGGACTAGATTGGCCCGCAACCGTCTTGTCCGACGACTATAGGGTCGTCTTCACGACCACGGGCCAAAGTTGGCCAGCCGCCGACATGTGCGATGACTATAGGGTCGTCCCCACGACCCCGGGACTATATTGGCCCGCCACCGTCACGTCCGACGACTATCGGATCGTCCCCACGACCACGAGCCAAAGTTGGCCAGCCGCCGACATGTCCAACGACTATTGGGTCGCCCCACGACCACGGGCCAAAGTTGGCCAGCCGCCGACATGTGCGACGACTATAGGGTCGTCCCCACGACCCCGGGACTATATTGGCCCGCCACCGTCACGTCCGACGACTATCGGATCGTCCCCACGACCACGAGCCAAAGTTGGCCAGCCGCCGACATGTTCGACGACTATTGGATCGTCCCCACGACCACGGGCCAAAGTTGGCCAGCCGCCGACATGTCCGACGACTATAGGGTCGTCCCGACGACCCCGGGCCAATGTTGGCCAATCGCCAACATGTCCGACGACTATAGGGTCGTCCCTACGACCCCGGGACTAGATTGGCCCGCCACCGTCAAGTCCAACGATTATAGGGTCGTCCCCACGACCCCGGGACTAGATTGGCCCGCCGCCGACATGTCCGACGACTATTGGATCGTCCCCACGACCACGGGCCAAAGTTGGCCAGCCGCCGACATGCCCGGCGAATATAGGTTCGTCCCCACGACCCCGGAACTAGGTTGGCCAGCCGCCGACATGTCCGACGACAATCGGATCGTCCCCACGACCACGCGCCAAAGATGGCCAGCCGCCGACATGTCCGACGACAATCGGATCGTCCCCACGACCACGCGCCAAAGTTGGCCAGCCGCCGACATGTCCGACGACTATAGGGTCGTCCCCACGACCCCGGGCCAATGTTGGCCAATCGCCGACATGTCCAACGACTATAGGGTCGTCCCTACGACCCAGGGACTAGATTAGCCCGCCACCGTCATCTCCAACAACTATAGGGTCGTCCCCACGACCACGGGCCAAAGTTGGCATGCCGCCGAAATGTCCGACGACTATAGGGTCGTCCCCACGACCTCGGGACTAGGTTGGCCAGCCGCCGACATGTCCGACGACTATAGGGTCGTCGCCACGACCCCGGGCCAATGTTGGCCAATCGCCGACATGTCCGACGACTATAGGGTCGTCCCTACGACCCCGGACTAGGTTGGCCAGCCGCCGACATGTCCGACGACTATAGGGTCGTCCCCACGACCCCGGGCCAAAGTTGGCAAGCCGCCGACATGTCCGATGACTATAGGGTCGTCCCCACGACCCCGGGACTAGGTTGGCCCACCGCCGACTTGTCCGACGACAATAGGGTCGTCCCCACGACCCCGGGTCTAGGTTGGCCAGCTGCCGACATGTCCGACGATTATAGGGTCGTCCCCATGACCAGGGGCCAAAGTTGGCCTGCCGCCGAAATGTCCGACAACTATACAGTCGTCCCCACGACACCAGGCCAAAGTTGGCCAGCCGCCAACATGTCCGACGACTATAGGGTCGTCCCTACGACCCCGGGACTAGATTGGCCCGCCGCCGACTTGTCCGACGACTATAGGGTCGTCCCCACGACCCCCGGGCTAGGTTGGCTCGCCGCCGACTTGTCCGACGACTATAGGGTCGTCCCCACGACCACGGGCCAAAGTTGGCCAGCCGCCGACATGTCCGACGACTATAGGGTCGTCCCATGGACCCCGGGACTAGATTGGCCCGCCACCGTCATGTCCGACGACTATAAGGTCGTCCCCACGACCCCCGGACTAGGTTGGCTCGCCGCCGACTTGTCCGACGACTATAGGGTCGTCCCCACGACCCCAGCACTATATTGATCCGCCACCGTCATGTCCGACGACTATAGGGTCGTTCCCACGGCCCCGGGCCAAAGTTGGCCAGTCGCCGACTTGTCCGACGACTATACGGCGTACCCACGACCCCGGGACTAGATTCGCCCGCCACCGTCAAGTCCGACGACTATACGGTCGTCCCCACGACCCCGGGACTAGATTGGCCCGCCACCGTCATGTCCGACGACTTCAGGGTCGTCCCCACGACCACGGGCCAAAGTTGGCCAGCCGCCGACATGTCCGACGATTATAGGGTCGTCCCCACGACCCCGGGAATAGATTGGCCCGCCCCCGACAAGTCCGACGACTATAGGGTCGTCCCCACGACCTCGGGACTAGGTTGGCCAGCCGCCGACATGTCCGACGACTATAGGGTCGTCGCCACGACCCCGGGCCAATGTTGGCCAATCGCCGACATGTCCGACGACTATAGGGTCGTCCCTACGACCCCGGACTAGGTTGGCCAGCCGCCGACATGTCCGACGACTATAGGGTCGTCCCCACGACCCCGGGCCAAAGTTGGCAAGCCGCCGACATGTCCGATGACTATAGGGTCGTCCCCACGACCCCGGGACTAGGTTGGCCCACCGCCGACTTGTCCGACGACAATAGGGTCGTCCCCACGACCCCGGGTCTAGGTTGGCCAGCTGCCGACATGTCCGACGATTATAGGGTCGTCCCCATGACCAGGGGCCAAAGTTGGCCTGCCGCCGAAATGTCCGACAACTATACAGTCGTCCCCACGACACCAGGCCAAAGTTGGCCAGCCGCCAACTGGTCGGACGACTATAGGGTCGTCCCTACGACCCCGGGACTAGATTGGCCCGCCGCCGACTTGTCGGACGACTATAGGGTCGTCCCCACGACCCCCGGACTAGATTGGCCCACCGCCGACTTGTCCGACGACTATAGGGTCGTCCCCACGACCCCCGGACTAGGTTGGCTCGCCGCCGACTTGTCCGACGACTATAGGGTCGTCCCCACGACCACGGGCCAAAGTTGGCCAGCCGCCGACATGTCCGACGACTATAGGGTCGTCCCATGGACCCCGGGACTAGATTGGCCAGCCACCGTCATGTCCGACGACTATAAGGTCGTCCCCACGACCCCCGGACTAGGTTGGCTCGCCGCCGACTTGTCCGACGACTATAGGGTCGTCCCCACGACCCCAGCACTATATTGATCCGCCACCGTCATGTCCGACGACTATAGGGTCGTTCCCACGGCCCCGGGCCAAAGTTGGCCAGTCGCCGACTTGTCCGACGACTATACGGTCGTACCCACGACCCCGGGACTAGATTGGCCCGCCACCGTCAAGTCCGACGACTATACGGTCGTCCCCATGACCACGGGCCAAAGTTGGCCAATCGCCGATATGTCCGACGACTATAGGGTCGTCCCCACGACACCGGGTCATAGTTGACGAGCCGCCGACATGTCCGACGACTATAGAGTCGTCCCCACGACCCCGGGCCAAAGATGTCCAGCCGCCGTCTTGTCCGACGACTATACGGTCGTCCCCACGACCCCGGGACTCGATTGGCCCGCCACCGTCATGTCCGACGACTATAGGGTCGTCCTCACGACCCCGGGTCTAGGTTGGCCAGCCGCCGACATGTCCGACGACTGTAGAGTCGTCCCCACGACACCGGGCCGAAGTAGGCCAGCCGCCGACATCTCCGACGACTATAGAGTCGTCCCCACGACCCCGGGCCAATGTTGGCAAGCTGCCGACTTGTCCGACGACTATAGGGTCGTCCCCACGACCCCGGGCCAAAGATGGCCAGCCGCCGACATGTTCGCCGACTATAGGGTCGTCCCCACGACCACGGGCCAAAGTTGGCCAGCCGGCGACATGTCCGACGACTATAGGGTCGTCCCTACGACCCCGGGACTCGGTTGGCTCGCCACCGTCATGTCCGACGACTATAGAGTCGTCCCCACGACTCCGGGACTAGATTGGCCCGCCAACGTCATGTCCGACGACTATAGGGTCGTCCCCACGACCTCGGGACTAGATTGGCCCGCCACGGTCATGTCCGACGACTATAGGGTCGTCCCCACGACCCCGGGACTACATTGTCCCGCCACCGTCATGTCCGACGACTATAGGGTTGTCCCCATGACCACGGGCCAAAGTTGGCAAGCTGCCGACTTGTCCGACGACTATAGGGTCGTCCCCACGACCCCGGGCCAAAGTTGGCCAGCCGGCGACATGTCCGACGACTATAGGGTCGTCCCTACGACCCCGGGACTCGGTTGGCTCGCCACCGTCATGTCCGACGACTATAGAGTCGTCCCCACGACCCCGGGCCAAAGATGTCCAGCCGCCGTCTTGTCCGACGACTATACGGTCGTCCCCACGACCCCGGGACTCGATTGGCCCGCCACCGTCATGACCGACGACTATAGAGTCGTCGTCTCGACCCCGGGACTAGATTGGCCCGCCACCGTCATGTCCGACGACTATAGGGTCGTCCCCACGACCACGGGCCCAAAGTTGGCCAGCCGCCGTCATATCCGACGACTCAAGGGTCGCCCCCATGACCCCGGGACTAGATTGGCCCGCCACCGTCATGGCCGGCGACTATAGGGTCGTCGTCACGACCCCGGGACTAGATTGGCCCGCCACCGTCATGTCCGACGACTATACGGTCGTCCCCACGACCACGGGCCCAAAGTTGGCCAGCCGCCGACATGTCCGACGACAATAGGGTCGTCCCCACGACCCCGGGACTAGGTTGGCCCGCCGCCGACTTGTCCGACGACAATTGGGTCGTCCCCACGACCCCCGGACTAGGCTGGCTCGACGCCGACTTGTCCGACGACTATAGGGTCCTCCCCACGACACCGGGCCAAAGTTGGCCAGCCGCCGACATGTCCGACGACTATAGGGTCGTCCCCACGACCCTGGGACCAGATTGGCCCGCCACCGTCATCTCCGACGACTATAGGGTCGTCCCCACAACCCCGGGACTAGATTGGCCCGCCACCGTCATGTCCGACGACAATAGGGTCGTCCCCACGACCCCGGGCCAATGTTGGCCAATCGCCGACATGTCCGACGACTATAGGGTCGTCCCTACGACCCCGGGACTTGATTGGCCCGCCACCGTCATGTCCGACGACAATAGGGTCGTCCCCACGACCCCGGGTCCAGGTTGGCCAGCCGCCGACCTGTCCGACGACTATAGGGTCGTCCCCACGACCACGGGCCAAAGTTGGCAAGCCGCCGAAATGTCCGACGACGGTAGGATCGTCCCCACGACCCCGGGACTAGATTGGCCCGCCACCGTCCAGTCCGACGACCTCGGGACAAGGTTGGCCAGCCGCCGACATGTCCGGCGACTGTCGGATCGTCCCCACGACTACGGGCCAAAGTTGGCCAGCCACCGACCTGTCCGACGATTATAGGGTCGTCCCCACGACCCCGGGACAAGCTTGGCCCGCCGCCGACTTGTCCGACGACTATAGGGTCGTCCCCACGACCCCGGGACTAGATTGGCCCGCCACCGTCATGTCCGACGACAATAGGGTCGTCCCCACGACCCCGGGTCTAGGTTGGCCAGCCGCCGACATGTCCGACGACTATAGGGTCGTCCCCACGACACCGGGCCAAAGTTGGACAGCCGCCGACATGTCCGAAGACTATGAGGTCATCCCCACGACCTCGGGTCTAGATTGTCCCGCTACCGTCATGTCCGACGACTATAGGGTCGTCCCCACGACCTCGGGTCTAGATTGGCCCGCTACCGTCATGTCCGAAGACTATAGGGTCGTCCTCACGACCACGGGACTAGATTGGCCCGCCACCGCCATGTCCGACGACAATAGGGTCGTCCCCACGACCCCGGGTCTAGGTTGGCCAGCCGCCGACATGTCCGACGACTATCGGATCGTCCCCACGACCCCGGGCCAAAGTTGGCCAGCCACCGACATGTCCGACGATTATAGGGTCGTCCCAACGACCCCGGGACAAGCTTGGCCCGCCGCCGACTTGTCCGACGACTATAGGGTCGTCCACACGACCCCGGGACTAGATTGGCCCGCCACCGTCATGTCCGACGACAATAGGGTCGTCCCCACGACCCCGGGTCTAGGTTGGCCAGCCGCCGACATGTCACACGACTATAGAGTCGTCCCCACGACACCGGGCCAAAGTTGGACAGCCGCCGACATGTCCGAAGACTATAGGGTCGTCCCTACGACCCCGGGACTTGATTGGCCCGCCACCGTCATGTCCGACGACAATAGGGTCGTCCCCACGACCCCGGGTCCAGGTTGGCCAGCCGCCGACCTGTCCGACAACTATAGGGTCGTCCCGACGACCCCGGGCCAAAGTTGGCCAGCCGCCGACATGTCCGACGACTATAGGGTCGTCCCCACGACCCTGGGACCAGATTGGCCCGCCACCGTCATGTCCGACGACTATAGGGTCGTCCCCACGACCTCGGGTCTAGATTGGCCCGCTACCGTCATGTCCGAAGACTATAGGGTCGTCCTCACGACCACGGGACTAGATTGGCCCGCCACCGCCATGTCCGACGACTATAGGGTCGTCCCCACGACTTCGGGACTAGGTTGGCCAGCCGCCGACATGTCCGACCACTATTGGGTCGTCCCCACGACCAAGGGCCAAAGTTGGCCAGCCGCCGACATGTCCGACGACTATAGAGTCGTCCCCACGACACCGGGCCAAAGTTGGACAGCCGCCGACATGTCCGACGACTATAGGGTCGTCCCCACGACCTCGGGTCTAGATTGGCCCGCTACCGTCATGTCCGAAGACTATAGGGTCGTCCCCACGACCACGGGACTAGATTGGCCCGCCACCGCCATGTCCGACGACACTGCGGTCGTCCCCACGACCCCGGGTCTAGGTTGGCCAGCCGCCGACATGTCCGACGACTATCGGATCGTCCCCACGACCACGGGCCAAAGTTGGCCAGCCGCCGATATGTCCGACGACTATTGGATCGTCCCCACGACCACGGGCCAAAGTTGGCCAGCCGCCGACATGTCCGACGACTATAGGGTCGTCCCCACGACCCCGGGACTAGATTGGTCCGCCACCGTCATGTCCGACGACTATAGGGTCGTCCCCACGACCCCGGGCCAAGCTTGGTCCGACGCCGACTTGTCCGACGACTATAGGGTCGTCCCCACGACTTCGGGACAAGGTTGGCCAGCCGCCGTCATGTCCGACCACTATTGGGTCGTCCCCACGACCACGGGCCAAAGTTGGCCAGCCGCCGACATGTACGACGACTATATGGTCGTCCCCACGACCCCGGGCCAAAGATGTCCAGCCGCCGTCTTGTCCGACGACTATAGGGTCGTCCCCACGACCCCGGAACTAGACTGGCCCGCCACCGTCTTGTCCGACGACAATAGGGTCGTCCCCACGACCCCGGGTCTAGGTTGGCCAGCCGCCGACATGTCCGACGACTATTGGATCGTCCCCACGACCACGGGCCAAAGTTGGCCAGCCGCCGACATGTCCGACGACTATAGGGTCGTCCCCACGACCCCGGGACTAGGTTGGCCAGCCGCCGACATGTCCGACGACTATAGGGTCGTCCCGACGACCCCGGGCCAATGTTGGCCAATCGCCAACATGTCCGACGACTATAGGGTCGTCCCTACGACCCCGGGACTAGATTGGCCCGCCACCGTCATGTCCAACGATTATAGGGTCGTCCCCACGACCCCGGGACTAGATTGGCCCGCCACCGTCATGTCCGACGATTATAGGGTCGTCCCCACGACCCCGGGACAACCTTGGCCCGCCGCCGACTTGTCCGACGACTATAGGGTCGTCCCTACGACCCCGGGACTAGATTGGCCCGCCACCGTCATGTCCAACGATTATAGGGTCGTCCCCACGACCCCGGGACTAGATTGGCCCGCCACCGTCATGTCC
Source organism: Andrena praecox (assembly GCA_963932275.1). Lineage (NCBI taxonomy): Eukaryota > Metazoa > Arthropoda > Insecta > Hymenoptera > Andrenidae > Andrena > Andrena praecox. The sequence continues at coordinate 25,425,884 of OZ010729.1, forward strand.
GACGATTATAGGGTCGTCCCCACGACCCCGGGACAAGCTTGGCCCGCCGCCGACTTGTCCGACGACTATAGGGTCGTCCCCACGACCCCGGGACTAGATTGGCCCGCCACCGACATGTCCGACGACAATAGGGTCGTCCCCACGACCCCGGGTCTAGGTTGGCCAGCCGCCGACATGTCCGACGACTATAGAGTCGTCCCCACGACACCGGGCCAAAGTTGGACAGCCGCCGACATGTCCGACGACTATAGGGTCGTCCCCACGACCTCGGGTCTAGATTGGCCCGCTACCGTCATGTCCGAAGACTATAGGGTCGTCCCCACGACCACGGGACTAGATTGGCCCGCCACCGCCATGTCCGACGACAATGGGGTCGTCCCCACGACCCCGGGTCTAGGTTGGCCAGCCGCCGACATGTCCGACGACTATCGGATCGTCCCCACGACCACGGGCCAAAGTTGGCCAGCCGCCGATATGTCTAAAGGGATTGGTAAGGAAAGAATACTTTTACCCTTTTAACGTGTTCGTTTATTAGCTAATTATAATTATGACGGTGTCGTCGTCGCTCGGCGCGTTAACGGCTTTCTGTCCGTTTTTCGAGGTGATCTTCGATGTTTATCTTATGGCCCGCGACCCGTGGTGGGGGCTAACCTCAGCTGTTCGCTTTGTTCGCGGGCCGTAACCGTATGCCGATTTGAAACTGTTATGTTCCAGCAATCGGCCATGTAGGTTTTTTTTATTTTTCGCTTCGCGGCGGTTTGACCTTGCTTTTAGCCGTTGCGCGGTCGCTACATCACCCCCTCGCCAGTGTAAACGATACTTGCAGAACTTTGGGTAGTGGTTAAACTTATTGTTACTTATTAGCTACTTACGACTAGGCTAACTCTACAACTATATACAACTTACAGCTAAATGACTATTTACAGCTAAATGACTATTTACAGCTAAATGACTATTTACAGATGTGCTTTCTTTTGGATTACATTCGGCCGACTTGCAAACGGGTAGGAAACCTCACGCGTCTACCGGAACGCGTACGTACCGATTCCTGTTCGTCCGCCGTTCTAACGTCGATAGGCTCGCGTCGCCCATCTATCCGCGGTGCCTGCGTGTGCGTTTCGAGCGGTTTTTCGCATTCCTCGAACAAGTACGCTGGCTTCAGCCTATCTACGGATATCGTCGTATCTCTGCCTCTCCGCCGAATTACAAACGTCTTCGCGGAACGAGAAATGACGGGGAAAGGCCCTTCGTAAGGGTTCTGCAACGGGCCCTTTACGGAATCGACTCGCACAAAAACGTGAGAGGCGGTGGCAAGCTCTTTGAACATAAAGATTTTTCTCTGCCCGTGCCGCGACCCCGTGGTCGGTCGAAGCTCTTTAAAGAACGCGCGAAATTGTTTGACCATTTCCGCCGGTTCCGCGTCATTTCCCGTCGAGCTAGCGAAAAATTCTGCCGGAAGTCGCACGTTCTCGCCGTACACTAATTCCGCCACCGATGCCCGTAGGTCTTCTCGATACGCTGCCCGAATTCCTAGCAATACCACTGGTAATGCATCGGTCCAACGCTCGTCACCGTGGCATTTTATCGCTGCCTTTAACTGCCTGTGAAAACGTTCGACTAGGCCGTTTGCCGCTGGGTGATAGGCCGTCGTTCGTAAATGTTTTGTGCCTAATAACTCGTTAAGTCGTCTAAACAAATTCGACTCGAATTGTCTGCCCTGGTCTGTTGTCACTCGCAGGGGCGTGCCGAATCGCGCGATCCAGCCGGTAACGAAAGCTCTCGCGACGGTTTCCGCCTCTATATTTTCAATAGGGAAAACTTCCGGCCAGCGAGTGAAACGATCGACGCAGGTCAAACAATATCTGTTGTCTCTCGATATCGGCAACGGGCCCACTAAGTCGATGTGTACGTGTTCGAACCTAGTGGACGGCGGCGTAAAGTTACCGATTGGGCTTGACCCGTGTCTGCCCACCTTTGCTCGTTGGCACTCGATGCAGCTGCGGGACCATTCGCGACAATCCTTCTCGATTGCCGGCCACACGAAACGTTGTTTCACGAGTTTCACCGTCGCTTTGGCTCCCGGGTGTGAAAACCCGTGCACCGAAAGAAAGGCTTGCCGCCGAAAAGGTCTCGTGACGAATGGTCTCACGCTTTCCGTCGCGACGTCGCAGTAGAGATCGGCGCCGTCGTGTGCCGACTTGATTCGTTTCAACTGTAACGAGGAATCAGGTGCTACCAAAAAGGTCCTTAACTCCTCGTCATCTTCCTGCGAACGTGCTAACTCGCCGTAATCTAACGACTCGGTGATCGACTCTACTCTCGACAACGCGTCTGCTACCTCGTTATCTTTTCCGCTCACGTGCCTAATGTCGGTCGTGAATTGAGCGACGTAATCCAGATACCTGAATTGTCTCGGTGTGCATTTTTCCGGTTTTTGCTTAAACGCGTACATCAACGGTTTGTGGTCGGTATATACCGTGAACGTTCGGCCTTCTACCGCGTGTCGGAAATACTTTATCGCCGAATATATTGCCAACAGCTCTCGATCGTATGCGCTGTATTTCCGTTGCGCCGGCGACAAGGATTTCGTATGGAAAGCCAGCGGTTGCCACGAACCTTCTTCACGTTGTTGCAACGTCGCGCCCAACGCGAAATTCGAAGTGAGCGCAATGTTCTTCGAACTAAAGAATTGATCGCACTCGGGTAATTTTGTTAGATAGGATGGTCGGATAATCGAAGTAATTCCACACGTGTTTAAGGAAAAGGTATATTTCGCTCCGATGGTCGGAGTCTAACAAGATTGGAGACGATAGTTCGTCTTGCTTGCACACTCTTGTACGCGATCGTACAACGTAGAAAGCGTACAAATAGAAATCGCGCAAAGGACAATATCGGCTCGAAGCCCGAGGCCGAAAATCGCACACGCGAGGTAAGCAACAGCGTGTTTACACCGGGTACGCGCGAACAGTAAGAAGGAGCGAACTTCTACCTCGCGGATCGCCGGATGGATCGGTACCCCCGTCCCGCCTCGCCCGCGGCCCGAGCTACTCGGTCCACCCGAACCGCGAGATCGGCGGGAGCGGCTGGGCCGATCACCCATTGGTCTGATCACGCGAGAGCGCCGAAATTCAAACTGATCTAAACTATGTACATCTTACAATCTATCATGCAATAACGACCACTAGTACAGATAAAATAAAGGCTAAAAGCAAGAAAAATTATAGTCAAAGTGATTGCCCTGCCATCGCGAACATGCCGCCCGCCTCGTCCGAGGTTCCGTCGACGAAACAAATCAACGGCAAACGGATAAAAATGACTGCCAGCTCCGACGCGGTCGAGGCGTCATTGCCGAACTCGGGCAATTCCGACTTAGTTCTGCTGCACGGTACAGGAGGCGCTGTCGCATCGATTCGTTCATCGATCGGTGATTTCGGACGTCGGTCCAACCAGAGGGCGCGCCGCCCGCCGTGATGACCGGACATGATGCAGATGTCACGGCGCGTCGGATTGTGTAGCAGAGTTTCCAACGTTGTGGCTCGTCGGTGACAGTTCGGTGTTCGTCCACTCGGGCAAGGGGCACAGCGTGCCGATAGAACGGGTGGACGTCTTGTTGGGTGTGCGGATTGTTACCACTCGTACTAGGCCGTCCTTCCCCGGATGCACCTCCAATATTCGGGCGAGGGGCCATTTAGTGGGCGGCAGAAGCTCGTCCTTGACGAGAACCAGCGCCCCCACCTTCCAATTCAGATGAGGCCTCCTCCACTTCGGAAGCTGCTGCAGCTGGTGGAGATACTCCTTAGACCACCTGAGCCAAAAATGGTCGCGGAGGTTAGTTAAAAGTCTCCACCGCGTTAGTCCTTGGGCAGACAGGTTAGCTTGGTTTGGTTCAGGTATTGCAATTAACGGTTCACCGACAAGGAAGTGACCCGGAGTCAGCGACGAAAGATCGGAGGGATCATCGGACATAGGTGTAAGAGGTCTCGAATTGAGACAGGCCTCGATTTGGCACATCAAAGTAGCCATCTCCTCATAAGTCAGGGTGTGATCACCAATGACTCGTCTGAGATGGTATTTGGCCGATTTTACGGCAGCCTCCCACAGGCCTCCGAAGTGGGGTGAATATGGTGGGATAAAGGACCACCGGATACCATCCATGGCCAGTGTCGCTGCCACCTCTCCGTAGAAACCGGATGCCGCCTTGAAGAGCGACTGCAACTCCCCATCCGCGCCTCGGAAAGTCGTCGCATTGTCACTCAGCAGCTCGGCACAATGACCTCGACGCGAGACAAACCTGCGAAAGGAGGCTATGAAGGTAGACGAGGTGAGATCGGACACCACTTCCAAGTGGACAGCCTTCGTGCATAGGCACACGAACACGGCTATGTATCCCTTATAGGCTTTGTGTCCTCTCCCCTTGGCAGTCCGCAGCATCAACGGTCCAGCATAGTCCACACCACTTTTCAAGAAGGGTCTGGACGGCTGTAGTCTGGACGCTGGTAGGCTACCCATCTGTTGGTGTCCCGTGGCACCCTTGAACCGCAGACACTGAAGACAGTTGTGGATAACCCCTTTAATCAACGTACGACATTTTGGAACCCAATACTTCTGTAAAAGAAAGCAGCGAGATAAGGTGAAACCCCCGTGCAACGTGTTTAAGTGCGCGTATCTTGCCAGTAGCAGTGCTAATGGTGAATATCGGCTTATGACGATGGGATATTTTTGATTTATAGGCAGCTCAGCCTGACTCAGTCGTCCACCGACTCGAATGAGTCCTTGGTCGTCAAGAAAGGCCCGAAGAGGAGCCAAGGGTGAGGCCACCTTGACTGACTTCCCTTTAAGAAGATCGTCTCGCTCCTCAGAGAATGTGTCCGACTGGCTGAGTCGACACAGCAATGCCTGGCTTTCAGTCAGCTCAGCGGAGGTAAGAAATCCAGTCCTTCTCCGAGAGCCGTTTCGAAGATTAAAGAGGAACCGTCGTATGGTTGCAGTGACTCGCAAAAGACGAGAGTAAGTTGAGAAACGTGAGAGTAACTCATTATGAGTTCTCTCACACACAGTGTGCATGATAGTGGTGGTTCGTTGTTCAGAAGCTGCGTCTGACGTCAGATCCACAGTTGATGTGGGCCATTCCGAAGGATGTCGAGTCAACCATGGAGGGCCCTGCCACCAGAGATCGAGCCCTTGAAGCGTGGGCAGGTCCACGCCTCGAGTACCCAAGTCCGCGGGATTGTCCTGCGTGCGAACGTGTCTCCAATGGGTGTCAGGCAAGAGAGTTTGTACTTCTGCCACCCGATGGGCCACAAACGTCTTCCAGCGAGACGCATGCGATCTGGTCCAGGCTAGAACCACAGATGAGTCTGTCCAGACGACCGCTCTGGCGCCGTGTAGACCCAATTCTTTCTGTGTGCATGTCAGTAAGCGAGCAAGTAGCACAGCTCCACACAACTCAAGCCGTGGCACACTGACGACCTTAACTGGAGCGACTTTGGTCCTAGCAACCAGAATATTAGAGAGGGTGAGACCTTGACTGGGATTGTGGACGCGGAGGAACACCACCGCGCAGTAAGCCCTTTCTGAAGCATCACAGAAGCCGTGAAATTCGACCTGAGATTCGGTCGGGTTATACGAGATCCACCGAGGAACTCGCACGACGTCAAGGGACTGTAAATCCCTGCGAAAGGAGTTCCAAGAAGTGGCCAATGGTGTGGGAATTTGTTCATCCCAGTCCACCCCAGCGAGCCAGAGGTCCTGCATGAGGATCTTTCCCCTTATAAGAACCGGGGCGACCCAACCCATGGGGTCGAAGAGCCTCGCCAGTTCTGAGAGCACCATTCGTTTGGTCCACTGGGCATCGCCCGAGATCGAGGGTAGCCCTGGTCCTTTCACGGACAACGTGTCCGAAGTGGGCGTCCAGAGTAGTCCCAACGCTCCGTGTTGGTCCGACTCCTGAAACAGCTTGGAGCGCTCTGACTCCTGTGGAAACAACAGCGAGTTGTTGGTAGCCCACTTGCTTAGCTGGAACCCTCCAGCATGTAGGATACCGATAAGCTGTTTCTGGACCTCTCTTGCCTGTTCCAGGTTATGACCGCCAGCCAGAAGGTCATCCATGTACGAATGCTCCAGAAGCACTTTTGAGCCTAGCGGGAAACGTTCTTCGTCGTCCTGTGCGAGCTGTCGCAACACTCTCAAAGCCAGGAACGGCGCGGAGGCGGTACCGTAAGTCACGGTGTTTAACCGGAACGTACCCAACTCATGGCTGGGATCGTCCCGCCACAGGATACACTGCCAGTCTCGATCCGCCTGCTGCACCAAGATCTGGCGAAACATTTTAACAATGTCTGTGGAGAAGGAAAATTGGAACAATCTCCATCGTGTCAACACGCTCCACAGAGTTGTCTGTAGCTTGGGGCCTGGCGACAGCAGGTCGTTGAGCGAAAGACCTGAGGAAGTGGAACATGAAGCATTAAACACAACTCTGATTTTACAATTCTCCCCCTCACCCTTCCACACAGCGTGGTGGGGGAGGAAGTACAGAGGGGAGGGGCTGCTCGACCCCTGCGGCACGAGCTCCATGTGTCCCAGCTTCAGATACTCGTCCAGAAATTCGGAGTACTTGACGCGTAGCCCTGGGTCCTTCTGCTGTCGCCTTTCATTACTGAGCAGCACTCTCAGCGCAGCTGGCCTGGACGAGCCCAATACCCCGAGACCGTCTGGACGAAATGGTAGACGCACCACATATCTTCCGACCTCGTTCCGCTGGTGAGAGGTCTGGAAGTGCTCCTCACACCAATGTTCTTCAGGACTCAGCGGTGGGGCCTCCTGAACGTCCTCCAGCTCCCAAAACCGCTGCAGTTGAGCCGAGATGGGATCCTGAGTGCTCGTGTGGTAGACCCGTCGTGTTGTCGCATCCGCAACGTCGATATCTGGAGAGGCCGGACCGAATAAGACCCAACCGAAGGGTGTGTGCGTAGCTGCCGGAGTGCCCCTCGGTCCCTGGCGCGTCTCTCCAACCAGTGCGCTACAGACGTCGGCACCGAGCAAGATATCGACCCGTGACGGCGTGTGGAACTCCGCGTCGGCTAGCTGAAGACCCGTTAAATGGGGCCAGTCGTTGGCGGAGGCCAAGCGTGAAGGCGTCGGCGGCATCACCTCTGGAGTCACCAACGCATGAAACGGTAAATTAAAAGGAGAGTCAAAGTCCGTAGTCAAGGTCACTTCCACTTCGAATTTGGCCGTTCCGACATCTCGACCTTGAAAGCCGGCAAGCTGGACGTGCGTGGGCCTTCTCTTCAAGCGAAGAGTTTGAGCCACCCAATGGCTGACGAACGACGCATCAGCGCCCTGATCCAGCACCGCTCGAACCGACACGAATCTACCATTGGGCGCCAAGAGACGCACACGAGCCGTGGCCAGAAGAACTAAACGCTTGGCACAAATAGAGTTCACCAAGGCTTTGGAGCTGGTGTCTGGTTGATGGACGTTGTTGTCGTCCGTCCTGACCTCGGAAGGCAGGTAGGCGTCGTGTAGTAGAGTGTGGTGCTTTGAGTCGCACACCAGGCAACGATACGTTGAAGGGCAAGCTGCCACGACGTGTCCTAGATTTAAACACGATAAACAGACGCCTACCTTGACAGCCTGGGCCTTGCGATCGCCTGCGCTCATCCCCTTAAATTTTGGGCAATAATTCAAATTGTGCGTGCCCTGGCAAAGCGGGCATTGACGGTTTTGTTTACCCCTTTTAGGAGGAGCGTCAACTTTCACCGGCAGCGCCGTCCGGGAGCGATCAGAAGGTGTTTTCGTTCCCTTCGTTGCATCACGTTGCTTCGAGACCGAAGTCGATTCTCGAGCTTGCGCAGCGTAGAGCGCATGAACTCGATTCTCGAAGAAGTCCTCAACATCGGAGAAGCTGGGACTTGTTGTTTTGTCGGTAAGTGTAATTTCCCACGCGAGGCGGGACGTGGGGTCCAGCTTTTCAGCGAAAAGGAAAACGAACCACTCGTCCCATTCCGCTACAGGTCGTTTTAACGAGTTGAAGGAGACGATTGCCTGACGGAACTCGTCGAGCAGGCGTTTGATGTCTGCAGGGCGTCCCTTAGTCACCGGGTCACAATTCACCAAGGTTCTCATGCGCTCAGCGGAAAGGATCCGTTGATTTTCGTACCTTTTCTGCAGACTGCTCCAAGCGCCGTCATAGTTCGCTGCGGTAACGTTGGTACGCTCTAGCATCGTTGCCGCCTCACCCGTCAAACTCGACTTTAAATATTGCAGCTTCCTGACCTTGGAAATACGATTGGAGTCGTGAATCAACGACCGGAACCGATCCCGAAAACTCTCCCATGCCAAAAGGTCCCCTGAGAAGGTCGGCAGCGGGATCTTCGGAAGGGCCGAATCGTCATCGTCCTCAGTACCTCCGGAAGTGACGTTGCCTGTGGAGACAGATTCAGGCTTCGGTTCCAATTCGCGTTGCATGTCTCTCAAGACGGCCGAATGTTGAAGGAAGACCTCCTCAACGTCTGCGAACCGATCGTTCTTGACGTAATCACTAGCGGAGGCCTCCGGCGCGCGAATCACACTGCGATGACCCGTGGTAAACGTTTTCCAATAGTCCTCTAGTAACTCCCGTCGAGTTTCCAGCACCGAAAGGGTTATATTACTCTTTCCCAATTTGCGTAGGTTTATCAGGAAACGCTCAATGCGTCCGGCAGTATCGTTCTGCTCGCGAACAAGATCCTGCAACGTGGACGCCATCTTTCCCTCGGAAACGACCGCGTGCACGCAGGTACGACGGAAAGGCAAATCGGAGCACACCCGAAACTCGCACGAACAGCGTCGCGAAAGGGCACAGAATCGCCTCACGGGCTAGAAGCACCGAACGGAAGGCGTGGAAAAACAGCGGAAACGCGCCGAACACTTCACTCCGCACCTGCTCCACGTGTCGTGGAAGTCACTTCCAGAAGGTTCGCGCAAACACCCACTCGCGAGCACGAACCGGTAGTATCCGATCTAATCCAAAGCATCCAATGAAATCCGGAGGGCATCCGGCTCGAAGGACCAGAAAATGAGCGCAATGTTCTTCGAACTAAAGAATTGATCGCACTCGGGTAATTTTGTTAGATAGGATGGTCGGATAATCGAAGTAATTCCACACGTGTTTAAGGAAAAGGTATATTTCGCTCCGATGGTTGGAGTCTAACAAGATTGGAGACGATAGTTCGTCTTGCTTGCACACTCTTGTACGCGATCGTACAACGTAGAAAGCGTACAAATAGAAATCGCGCAAAGGACAATATCGGCTCGAAGCCCGAGGCCGAAAATCGCACACGCGAGGTAAGCAACAGCGTGTTTACACCGGGTACGCGCGAACAGTAAGAAGGAGCGAACTTCTACCTCGCGGATCGCCGGATGGATCGGTACCCCCGTCCCGCCTCGCCCGCGGCCCGAGCTACTCGGTCCACCCGAACCGCGAGATCGGCGGGAGCGGCTGGGCCGATCACCCATTGGTCTGATCACGCGAGAGCGCCGAAATTCAAACTGATCTAAACTATGTACATCTTACAATCTATCATGCAATAACGACCACTAGTACAGATAAAATAAAGGCTAAAAGCAAGAAAAATTATAGTCAAAGTGATTGCCCTGCCATCGCGAACACGAAGCGTTCACCATAATCGCGAGTTGCGCGCGGTCGGATGGATGCGCCAGTAACGCGGCATTCGCGAGTCCGTTTTTTAATTCCCGCAGTGCCGCCTCCGCTTCGCTTGTCCACTGGATCGGGGCGTCGCTTTTTAATTTTTGACCTTTTAATAGCTCATTTAGCGGCGCCTGCAGTGCCGCCGTTTTGGGTATGAACCTTCGGTAAAAATTGACCATTCCCAAGAACCTGCGGAGCTGTTTCACGGTGTTTGGTTTCGCGAATTCTAGTATCGCGCGGACTTTGTCCTCCAACGGTCTTACGCCTTTGTCGTCCACGGTATATCCGAGGAAATCGACCTGTTTCGCCCCGAACACACATTTTGTCGGATTGATTACCAAACCGTACTGGTTGAGACGCGCAAAGAGCTGTTCGACGTGTTCGCGATGTTCCGTTTCGTTCTCTGAAGCGACCAAAATATCATCTAAATACGCGTAGCAAAAATCTAGGCCCCTCAAAACGGTGTCAATGAATCGTTGAAACGTCTGGGCGGCGTTTCTGAGGCCGAACGGCATGACAACGTACTCGAATAATCCGAAAGGTGTGGTTATCGCGGTCTTTTCTATGTCGTCCGGGTGGACGGGTATCTGATGATATGCCCGCACGAGGTCGATGGTCGAAAAAATCGTCTTACCGTACAAAAGACGCGAGAAATCCTCAATATGTGGAATTGGGTAGCGATCGGGTATCGTCCGTGCGTTCACGGGACGGTAATCTCCGCAGGGCCTCCAACCTTTTTTCTTTTTGTCCGCTTTACTCTTTTTCTTTTGAACTAGATGCAACCCTGAGGCCCACTGACTCTTGGACGGCCGAATGTGTCCCAGTCTCATTAGATTCTCGAATTCTGTCTTCGCGATCTTATACATTTCCGACGACAAACAACGCGGTTTACAAAAGGTTGGCGGTCCGGCGGTTGTATTGATGTGATGCACTACATCGTGTTTTACCTCTCGGGCGACCGCTGTCGGCCGCGTGACGTCCGGGAACGCCGCCAGTAGTCGATGATACGGCGAATCCCCTGTGATGGTCTTCACGGATCCGATGTCCACGGCGACGACCTTTCCGGCTGAGAACAACGACGTCGTCCGGTCCAGTAGACGGCGGTTTTTCAAATCCACCAGCAGCCCGTAGTGGCTCAAAAAGTCTGCTCCGATTATCGGCTTCGAGACATCGGCGATCACAAATTTCCAGACGAATGCCCGTCGCAGTCCCAGGTTGAGGTTGAAAACCCGCACCCCGTAGGTGCTGATGGTAGAACCGTTTGCCGCGAACATCTCGTAGGGCGTCTTTTTCACTCTGCCCTTCACGTACGTCCGTGGGTACACGCAGAGGTCAGAGCCTGTGTCGACCAAGTACTCTGTCCTCGTGTCTCGGTCAGTCACGAAGAGGCGGCTGGTCTTCGGACCGTCACTGTTCGCCGCGTTCAGTGCCGGTTTTTGTCGTTTCCCGAATCGAACTTGCACGGGGCGCGACACTTTTTGGCCTTGGTGCCGAATGTCCAATGATACCAGCACTGTTCTGGATCAACCGGGGACTTCGAACGTCTCCCGCTACGCGAACGCGATTGGCGACGGCTTCTATCGCCGAACCGATCTCGCGAACGCGACCGCGCCAACTCCGAAATTCTGAGTTCTAACCCTTCTAGTCTTTTGACCAACGTTTCCGCGAGATCGTCCTTCGAAGCACTGGCCACTTGCGTCTGTTGAACGCTTTGCGAGGTGCCTTCATGGATTTGGTCCGCAATTTCCGCCAACTTATTTAACGGTAAATCCGCTTGTGCCGTAACGATGGCGCGGGTCATGGCGGGCAACCGGCCTGACCAAAGGGTCCGCAAAAAATCGTCCGATACGGTAGTCCCGGCTAAACTCCGCATGCGTCGGAGGAACTGGGATGGTGTCCTATCCCCGATTTCTTCTTGCTCTAAAAGCTGCCGTATCTGCTGGCTCTGCGACACTGATAGGCGATGAATCAGCTCCTTCTTTAACGTCCCGTACTTCTCTTTTTCCGGGGGGTTGATAAAAATGTCTTGCACCTCCAACGCATATTTCGGCTCCAGCTGCGACATGACGTAATAGAATTTGGTACTGTCCGTCGTGACACCATTTAGTGCAAACTGGGCTTCGACTTGGCTAAACCAAATCGCTGGTTGCTCCGGCCAGAATTTTGGAACACGTATGCCCACACGATGCACTTCCGGTACTGTGGCCACATTTTCCGTCGCGACGGCAGCGTTTGCAGTCGCGGTCGCGGTGTTCGCGGTCGCGGTCGCGGTGTTTTCCGTCTCGGAACTCGAGTCTTGTCCGTCTCTCATCTCTTACACTTTCGGTAACGCAACTGGCTTGCACCCGCGCACTCGTAAAAAAAGGGATCACGTCGGGGTCACCACTAAAGGGATTGGTAAGGAAAGAATACTTTTACCCTTTTAACGTGTTCGTTTATTAGCTAATTATAATTATGACGGTGTCGTCGTCGCTCGGCGCGTTAACGGCTTTCTGTCCGTTTTTCGAGGTGATCTTCGATGTTTATCTTATGGCCCGCGACCCGTGGTGGGGGCTAACCTCAGCTGTTCGCTTTGTTCGCGGGCCGTAACCGTATGCCGATTTGAAACTGTTATGTTCCAGCAATCGGCCATGTAGGTTTTTTTTATTTTTCGCTTCGCGGCGGTTTGACCTTGCTTTTAGCCGTTGCGCGGTCGCTACATGCCCGACGACTATTGGATCGTCCCCACGACCACGGGCCAAAGTTGGCCAGCCGCCGACATGTCCGACGACTATAGGGTCGTCCCCACGACCCCGGGACTAGATTGGTCCGCCACCGTCATGTCCGACGACTATAGGGTCGTCCCCACGACCCCGGGCCAAGCTTGGCCCGCCGCCGACTTGTCCGACGACTATAGGGTCGTCCCCACGACTTCGGGACTAGGTTTGCCAGCCGCCGACATGTCCGACCACTATTGGGTCGTCCCCACGACCACGGGCCAAAGTTGGCCAGCCGCCTTCATGTACGACGACTATAGGGTCGTCCCCACGACCCCGGGCCAAGCTTGGCCCGCCGCCGACTTGTCCGACGACTATAGGGTCGTCCCCACGACTTCGGGACTAGGTTGGCCAGCCGCCGACATGTCCGACCACTATTGGGTCGTCCCCACGACCACGGGCCAAAGTTGGCAAGCCGCCGAAATGTCCGACGACTGTAGGATCGTCCCCACGACCCCGGGACTAGATTGGCCCGCCACCGTCAAGTCCGACGACCTCGGGACAAGTTTGGCCAGCCGCCGACATGTCCGACGACTATAGGGTCGCCCCCACGAACTCAGGACTAGTTTGGCCAGCCGCCGACATGTCCGACGACTATAGGGTCGCCCCCACAACCCCCGGACTAGATTGGTCCGCCACCGTCAAGTCCGACGACCTCGGGGCTAGTTTGGCCAGCCGCCGACATGTCCGACGACTACAGGGTCGCCCCCACGACCTCGTGACTAGGTTGGTCAGCCGCCGACATGTCCGACGACTATAGGGTCGTCCCCATGACCCCGGGCCAAAGTTGGCAAGACGCCGAAATGTCCGACGACTGTAGGGTCGTCCCCACGACCTCGGGGCCAAATTGGCCCATCACCGTCAAGTCCGACGACTATAGGGTCGGCCCCACGTCCTCGGGAGTAGGTTGGCCAGCCGCCGACATGTCCGACGACTATAGGGTCGTGCCCACGACCCCGGGCCCAAGTTGGCAAGCCGCCGACATGTCCGACGACTATAGGGTCGTCCCCACGACCCCTGGACTAGGTTGGCTCACCGCCGACTTGTCCGTCGACAATAGCGTCGTCCCGACGACCCCGGGCCAAAGTTGGCCAGTCGCCGACATTTCCGACGACTATAGAGTCGTCCCCACGACACCGGGCCAAATTTGGCCAGCCGCCGACATGTCCGACGACAATAGGGTCGTCCCCACGACCCCGGGCCAATGTTGGCCAATCGCCGACATGTCCGACGACTATAGGGTCGTCCCTACGACCCCGGGACTAGGTTGGCCCGCCACCGTCATGTCCGACGACAATAGGGTCGTCCCCACGACCCCGGGACTTGATTGGCCCGACACCGTCAAGTCCGACGACTATAGGGTCGTCCCCACGACCACGGGTCTAGGTTGGCCAGCCGCCGACATGTCCGACGACTATAGAGTCGTCCCCACGACCACGGGCCAAAGTTGGAAAGCCATCGACATGTCCGACGACTATAGGGTCGTGCCCACGACCCCGGGCCAAAGTTGGCAAGCCGCCGACATGTCCGACGACTATAGGATCGTCCCCACGACCCCTGGACTAGGTTGGCTCACCGCCGACTTCTCCGTCGACAATAGCGTCGTCCCCACGACACCGGGCCAATGTTGGCCAGCCGCCGACATTTCCGAAGACTATAGAGTCGTCCCCACGACACCGGGCCAAATTTGGCCAGCCGCCGACATGTCCGACGACAATAGGGTCGTCCCCACGACCCCGGGACTAGATTGGCCCGCCACCGTCATGTCCGGCGACTGTCGGATCGTCCCCACGACTACGGTCCAATCTTGGCCAGCCGCCGACATGTCCGACGACTATAGGGTTGACCCCACGACCCCGGGCCAATGTTGGCCAATCGCCGACATGTCCGACGACTATAGGGTCGTCCCTACGACCCCGGGACTAGGTTGGCCCGCCACCGTCATGTCCGACGACAATAGGGTCGTCCCCACGACCCCGGGACTTGATTGGCCCGACACCGTCAAGTCCGACGACTATAGGGTCGTCCCCACGACCACGGGTCTAGGTTGGCCAGCCGCCGACATGTCCGACGACTATAGAGTCGTCCCCACGACCACGGGCCAAAGTTGGAAAGCCATCGACATGTCCGACGACTATTGGGTCGTCCCCACGACCCTGGGACCAGATTGGCCCGCCACCGTCATGTCCGACAACTATAGGGTCGTCCCCACGACCGCGGGCCAAAGATGTCCAGCCGCCGTGTTGTCCGACGACTATAGGTTCGTCCCCACGACCCCGGGACTAGGCTGACCTGCCGCCGTCATGTCCGGCGACTGTCGGATCGTCCCCACGACTACGGGCCAAAGTTGGCCAGCCACCGACATGTCCGACGACTATAGGGTTGCCCCCACGACCCCGGGACTAGATTGGCCCGCCACCGTCATGTCCGACGACAATAGGGTCGTCCCCACGACCCCGGGCCAATGTTGGCCAATCGCCGACATGTCCGACGACTATAGGGTCGTCCCTACGACCCCGGGACTAGATTGGCCCGCCACCGTCATGTCCGACGACAATAGGGTCGTCCCCACGACCCCGGGTCCAGGTTGGCCAGCCGCCGACCTGTCCGACGACTACAGATTCGTCCCCACGACCACGGGCCAAAGTTGGCAAGCCGCCGAAATGTCCGACGACTGTAGGATCGTCCCCACGACCCCGGGACTAGATTGGCCCGCCACCGTCAAGTCCGACGACCTCGGGACAAGGTTGGCCAGCCGCCGACATGTCCGACGATTATAGGGTCGTCCCCACGACCCCGGGACAAGCTTGGCCCGCCGCCGACTTGTCCGACGACTATAGGGTCGTCCCCACGACCCCGGGACTAGATTGGCCCGCCACCGTCATGTCCGACGACAATAGGGTCGTCCCCACGACCCCGGGACTAGATTGGCCCGACACCGTCAAGTCCGACGACTATAGGGTCTTCCCCACGACCACGGGCCAAAGTTGGCCAGCCGCCGACATGTCCGACGACTATAGGGTCGTCCCCACGACCCCGGGACTAGATTGGCCCGCCACCGTCATGTCCGACGACTATAGGGTCGTCCCCACGACCCCCGGACTAGGTTGGCCGGCCGCCGACTTGTCCGACGACTATAGGGTCGTCCCCACGACCCCCCGACTAGGTGGGCTCGCCGCCGACTTGTCCGACGACTATAGGGTCATCCCCACGACCCCGGGACTAGGTTGGCCCGCCGCCGACATGTCCGACGACTATTGGTTCGTCCCCACGACCGCGGGCCAAAGTTGGCCAGCCGCCGACATGTCCGACGACTATAGGGTCGTCCCCACGACCCCGGGACTAGAATGGCCCGCCACCGTCATGTCCAACGACTATCGGATAGTCCCCACGACCACGGGCCAAAGTTGGCCAGCCGCCGACATGTCCGACGACAATAGGGTCGTCCCCACGACCCCGGGTCTAGGTTGGCCAGCCGTCGACATGTCCGACGACTATAGAGTCGTCCCAACGACACCGGGCCAAAGTTGGCCAGCCGCTGACATGTCCACCGAATATAGGGTCGTCCCCACGACCACGGGCCAAAGTTGGCTAGCCGCCGACATGTCCGACGACTATTGGATCGTCCCCACGACCCCGGGACTAGATTGGCCCGCCACCGTCATGTCCAACGACTATCGGATCGTCCCCACGACCACGGGCCAAAGTTGGCCAGCCGCCGACATGTCCGACGACAATAGGGTCGTCCCTACGACCCCGGGACTAGGTTGGCCCGCCACCGTCATGTCCGACGACAATAGGGTCGTCCCCACGACCCCGGGACTTGATTGGCCCGACACCGTCAAGTCCGACGACTATAGGGTCGTCCCCACGACCACGGGTCTAGGTTGGCCAGCCGCCGACATGTCCGACGACTATAGAGTCGTCCCCACGACCACGGGCCAAAGTTGGAAAGCCATCGACATGTCCGACGACTATAGGGTCGTGCCCACGACCCCGGGCCAAAGTTGGCAAGCCGCCGACATGTCCGACGACTATAGGATCGTCCCCACGACCCCTGGACTAGGTTGGCTCACCGCCGACTTCTCCGTCGACAATAGCGTCGTCCCCACGACACCGGGCCAATGTTGGCCAGCCGCCGACATTTCCGAAGACTATAGAGTCGTCCCCACGACACCGGGCCAAATTTGGCCAGCCGCCGACATGTCCGACGACAATAGGGTCGTCCCCACGACCCCGGGACTAGATTGGCCCGCCACCGTCATGTCCGGCGACTGTCGGATCGTCCCCACGACTACGGTCCAATCTTGGCCAGCCGCCGACATGTCCGACGACTATAGGGTTGACCCCACGACCCCGGGCCAATGTTGGCCAATCGCCGACATGTCCGACGACTATAGGGTCGTCCCTACGACCCCGGGACTAGGTTGGCCCGCCACCGTCATGTCCGACGACAATAGGGTCGTCCCCACGACCCCGGGACTTGATTGGCCCGACACCGTCAAGTCCGACGACTATAGGGTCGTCCCCACGACCACGGGTCTAGGTTGGCCAGCCGCCGACATGTCCGACGACTATAGAGTCGTCCCCACGACCACGGGCCAAAGTTGGAAAGCCATCGACATGTCCGACGACTATTGGGTCGTCCCCACGACCCTGGGACCAGATTGGCCCGCCACCGTCATGTCCGACAACTATAGGGTCGTCCCCACGACCGCGGGCCAAAGATGTCCAGCCGCCGTGTTGTCCGACGACTATAGGTTCGTCCCCACGACCCCGGGACTAGGCTGACCTGCCGCCGTCATGTCCGGCGACTGTCGGATCGTCCCCACGACTACGGGCCAAAGTTGGCCAGCCACCGACATGTCCGACGACTATAGGGTTGCCCCCACGACCCCGGGACTAGATTGGCCCGCCACCGTCATGTCCGACGACAATAGGGTCGTCCCCACGACCCCGGGCCAATGTTGGCCAATCGCCGACATGTCCGACGACTATAGGGTCGTCCCTACGACCCCGGGACTAGATTGGCCCGCCACCGTCATGTCCGACGACAATAGGGTCGTCCCCACGACCCCGGGTCCAGGTTGGCCAGCCGCCGACCTGTCCGACGACTACAGATTCGTCCCCACGACCACGGGCCAAAGTTGGCAAGCCGCCGAAATGTCCGACGACTGTAGGATCGTCCCCACGACCCCGGGACTAGATTGGCCCGCCACCGTCAAGTCCGACGACCTCGGGACAAGGTTGGCCAGCCGCCGACATGTCCGACGATTATAGGGTCGTCCCCACGACCCCGGGACAAGCTTGGCCCGCCGCCGACTTGTCCGACGACTATAGGGTCGTCCCCACGACCCCGGGACTAGATTGGCCCGCCACCGTCATGTCCGACGACAATAGGGTCGTCCCCACGACCCCGGGACTAGATTGGCCCGACACCGTCAAGTCCGACGACTATAGGGTCTTCCCCACGACCACGGGCCAAAGTTGGCCAGCCGCCGACATGTCCGACGACTATAGGGTCGTCCCCACGACCCCGGGACTAGATTGGCCCGCCACCGTCATGTCCGACGACTATAGGGTCGTCCCCACGACCCCCGGACTAGGTTGGCCGGCCGCCGACTTGTCCGACGACTATAGGGTCGTCCCCACGACCCCCCGACTAGGTGGGCTCGCCGCCGACTTGTCCGACGACTATAGGGTCATCCCCACGACCCCGGGACTAGGTTGGCCCGCCGCCGACATGTCCGACGACTATTGGTTCGTCCCCACGACCGCGGGCCAAAGTTGGCCAGCCGCCGACATGTCCGACGACTATAGGGTCGTCCCCACGACCCCGGGACTAGAATGGCCCGCCACCGTCATGTCCAACGACTATCGGATAGTCCCCACGACCACGGGCCAAAGTTGGCCAGCCGCCGACATGTCCGACGACAATAGGGTCGTCCCCACGACCCCGGGTCTAGGTTGGCCAGCCGTCGACATGTCCGACGACTATAGAGTCGTCCCAACGACACCGGGCCAAAGTTGGCCAGCCGCTGACATGTCCACCGAATATAGGGTCGTCCCCACGACCACGGGCCAAAGTTGGCTAGCCGCCGACATGTCCGACGACTATTGGATCGTCCCCACGACCCCGGGACTAGATTGGCCCGCCACCGTCATGTCCAACGACTATCGGATCGTCCCCACGACCACGGGCCAAAGTTGGCCAGCCGCCGACATGTCCGACGACAATAGGGTCGTCCCCACGACCCCGGGTCTAGGTTGGCCAGCCGTCGACATGTCCGACGACTATAGAGTCGTCCCCACGACCCCGGGTCCAGGTTGGCCAGCCGCCGACCTGTCCGACGACTATAGGATAGTCCCCACGACCACGGGCCAAAGTTGGCAAGCCGCCGAAATGTCCGACGACTGTAGGATCGTCCCCACGACCCCGGGACTAGATTGGCCCGCCACCGTCAAGTCCGACGACCTCGGGACAAGGTTGGCCAGCCGCCGACATGTCCGACGATTATAGGGTCGTCCCCACGACCCCGGGACAAGCTTGGCCCGCCGCCGACTTGTCCGACGACTATAGGGTCGTCCCCACGACCCCGGGACTAGATTGGCCCGCCACCGTCATGTCCGACGACAATAGGGTCGTCCCCACGACCCCGGGACTAGATTGGCCCGACACCGTCAAGTCCGACGACTATAGGGTCGTCCCCACGACCACGGGCCAAAGTTGGCCAGCCGCCGACATGTCCGACGACTATAGGGTCGTCCCCACGACCCCGGGACTAGATTGGCCCGCCACCGTCATGTCCAGCGACTGTCGGATCGTCCCCACGACTACGGGCCAAAGTTGGCCAGCCGCCGACATGTCCGACGACTATAGGGTTGACCCCACGACCCCGCGCCAATGTTGGCCAATCGCCGACATGTCCGACGACTATAGGGTCGTCCCCACGACTTCGGGCCAAAGATGTCCAGCCGCCGTCTTGTCCGACGACTATAGGGTCGTCCCCACGACCCCGGGACTAGAATGGCCCGCCACCGTCATGTCCAACGACTATCGGATCGTCCCCACGACCACGGGCCAAAGTTGGCCAGCCGCCGACATGTCCGACGACAATAGGGTCGTCCCCACGACCCCGGGTCTAGGTTGGCCAGCCGTCGACATGTCCGACGACTATAGAGTCGTCCCCACGACACCGGGCCAAAGTTGGCCAGCCGCTGACATGTCCAACGACTATAGGGTCGTCCCCACGACCACGGGCCAAAGTTGGCCAGCCGCCGACATGTCCGACGACTATTGGATCGTCCCCACGACCCCGGGACTAGATTTGCCCGCCACCGTCATGTCCAACGACTATCGGATCGTCCCCACGACCACGGGCCAAAGTTGGCCAGCCGCCGACATGTCCGACGACAATAGGGTCGTCCCCACGACCCCGGGTCTAGGTTGGCCAGCCGTCGACATGTCCGACGACTATAGAGTCGTCCCCACGACACCGGGCCAAAGTTGGCCAGCCGCTGACATGTCCAACGACTATAGGGTCGTCCCCACGACCACGGGCCAAAGTTGGCCAGCCGCCGACATGTCCGACGACTATTGGATCGTCCCCACGACTTCGGGACTAGGTTGGCCAGCCGCCGACATGTCCGACGACTATAGGGTCGTCCCCACGACCCCGGGACTAGATTGGCCCGCCACCGTCATGTCCAACGACTATAGGGTCGTCCCCACAACCACGGGCCAAAGTTGGCCCGCCGCCGACATGTCCGACGACTATAGAGTTGTCCCCACGACACCGGGCCAAAGTTGGCCAGCCGCCGACATGTCCGACGACTATAGGGTCGTCCCCACGACCCCGGGACTAGATTGGCCCGCCACCGTCATGTCCAACGACTATCGGATCGTCCCCACGACCACGGGCAAAAGTTGGCCAGCCGCCGACATGTCCGACGAATATAGGGTCGTCCCCACGACCCCGGGACTAGAATGGGCCGCCACCGTCATGTCCAACGACTATCGGATCGTCCCCACGACCACGGGCCAAAGTTGGCCAGCCGCCGACATGTCCGACGACAATAGGGTCGTCCCCACGACCCCGGGTCTAGGTTGGCCAGCCGTCGACATGTCCGACGACTATAGAGTCGTCCCCACGACACCGGGCCAAAGTTGGCCAGCCGCTGACATGTCCAACGACTATAGGGTCGTCCCCACGACCACGGGCCAAAGTTGGCCAGCCGCCGACATGTCCGACGACTATTGGATCGTCCCCACGACCCCGGGACTAGATTTGCCCGCCACCGTCATGTCCAACGACTATCGGATCGTCCCCACGACCACGGGCCAAAGTTGGCCAGCCGCCGACATGTCCGACGACAATAGGGTCGTCCCCACGACCCCGGGTCTAGGTTGGCCAGCCGCCGACATTTCCGACGACTATAGAGTCGTCCCCACGACCCCGGGCCAAAGTTGGCCACACGCCGACATGTCCGACGACTATAGGGTCGTCCCCACGACCCCGAGACTAGATTGGCCCGCCACCGTCATGTCCGACGACAATAGGGTCGTCCCCACGACCCCGGGTCCAGGTTGGCCAGCCGCCGACATTTCCGACGACTATAGAGTCGTCCCCACGACACCGGGCCAAAGTTGGCCAGCCGCCGACATGTCCGACGACTATAGGGTCGTCCCCACGACCCCGGGACTAGGCTGACAAGCCGCCAACATGTCCGGCGACTATAGGGTCGTCCCCACGACCCCGGGCCAAAGATGTCCAGCCGCCGTCTTGTCCGACGACTATAGGGTCGTCCCCACGACCCCGAGTCCAGGTTGGCCAGCCGCCGACATTTCCGACGACTATAGAGTCGTCCCCACGACCCCGGGCCAAAGTTGGCCAGCCGCCGACATGTCCGACGACTATAGGGTCGTCCCCACGACCCCGAGACTAGATTGGCCCGCCACCGTCATGTCCGACGACAATAGGGTCGGCCCCACGACTCCGGGTCCAGGTTGGCCAGCCGCCGACATTTCCGACGACTATAGAGTCGTCCCCACGACACCGGTCCAAAGTTGGCCAGCCGCCGACATGTCCGACGACTATAGGGTCGTCCCCACGACCCCGGGACTAGATTGGCCCGCCACCGTCATGTCCAACGACTATAGGGTCGTCCCCACAACCACGGGCCGAAGTTGGCCAGCCGCCGACATGTCCGACGACTATAGGGTCGTCTCCACGACCCCGGGACTAGATTGGCCCGCTACCGTCAAGTCCGACGACTATAGGGTCGTCCCACGACCCCGGGCCAAAGTTGGCAAGCCGCCGAAATGTCCGACGACTGTAGGGTCGTCTCCACGACCCCGGGACTAGATTGGCCCGCCACCGTCAAGTCCGACGACTATAGGGTCGTCCCCACGACCCCGGGACTAGATTGGCCCGCCACCGTCATGTCCGACGACAATAGGGTCGTCCCCACGACCCCGGGTCTAGGTTGGCCAGCTGCCGACATGTCCGACGACTATAGAGTCGTCCCCACGACACCGCGCCAAAGTTGGACAGCCGCCGACATGTCCGACTACTATAGGGTCGTCCCCACGACCCCGGGCCAAAGATGTCCAGCCGCCGTCTTGTCCGACGCCTATAGGGTCGTCCCCACGACCCCGGGACTAGATTGGCCCGCCACCGTCATGTCCACCGATTATAGGGTCGTCCCCACAACCACGGGCCAAAGTTGGCCAGCCGCCGACATGTCCGACGACTATAGGGTCGTCCCCACGACCCCGGGCCAAAGTTGGCCAGCCGCCGACATGTCCGACGACTATAGGGTCGTCCCCACGACCCCGAGACTAGATTGGCCCGCCACCGTCATGTCCGACGACAATAGGGTCGTCCCCACGACCCCGGGTCTAGGTTGGCCAGCTGCCGACATGTCCGACGACTATAGAGTCGTCCCCACGACACCGCGCCAAAGTTGGACAGCCGCCGACATGTCCGACGACTGTAGGGTCGTCTCCACGACCCCGGGACTAGATTGGCCCGCCACCGTCAAGTCCGACGACTATAGGGTCGTCCCCACGACCTCGGGACTAGGTTGGCCAGCCGCCAACATGTCCGACGACTATAGGGTCGTCCCACGACCCCGGGCCAAAGTTGGACAGCCGCCGACATGTCCGACGACTATAGAGTCGTCCCCACGACACCGCGCCAAAGTTGGACAGCCGCCGACATGTCCGACTACTATAGGGTCGTCCCCACGACCCCAGGTCCAGGTTGGCCAGCCGCCGACATTTCCGACGACTATAGAGTCGTCCCCACGACACCGGGCCAAAGTTGGCCAGCCGCCGACATGTCCGACGACTATAGGGTCGTCCCCACGACCCCGGGACAAGGTTGGCCCGCCGCCGACTTGTCCGACGACTGTAGGGTCGTCTCCACGACCCCGGGACAAGGTTGGCCCGCCGCCGACTTGTCCGACGACTGTAGGGTCGTCTCCACGACCCCGGGACTAGATTGGCCCGCCACCGTCAAGTCCGACGACTATAGGGTCGTCCCCACGACCTCGGGTCTAGATTGGCCCGCTACAGTCATGTCCGAAGACTACAGGGTCGTCCCCACGACCCCGGGACTAGATTGGCCCGCCACCCTCATGTCCGACGACAATAGGGTCGTCCTCACGACCCCGGGTCTAGGTTGGCCAGCTGCCGACATGTCCGACGACTATAGAGTCGTCCCCACGACACCGCGCCAAAGTTGGCCCGCCACAGCCATGTCCGACGACAATAGGGTCGTCCCCACGACCCCGGGGCTAGGTTGGCCAGCCGCTGACATGTCCGACGACAATCGGATCGTCACCACGCCCACGCGCCAAAGTTGGCCAGCCGCCGACATGTCCGACGACTATTGGATCGTCCCCACGACCACGGGCCAAAGTTGGCCAGCCGCCGACATGTCCGACGACAATCGGATCGTCCCCACGACCACGCGCCAAAGTTGGCCAGCCGCCGACATGTCCGACGACTATAGGGTCGTCCCCACGACCACGGGCCAAAGTTGGCCAGCCGCCGGCTTGTCCGACGATTATAGGGTCGTCCCCACGACCCCGGGACTAGGTTGGCCCGCCGCCGACTTGTCCGACGACTATAGGGTCGTCCCCACGACCACGGGCCAAAGTTGGCCAGCCGCCGACATGTCCGACGACTATAGAGTCGTCCCCACGACACCGCGCCAAAGTTGGACAGCCGCCGACATGTCCGACGACTGTAGGGTCGTCTCCACGACCCCGGGACTAGATTGGCCCGCCACCGTCAAGTCCGACGACTATAGGGTCGTCCCCACGACCTCGGGACTAGGTTGGCCAGCCGCCAACATGTCCGACGACTATAGGGTCGTCCCACGACCCCGGGCCAAAGTTGGACAGCCGCCGACATGTCTGACGACTATAGAGTCGTCCCCACGACACCGCGCCAAAGTTGGACAGCCGCCGACATGTCCGACTACTATAGGGTCGTCCCCACGACCCCGGGTCCAGGTTGGCCAGCCGCCGACATTTCCGACGACTATAGAGTCGTCCCCACGACACCGGGCCAAAGTTGGCCAGCCGCCGACATGTCCGACGACTATAGGGTCGTCCCCACGACCCCGGGACAAGGTTGGCCCGCCGCCGACTTGTCCGACGACTGTAGGGTCGTCTCCACGACCCCGGGACTAGATTGGCCCGCCACCGTCAAGTCCGACGACTATAGGGTCGTCCCCACGACCTCGGGTCTAGATTGGCCCGCTACAGTCATGTCCGAAGACTACAGGGTCGTCCCCACGACCCCGGGACTAGATTGGCCCGCCACCCTCATGTCCGGCGACAATAGGGTCGTCCCCACGACCCCGGGTCTAGGTTGGCCAGCTGCCGACATGTCCGACGACTATAGAGTCGTCCCCACGACACCGCGCCAAAGTTGGACAGCCGCCGACATGTCCGACTACTATAGGGTCGTCCCCACGACCCCGGGACTAGATTGGCCCGCCACCGTCATGTCCGACGACTATAGGGTCGTACCACGACCCCGGGCCAAAGTTGGCAACCCGCCGAAATGTCCGACGACTGTAGGGTCGTCTCCACGACCCCGGGACTAGATTGGCCCGCCACCGTCAAGTCCGACGACTATAGGGTCGTCCCCACGACCCCGGGACAAGGTTGGCCCGCCGCCGACTTGTCCGACGACTATAGGGTCGTACCCACGACCCTGGGACTAGGCTGACAAGCCGCCAACATGTCCGACGACTATAGGGTCGTCCCCACGACCCCGGGCCAAAGATGTCCAGCCGCCGTCTTGTCCGACGACTATAGGGTCGTACCCACGACCCTGGGACTAGGCTGACAAGCCGCCAACATGTCCGACGACTATAGGGTCGTCCCCACGACCCCGGGCCAAAGATGTCCAGCCGCCGTCTTGTCCGACTACTATAGGGTCGTCCCCACGACCTCGGGTCTAGATTGGCCCGCTACCGTCATGTCCGAAGGCTATAGGGTCGTCCCCACGACCTCGGGACTAGATTGGCCCGCTACCGTCAAGTCCGACGACTATAGGGTCGTCCCACGACCCCGGGCCAAAGTTGGCAAGCCGCCGAAATGTCCGACGACTGTAGGGTCGTCTCCACGACCCCGGGACTAGATTGGCCCGCCAGCGTCAAGTCCGACGACTATAGGGTCGTCCCCACGACCCCGGGACTAGATTGGCCCGCCACCGTCATGTCCAACGACTATAGGGTCGTCCCCACAACCACGGGCCAAAGTTGGCAACCCGCCGACATGTCCGACGACTATAGGGTCGTCCCCACGACCCCGGGCCAAAGATGTCCAGCCGCCGTCTTGTCCGACGCCTATAGGGTCGTCCCCACGACCCCGGGACTAGATTGGCCCGCCACCGTCATGTCCAACGACTATAGGGTCGTCCCCACCACCACGGGCCAAAGTTGGCCAGCCGCCGACATGTCCGACGATTATTGGATCGTCCCCACGACCCCGGGCCAAAGATGGCCAGCCGCCGACATGTCCGACGATTATTGGATCGTCCCCACGACCCCGGGCCAAAGTTGGCCAGCCGCCGACATGTCCGACGACTATAGGGTCGTCCCCACGACCCCGAGACTAGATTGGCCCGCTACCGTCATGTCCGACGACAATAGGGTCGTCCCCACAACCACGGGCCAAAGTTGGCCAGCCGCCGACATGTCCGACGACTATAGGGTCGTCCCCACGACCCCGAGACTAGATTGGCCCGCCACCGTCATGTCCGACGACAATAGGGTCGGCCCCACGACTCCGGGTCCAGGTTGGCCAGCCGCCGACATTTCCGACGACTATAGAGTCGTCCCCACGACACCGGTCCAAAGTTGGCCAGCCGCCGACATGTCCGACGACTATAGGGTCGTCCCCACGACCCCGGGACTAGATTGGCCCGCCACCGTCATGTCCAACGACTATAGGGTCGTCCCCACAACCACGGGCCGAAGTTGGCCAGCCGCCGACATGTCCGACGACTATAGGGTCGTCTCCACGACCCCGGGACTAGATTGGCCCGCTACCGTCAAGTCCGACGACTATAGGGTCGTCCCACGACCCCGGGCCAAAGTTGGCAAGCCGCCGAAATGTCCGACGACAGTAGGGTCGTCTCCACGACCCCGGGACTAGATTGGCCCGCCACCGTCAAGTCCGACGACTATAGGGTCGTCCCCACGACCCCGGGACTAGATTGGCCCGCCACCGTCATGTCCGACGACAATAGGGTCGTCCCCACGACCCCGGGTCTAGGTTGGCCAGCTGCCGACATGTCCGACGACTATAGAGTCGTCCCCACGACACCGCGCCAAAGTTGGACAGCCGCCGACATGTCCGACTACTATAGGGTCGTCCCCACGACCCCGGGCCAAAGATGTCCAGCCGCCGTCTTGTCCGACGCCTATAGGGTCGTCCCCACGACCCCGGGACTAGATTGGCCCGCCACCGTCATGTCCAACGATTATAGGGTCGTCCCCACAACCACGGGCCAAAGTTGGCCAGCCGCCGACATGTCCGACGACTATAGGGTCGTCCCCACGACCCCGGGCCAAAGTTGGCCAGCCGCCGACATGTCCGACGACTATAGGGTCGTCCCCACGACCCCGAGACTAGATTGGCCCGCCACCGTCATGTCCGACGACAATAGGGTCGTCCCCACGACCCCGGGTCTAGGTTGGCCAGCTGCCGACATGTCCGACGACTATAGAGTCGTCCCCACGACACCGCGCCAAAGTTGGACAGCCGTCGACATGTCCGACGACTGTAGGGTCGTCTCCACGACCCCGGGACTAGATTGGCCCGCCACCGTCAAGTCCGACGACTATAGGGTCGTCCCCACGACCTCGGGACTAGGTTGGCCAGCCGCCAACATGTCCGACGACTATAGGGTCGTCCCACGACCCCGGGCCAAAGTTGGACAGCCGCCGACATGTCCGACGACTATAGAGTCGTCCCCACGACACCGCGCCAAAGTTGGACAGCCGCCGACATGTCCGACTACTATAGGGTCGTCCCCACGACCCCGAGTCCAGGTTGGCCAGCCGCCGACATTTCCGACGACTATAGAGTCGTCCCCACGACCCCGGGCCAAAGATGTCCAGCCGCCGTCTTGTCCGACGACTATAGGGTCGTCCCCACGACCCCGAGTCCAGGTTGGCCAGCCGCCGACATTTCCGACGACTATAGAGTCGTCCCCACGACCCCGGGCCAAAGTTGGCAAGCCGCCGAAATGTCCGACGACTATAGGGTCGTCCCCACGACCCCGGGACTAGGTTGGCCAGCCGCCGACATGTCCGACGACTATAGAGTCGTCCCCACGACACCGGGCCAAAGTTGGACAGCCGCCGACATGTCCGACTACTATAGGGTCGTCCCCACGACCCCGGGGCTAGGTTGGCCAGCCGCCGTCATGTCCGAAGACTATAGGGTCGTCCCCACGACCACGGGACTAGATTGGCCCGCCACCGCCATGTCCGACGACAATAGGGTCGTCCCCACGACCCCGGGGCTAGGTTGGCCAGCCGCCGACATGTCCGACGACAATCGGATCGTCACCACGCCCACGCGCCAAAGTTGGCCAGCCGCCGACATATCCGACGACTATAGGGTCGTCCCCACGACCCCCGGACTAGGTGGGCTCGCCGCCGACTTGTCCGACGACTATAGTGTCGTTCTCACGACCCCGGGCCAAAGTTGGCAAGCTGCCGACTTATCCGATGACTATAGGGTCGTCCCCACGACCCCGGGACTAGGTAGTCCCGCCGCCGACATGTCCGATGACTATAGGGTCGTCCCCACGACCACGGGCCAAAGTTGGCCAGCCGCCGACATGTCCGACGACAATCGGATCGTCCCCACGAC
This sequence comes from Andrena praecox, assembly GCA_963932275.1. Classification (NCBI taxonomy): domain Eukaryota; kingdom Metazoa; phylum Arthropoda; class Insecta; order Hymenoptera; family Andrenidae; genus Andrena; species Andrena praecox. The sequence continues at coordinate 25,453,739 of OZ010729.1, forward strand.
CACGCGCCAAAGTTGGCCAGCCGCCGACATGTCCGACGACTATAGGGTCGTCCCCACGACCCCGGGCCAAAGTTGGACGGCCGCCGACTTGTCCGACGACTATAGGGTCGTCCCCACGACCACGGGCCAAAGTTGGCCAGCCGCCGGCTTGTCCGACGATTATAGGGTCGTCCCCACGACCCCGGGACTAGGTTGGCCCGCCGCCGACTTGTCCGACGACTATAGGGTCGTCCCCACGACCACGGGACAAATTTGGCCAGCCGCCGACATATCCGACGACTATAGGGTCGTCCCCACGACCCCCGGACTAGGTGGGCTCGCCGCCGACTTGTCCGACGACTATAGTGTCGTTCTCACGACCACGGGCCAAAGTTGGCAAGCTGCCGACTTATCCGATGACTATAGGGTCGTCCCCACGACCCCGGGACTAGGTAGGCCCGCCGCCGACTTGTCCGACGACTATAGGGTCGTCCCTACGACCCCGGGACTAGATTGGCCCGCCACCGTCATGACCACGGGCCAAAGTTGGCCAGCCGCGGATATGTCCAACGACTATTGGGTCGTCCCCACGACCACGGGCCAAAGTTAACCAGCCGCCGACATGTCCGACGACTATAGGGTCGTCCCTACGACCCCGGGCCAACGTTGGCAAGCCGCCGAAATGTCCGACGACTGTAGGGTCGTCCCCACGACCCCGGGACTAGATTGGCCCGCCACCGTGAAGTCCGACGACTATAGGGTCGTCCCCACGACCTTGGGACTAGGTTGTCCAGCCGCCGACATGTCCGACGACAATAGGGTCGTCCCCACGACCCTGGGTCTAGGTTGGCCAGCCGCCGACATGTCCGACGACTAAACAGTCGTCCCAACGATCACGGGCAAAAGTTGGCTGAGCCGCCGACATGTCCGACGACTATAGGGTCGTCCGTACGACCCCGGGAATAGATTGGCCCGCCACCGTCATGTCCGACGACAATAGGGTCGTCCCCACGACCCCGGGTCTAGGTTGGCCAGCCGCCGACAAGTCCGACGACTATAGAGTCGTCCCCACGACACCGGGCCAAAGTTGGCCTGCCGCTGACATGTCCGACGACTATTGGATCGTCCCCACGACCACGGGCCAAAGTTGGCCAGCCGCCGTCATGTCCGACGACAATAGGGTCGTCCGTACGACCCCGGGAATAGATTGGCCCGCCACCGTCATGTCCGACGACAATAGGGTCGTCCCCACGACCCCGGGTCTAGGTTGGCCAGCCGCCGACAAGTCTGACGACTATAGAGTCGTCCCCACGACACCGGGCCAAAGTTGGCCAGCCGCTGACATGTCCGACGACTATTGGATCGTCCCCACGACCACGGGCCAAAGTTGGCCAGCCGCCGTCATGTCCGACGACAATAGGGTCGTCCCCACGACCCCGGGACTAGACTGGCCCGCCACCGTCAAGTCCGACGACTATAGGGTCGTCCCCACGACCCCGAGACTAGTTTGGCCCGCCACCGTCATGTCCGACGACAATAGGGTCGTCCCCACGACCCCGGGCCAAAGATGTCCAGCCGCCGTCTTGTCCGACGAATATAGGGTCGTCCCCACGACCCCGAGTCCAGGTTGGCCAGCCGCCGACATTTCCGACGACTATAGAGTCGTCCCCCCGACCCCGGGCCAAAGTTGGCCAGACGCCGACATGTCCGACGACTATAGGGTCGTCCCCCGACCCCGGGCCAAAGATGTCCAGCCGCCGTCTTGTCCGACGACTATAGGGTCGTCCCCACGACCCCGAGTCCAGGTTGGCCAGCCGCCGACATTTCCGACGACTATAGAGTCGTCCCCACGACCCCGGGCCAAAGTTGGCCAGACGCCGACATGTCCGACGACTATAGGGTCGTCCCCACGACCCCGAGACTAGTTTGGCCCGCCACCGTCATGTCCGACGACAATAGGGTCGTCCCCACGACCCCGGGCCAGGTTGGCCAGCGGCCGACATTTCCGACGACTACAGAGTCGTCCCCACGACACCGGGCCAAAGTTGGACAGCCGCCGACATGTCCGACGACTATAGGGTCGTCCCCACGACCCCGGGCCAAAGATGTCCAGCCGCCGTCTTGTCCGGCGACTATAGGGTCGTCCCCACGACCCCGAGTCCAGGTTGGCCAGCCGCCGACATTTCCGACGACTATAGAGTCGTCCCCACGACCCCGGGCCAAAGTTGGCAAGCCGCCGAAATGTCCGACGACTATAGGGTCGTCCCCACGACCCCGGGACTAGGTTGGCCAGCCGCCGACATGTCCGACGACTATAGAGTCGTCCCCACGACACCGGGCCAAAGTTGGACAGCCGCCGACATGTCTGACTACTATAGGGTCGTCCCCAGGACCTCGGGTCTAGATTGGCCCGCTACCGTCATGTCCGAAGACTATAGGGTCGTCCCCACGACCACGGGACTAGATTGGCCCGCCACCGCCATGTCCGACGACAATAGGGTCGTCCCCACGACCCCGGGGCTAGGTTGGCCAGCCGCTGACATGTCCGACGACAATCGGATCGTCACCACGCCCACGCGCCAAAGTTGGCCAGCCGCCGACATGTCCGACGACTATTGGATCGTCCCCACGACCACGGGCCAAAGTTGGCCAGCCGCCGACATGTCCGACGACAATCGGATCGTCCCCACGACCACGCGCCAAAGTTGGCCAGCCGCCGACATGTCCGACGACTATAGGGCCGTCCCCACGACCACGGGCCAAAGTTGGCCAGCCGCCGGCTTGTCCGACGATTATAGGGTCGTCCCCACGACCCCGGGACTAGGTTGGCCCGCCGCCGACTTGTCCGACGACTATAGGGTCGTCCCCACGACCACGGGCCAAAGTTGGCCAGCCGCCGACATGTCCGACGACAATCGGATCGTCACCACGCCCACGCGCCAAAGTTGGCCAGCCGCCGACATGTCCGACGACTATTGGATCGTCCCCACGACCACGGGCCAAAGTTGGCCAGCCGCCGACATGTCCGACGACAATCGGATCGTCCCCACGACCACGCGCCAAAGTTGGCCAGCCGCCGACATGTCCGACGACTATAGGGTCGTCCCCCGACCCCGGGCCAAAGATGTCCAGCCGCCGTCTTGTCCGACGACTATAGGGTCGTCCCCACGACCCCGAGTCCAGGTTGGCCAGCCGCCGACATTTCCGACGACTATAGAGTCGTCCCCACGACCCCGGGCCAAAGTTGGCCAGACGCCGACATGTCCGACGACTATAGGGTCGTCCCCACGACCCCGAGACTAGTTTGGCCCGCCACCGTCATGTCCGACGACAATAGGGTCGTCCCCACGACCCCGGGCCAGGTTGGCCAGCGGCCGACATTTCCGACGACTACAGAGTCGTCCCCACGACACCGGGCCAAAGTTGGACAGCCGCCGACATGTCCGACGACTATAGGGTCGTCCCCACGACCCCGGGCCAAAGATGTCCAGCCGCCGTCTTGTCCGGCGACTATAGGGTCGTCCCCACGACCCCGAGTCCAGGTTGGCCAGCCGCCGACATTTCCGACGACTATAGAGTCGTCCCCACGACCCCGGGCCAAAGTTGGCAAGCCGCCGAAATGTCCGACGACTATAGGGTCGTCCCCACGACCCCGGGACTAGATTGGCCCGCCACCGTCAAGTCCGACGACTATAGGGTCGTCCCCACGACCCCGGGCCAAAGTTGGACGGCCGCCGACTTGTCCGACGACTATAGGGTCGTCCCCACGACCACGGGCCAAAGTTGGCCAGCCGCCGGATTGTCCGACGATTATAGGGTCGTCCCCACGACCCCGGGACTAGGTTGGCCCGCCGCCGACTTGTCCGACGGCTATAGGGTCGTCCCCACGACCACGGGCCAAAGTTGGCCAGCCGCCGACATATCCGACGACTATAGGATCGTCCCCACGACCCCGGGCCAAAGTTGGCCAGCCGCCGACATGTCCGACGACTATAGGGTCGTCCCCACGACCCGGGACTAGACTGGCCCGCCACCGTCATGTCCGACGACTATAGGGTCGTCCCCACGACCTCGGGACTAGGTTGGCCAGCCGCCGACATGTCCGACGACTATAGGGTCGTCCCCACGACCCCGGGCCAAAGTTGGCAAGCCGCCGACATGTCCGACGACTATAGGGTCGTTCCTACGACCCCGGGACTAGATTGGCCGCCACCGTCATGTCCAACGACTATAGGGTCGTCCCCACAACCCCGGGACTAGGTTGACAAGCCGCCAACATGTCCGACGACGGCCAAAGCTGGCAAGCCGCCGACATGTCCGACGACTATAGGGTCGTCCCCTCGACCCGGGACTAGACGGGCCCGCCACCGTCATGTCCGACGACTATAGGGTCGTCCCCACGACCTCGGGACTAGGTTGGCCAGCCGCCGACATGTCCGACGACTATAGGGTCGTCCCCACGACCCCGGGCCAAAGTTGGCAAGCCGCCGACATGTCCGACGACTATAGGGTCGTCCCCACGACCCCGGGACTAGATTGGCCCGCCACCGTCATGTCCAACGACTATAGGGTCGTCCCCACAACCACGGGCCAAAGTTGGCCAGCCGCCGACATGTCCGACGACTATAGGGTCGTCCCCACGACCCCGGGCCAAAGATGTCCAGCCGCCGTCTTGTCCGACGCCTATAGGGTCGTCCCCACGACCCCGGGACTAGATTGGCCCGCCACCGTCATGTCCAACGACTATAGGGTCGTCCCCACCACCACGGGCCAAAGTTGGCCAGCCGCCGACATGTCCGACGATTATTGGATCGTCCCCACGACCCCGGGCCAAAGATGGCCAGCCGCCGACATGTCCGACGATTATTGGATCGTCCCCACGACCCCGGGCCAAAGTTGGCCAGCCGCCGACATGTCCGACGACTATAGGGTCGTCCCCACGACCCCGAGACTAGATTGGCCCGCTACCGTCATGTCCGACGACAATAGGGTCGTCCCCACAACCACGGGCCAAAGTTGGCCAGCCGCCGACATGTCCGACGACTATAGGGTCGTCCCCACGACCCCGAGACTAGATTGGCCCGCCACCGTCATGTCCGACGACAATAGGGTCGGCCCCACGACTCCGGGTCCAGGTTGGCCAGCCGCCGACATTTCCGACGACTATAGAGTCGTCCCCACGACACCGGTCCAAAGTTGGCCAGCCGCCGACATGTCCGACGACTATAGGGTCGTCCCCACGACCCCGGGACTAGATTGGCCCGCCACCGTCATGTCCAACGACTATAGGGTCGTCCCCACAACCACGGGCCGAAGTTGGCCAGCCGCCGACATGTCCGACGACTATAGGGTCGTCTCCACGACCCCGGGACTAGAGTGGCCCGCTACCGTCAAGTCCGACGACTATAGGGTCGTCCCGCGACCCCGGGCCAAAGTTGGCAAGCCGCCGAAATGTCCGACGACTATTGGATCGTCCCCACGACCACGGGCCAAAGTTGGCCAGCCGCCGACATGTCCGACGACAATCGGATCGTCCCCACGACCACGCGCCAAAGTTGGCCAGCCGCCGACATGTCCGACGACTATAGGGTCGTCCCCACGACCACGGGCCAAAGTTGGCCAGCCGCCGGCTTGTCCGACGATTATAGGGTCGTCCCCACGACCCCGGGACTAGGTTGCCCCGCCGCCGACTTGTCCGACGACTATAGGGTCGTCCCCACGACCACGGGCCAAAGTTGGCCAGCCGCCGACATGTCCGACGACAATCGGATCGTCACCACGCCCACGCGCCAAAGTTGGCCAGCCGCCGACATGTCCGACGACTATTGGATCGTCCCCACGACCACGGGCCAAAGTTGGCCGGCCGCCGACATGTCCGACGACAATCGGATCGTCCCCACGACCACGCGCCAAAGTTGGCCAGCCGCCGACATGTCCGACGACTATAGGGTCGTCCCCCGACCCCGGGCCAAAGATGTCCAGCCGCCGTCTTGTCCAACGACTATAGGGTCGTCCCCACGACCCCGAGTCCAGGTTGGCCAGCCGCCGACATTTCCGACGACTATAGAGTCGTCCCCACGACCCCGGGCCAAAGTTGGCCAGCCGCCGACATGTCCGACGACTATAGGGTTGTCCCCACGACCCCGGGCCAAAGTTGGCAAGCCGCCGACATGTCCGACGACTATAGGGTCGTTCCTACGACCCCGGGACTAGATTGGCCGCCACCGTCATGTCCAACGACTATAGGGTCGTCCCCACAACCCCGGGACTAGGTTGACAAGCCGCCAACATGTCCGACGACGGCCAAAGCTGGCAAGCCGCCGACATGTCCGACGACTATAGGGTCGTCCCCACGTCCCGGGACTAGACTGGCCCGCCACCGTCATGTCCGACGACTATAGGGTCGTCCCCACGACCTCGGGACTAGGTTGGCCAGCCGCCGACATGTCCGACGACTATAGGGTCGTCCCCACGACCCCGGGCCAAAGTTGGCAAGCCGCCGACATGTCCGACGACTATAGGGTCGTCCCCACGACCCCGGGCCAAAGTTGGCAAGCCGCCGAAATGTCCGACGACTATAGGGTCGTCCCCACGACCGCGGGCCAATGATGTCCAGCCACCGTCTTGTCCGACGACTATAGGGTCGTCCCCACGACCGCGGGCCAAAGATGTCCAGCCACCGTCTTGTCCGACGACTATAGGGTCGTCCCCACGACCTCGGGACTAGGTTGGCCAGCCGCCGACATGTCCGACGACTATAGGGTCGTCCCCACGACCCCGGGCCAAAGTTGGCAAGCCGCCGACATGTCCGACGACTATAGGGTCGTCCCCACGACCCCGGGCCAAAGTTGGCAAGCCGCCGAAATGTCCGACGACTATAGGGTCGTCCCCACGACCGCGGGCCAATGATGTCCAGCCACCGTCTTGTCCGACGACTATAGGGTCGTCCCCACGACCGCGGGCCAAAGATGTCCAGCCACCGTCTTGTCCGACGACTATAGGGTCGTCCCCACGACCCCGGGACAAGGTTGGACCGCCGCCGACTTGTCCGACGACTATAGGGTCGTACCCACGACCCCGGGACTAGATTGGCCCGCCAGCGTCAAGTCCGACGACTATAGGGTCGTCCCCACGACCCCGGGACTAGATTGGCCCGCCACCGTCATGTCCAACGACTATAGGGTCGTCCCCACAACCACGGGCCAAAGTTGGCCAGCCGCCGACATGTCCGACGACTATAGGGTCGTCCCCACGACCCCGGGCCAAAGATGTCCAGCCGCCGTCTTGTCCGACGCCTATAGGGTCGTCCCCACGACCCCGGGACTAGATTGGCCCGCCACCGTCATGTCCAACGACTATAGGGTCGTCCCCACCACCACGGGCCAAAGTTGGCCAGCCGCCGACATGTCCGACGATTATTGGATCGTCCCCACGACCCCGGGCCAAAGATGGCCAGCCGCCGACATGTCCGACGATTATTGGATCGTCCCCACGACCCCGGGCCAAAGTTGGCCAGCCGCCGACATGTCCGACGACTATAGGGTCGTCCCCACGACCCCGAGACTAGATTGGCCCGCTACCGTCATGTCCGACGACAATAGGGTCGTCCCCACAACCACGGGCCAAAGTTGGCCAGCCGCCGACATGTCCGACGACTATAGGGTCGTCCCCACGACCCCGAGACTAGATTGGCCCGCCACCGTCATGTCCGACGACAATAGGGTCGGCCCCACGACTCCGGGTCCAGGTTGGCCAGCCGCCGACATTTCCGACGACTATAGAGTCGTCCCCACGACACCGGTCCAAAGATGGCCAGCCGCCGACATGTCCGACGACTATAGGGTCGTCCCCACGACCCCGGGACTAGATTGGCCCGCCACCGTCATGTCCAACGACTATAGGGTCGTCCCCACAACCACGGGCCGAAGTTGGCCAGCCGCCGACATGTCCGACGACTATAGGGTCGTCTCCACGACCCCGGGACTAGAGTGGCCCGCTACCGTCAAGTCCGACGACTATAGGGTCGTCCCCACGACCCCGAGTCCAGGTTGGCCAGCCGCCGACATTTCCGACGACTATAGAGTCGTCCCCACGACCCCGGGCCAAAGTTGGCCAGACGCCGACATGTCCGACGACTATAGGGTCGTCCCCACGACCCCGAGACTAGTTTGGCCCGCCACCGTCATGTCCGACGACAATAGGGTCGTCCCCACGACCCCGGGCCAGGTTGGCCAGCGGCCGACATTTCCGACGACTACAGAGTCGTCCCCACGACACCGGGCCAAAGTTGGACAGCCGCCGACATGTCCGACGACTATAGGGTCGTCCCCACGACCCCGGGCCAAAGATGTCCAGCCGCCGTCTTGTCCGGCGACTATAGGGTCGTCCCCACGACCCCGAGTCCAGGTTGGCCAGCCGCTGACATTTCCGACGACTATAGAGTCGTCCCCACGACCCCGGGCCAAAGTTGGCAAGCCGCCGAAATGTCCGACGACTATAGGGTCGTCCCCACGACCCCGGGACTAGATTGGCCCGCCACCGTCAAGTCCGACGACTATAGGGTCGTCCCCACGACCCCGGGCCAAAGTTGGACGGCCGCCGACTTGTCCGACGACTATAGGGTCGTCCCCACGACCACGGGCCAAAGTTGGCCAGCCGCCGGATTGTCCGACGATTATAGGGTCGTCCCCACGACCCCGGGACTAGGTTGGCCCGCCGCCGACTTGTCCGACGGCTATAGGGTCGTCCCCACGACCACGGGCCAAAGTTGGCCAGCCGCCGACATATCCGACGACTATAGGATCGTCCCCACGACCCCGGGCCAAAGTTGGCCAGCCGCCGACATGTCCGACGAATATAGGGTCGTCCCCACGACCCGGGACTAGACTGGCCCGCCACCGTCATGTCCGACGACTATAGGGTCGTCTCCACGACCTCGGGACTAGGTTGGCCAGCCGCCGACATGTCCGACGACTATAGGGTTGTCCCCACGACACCGGGCCAAAGTTGGCAAGCCGCCGACATGTCCGACGACTATAGGGTCGTTCCTACGACCCCGGGACTAGATTGGCCGCCACCGTCATGTCCAACGACTATAGGGTCGTCCCCACAACCCCGGGACTAGGTTGACAAGCCGCCAACATGTCCGACGACGGCCAAAGCTGGCAAGCCGCCGACATGTCCGACGACTATAGGGTCGTCCCCACGTCCCGGGACTAGACTGGCCCGCCACCGTCATGTCCGACGACTATAGGGTCGTCCCCACGACCTCGGGACTAGGTTGGCCAGCCGCCGACATGTCCGACGACTATAGGGTCGTCCCCACGACCCCGGGCCAAAGTTGGCAAGCCGCCGACATGTCCGACGACTATAGGGTCGTCCCCACGACCCCGGGCCAAAGTTGGCAAGCCGCCGAAATGTCCGACGACTATAGGGTCGTCCCCACGACCGCGGGCCAATGATGTCCAGCCACCGTCTTGTCCGACGACTATAGGGTCGTCCCCACGACCGCGGGCCAAAGATGTCCAGCCACCGTCTTGTCCGACGACTATAGGGTCGTCCCCACGACCTCGGGACTAGGTTGGCCAGCCGCCGACATGTCCGACGACTATAGGGTCGTCCCCACGACCCCGGGCCAAAGTTGGCAAGCCGCCGACATGTCCGACGACTATAGGGTCGTCCCCACGACCCCGGGCCAAAGTTGGCAAGCCGCCGAAATGTCCGACGACTATAGGGTCGTCCCCACGACCGCGGGCCAATGATGTCCAGCCACCGTCATGTCCGACGACTATAGGGTCGTCCCCACGACCGCGGGCCAAAGATGTCCAGCCACCGTCTTGTCCGACGACTATAGGGTCGTCCCCACGACCCCGGGACAAGGTTGGACCGCCGCCGACTTGTCCGACGACTATAGGGTCGTACCCACGACCCCGGGACTAGATTGGCCCGCCAGCGTCAAGTCCGACGACTATAGGGTCGTCCCCACGACCCCGGGACTAGATTGGCCCGCCACCGTCATGTCCAACGACTATAGGGTCGTCCCCACAACCACGGGCCAAAGTTGGCCAGCCGCCGACATGTCCGACGACTATAGGGTCGTCCCCACGACCCCGGGCCAAAGATGTCCAGCCGCCGTCTTGTCCGACGCCTATAGGGTCGTCCCCACGACCCCGGGACTAGATTGGCCCGCCACCGTCATGTCCAACGACTATAGGGTCGTCCCCACCACCACGGGCCAAAGTTGGCCAGCCGCCGACATGTCCGACGATTATTGGATCGTCCCCACGACCCCGGGCCAAAGATGGCCAGCCGCCGACATGTCCGACGATTATTGGATCGTCCCCACGACCCCGGGCCAAAGTTGGCCAGCCGCCGACATGTCCGACGACTATAGGGTCGTCCCCACGACCCCGAGACTAGATTGGCCCGCTACCGTCATGTCCGACGACAATAGGGTCGTCCCCACAACCACGGGCCAAAGTTGGCCAGCCGCCGACATGTCCGACGACTATAGGGTCGTCCCCACGACCCCGAGACTAGATTGGCCCGCCACCGTCATGTCCGACGACAATAGGGTCGGCCCCACGACTCCGGGTCCAGGTTGGCCAGCCGCCGACATTTCCGACGACTATAGAGTCGTCCCCACGACACCGGTCCAAAGTTGGCCAGCCGCCGACATGTCCGACGACAATAGGGTCGTCCCCACGACCCCGGGACTAGACTGGCCCGCCACCGTCAAGTCCGACGACTATAGGGTCGTCCCCACGACCCCGAGACTAGTTTGGCCCGCCACCGTCATGTCCGACGACAATAGGGTCGTCCCCACGACCCCGGGCCAGGTTGGCCAGCGGCCGACATTTCCGACGACTACAGAGTCGTCCCCACGACACCGGGCCAAAGTTGGACAGCCGCCGACATGTCCGACGACTATAGGGTCGTCCCCACGACCCCGGGCCAAAGATGTCCAGCCGCCGTCTTGTCCGGCGACTATAGGGTCGTCCCCACGACCCCGAGTCCAGGTTGGCCAGCCGCCGACATTTCCGACGACTATAGAGTCGTCCCCACGACCCCGGGCCAAAGTTGGCAAGCCGCCGAAATGTCCGACGACTATAGGGTCGTCCCCACGACCCCGGGACTAGGTTGGCCAGCCGCCGACATGTCCGACGACTATAGAGTCGTCCCCACGACACCGGGCCAAAGTTGGACAGCCGCCGACATGTCTGACTACTATAGGGTCGTCCCCAGGACCTCGGGTCTAGATTGGCCCGCTACCGTCATGTCCGAAGACTATAGGGTCGTCCCCACGACCACGGGACTAGATTGGCCCGCCACCGCCATGTCCGACGACAATAGGGTCGTCCCCACGACCCCGGGGCTAGGTTGGCCAGCCGCTGACATGTCCGACGACAATCGGATCGTCACCACGCCCACGCGCCAAAGTTGGCCAGCCGCCGACATGTCCGACGACTATTGGATCGTCCCCACGACCACGGGCCAAAGTTGGCCAGCCGCCGACATGTCCGACGACAATCGGATCGTCCCCACGACCACGCGCCAAAGTTGGCCAGCCGCCGACATGTCCGACGACTATAGGGCCGTCCCCACGACCACGGGCCAAAGTTGGCCAGCCGCCGGCTTGTCCGACGATTATAGGGTCGTCCCCACGACCCCGGGACTAGGTTGGCCCGCCGCCGACTTGTCCGACGACTATAGGGTCGTCCCCACGACCACGGGCCAAAGTTGGCCAGCCGCCGACATGTCCGACGACAATCGGATCGTCACCACGCCCACGCGCCAAAGTTGGCCAGCCGCCGACATGTCCGACGACTATTGGATCGTCCCCACGACCACGGGCCAAAGTTGGCCAGCCGCCGACATGTCCGACGACAATCGGATCGTCCCCACGACCACGCGCCAAAGTTGGCCAGCCGCCGACATGTCCGACGACTATAGGGTCGTCCCCCGACCCCGGGCCAAAGATGTCCAGCCGCCGTCTTGTCCGACGACTATAGGGTCGTCCCCACGACCCCGAGTCCAGGTTGGCCAGCCGCCGACATTTCCGACGACTATAGAGTCGTCCCCACGACCCCGGGCCAAAGTTGGCCAGACGCCGACATGTCCGACGACTATAGGGTCGTCCCCACGACCCCGAGACTAGTTTGGCCCGCCACCGTCATGTCCGACGACAATAGGGTCGTCCCCACGACCCCGGGCCAGGTTGGCCAGCGGCCGACATTTCCGACGACTACAGAGTCGTCCCCACGACACCGGGCCAAAGTTGGACAGCCGCCGACATGTCCGACGACTATAGGGTCGTCCCCACGACCCCGGGCCAAAGATGTCCAGCCGCCGTCTTGTCCGGCGACTATAGGGTCGTCCCCACGACCCCGAGTCCAGGTTGGCCAGCCGCCGACATTTCCGACGACTATAGAGTCGTCCCCACGACCCCGGGCCAAAGTTGGCAAGCCGCCGAAATGTCCGACGACTGTAGGGTCGTCCCCACGACCCCGGGACTAGATTGGCCCGCCACCGTCAAGTCCGACGACTATAGGGTCGTCCCCACGACCCCGGGCCAAAGTTGGACGGCCGCCGACTTGTCCGACGACTATAGGGTCGTCCCCACGACCACGGGCCAAAGTTGGCCAGCCGCCGGATTGTCCGACGATTATAGGGTCGTCCCCACGACCCCGGGACTAGGTTGGCCCGCCGCCGACTTGTCCGACGGCTATAGGGTCGTCCCCACGACCACGGGCCAAAGTTGGCCAGCCGCCGACATATCCGACGACTATAGGATCGTCCCCACGACCCCGGGCCAAAGTTGGCCAGCCGCCGACATGTCCGACGACTATAGGGTCGTCCCCACGACCCGGGACTAGACTGGCCCGCCACCGTCATGTCCGACGACTATAGGGTCGTCCCCACGACCTCGGGACTAGGTTGGCCAGCCGCCGACATGTCCGACGACTATAGGGTCGTCCCCACGACCCCGGGCCAAAGTTGGCAAGCCGCCGACATGTCCGACGACTATAGGGTCGTTCCTACGACCCCGGGACTAGATTGGCCGCCACCGGCATGTCCAACGACTATAGGGTCGTCCCCACAACCCCGGGACTAGGTTGACAAGCCGCCAACATGTCCGACGACGGCCAAAGCTGGCAAGCCGCCGACATGTCCGACGACTATAGGGTCGTCCCCTCGACCCGGGACTAGACGGGCCCGCCACCGTCATGTCCGACGACTATAGGGTCGTCCCCACGACCTCGGGACTAGGTTGGCCAGCCGCCGACATGTCCGACGACTATAGGGTCGTCCCCACGACCCCGGGCCAAAGTTGGCAAGCCGCCGACATGTCCGACGACTATAGGGTCGTCCCCACGACCCCGGGCCAAAGTTGGCAAGCCGCCGAAATGTCCGACGACTATAGGGTCGTCCCCACGACCGCGGGCCAATGATGTCCAGCCACCGTCTTGTCCGACGACTATAGGGTCGTCCCCACGACCGCGGGCCAAAGATGTCCAGCCACCGTCTTGTCCGACGACTATAGGGTCGTCCCCACGACCCCGGGACAAGGTTGGACCGCCGCCGACTTGTCCGACGACTATAGGGTCGTACCCACGACCCCGGGACTAGATTGGCCCGCCAGCGTCAAGTCCGACGACTATAGGGTCGTCCCCACGACCCCGGGACTAGATTGGCCCGCCACCGTCATGTCCAACGACTATAGGGTCGTCCCCACAACCACGGGCCAAAGTTGGCCAGCCGCCGACATGTCCGACGACTATAGGGTCGTCCCCACGACCCCGGGCCAAAGATGTCCAGCCGCCGTCTTGTCCGACGCCTATAGGGTCGTCCCCACGACCCCGGGACTAGATTGGCCCGCCACCGTCATGTCCAACGACTATAGGGTCGTCCCCACCACCACGGGCCAAAGTTGGCCAGCCGCCGACATGTCCGACGATTATTGGATCGTCCCCACGACCCCGGGCCAAAGATGGCCAGCCGCCGACATGTCCGACGATTATTGGATCGTCCCCACGACCCCGGGCCAAAGTTGGCCAGCCGCCGACATGTCCGACGACTATAGGGTCGTCCCCACGACCCCGAGACTAGATTGGCCCGCTACCGTCATGTCCGACGACAATAGGGTCGTCCCCACAACCACGGGCCAAAGTTGGCCAGCCGCCGACATGTCCGACGACTATAGGGTCGTCCCCACGACCCCGAGACTAGATTGGCCCGCCACCGTCATGTCCGACGACAATAGGGTCGGCCCCACGACTCCGGGTCCAGGTTGGCCAGCCGCCGACATTTCCGACGACTATAGAGTCGTCCCCACGACACCGGTCCAAAGTTGGCCAGCCGCCGACATGTCCGACGACTATAGGGTCGTCCCCACGACCCCGGGACTAGATTGGCCCGCCACCGTCATGTCCAACGACTATAGGGTCGTCCCCACAACCACGGGCCGAAGTTGGCCAGCCGCCGACATGTCCGACGACTATAGGGTCGTCTCCACGACCCCGGGACTAGAGTGGCCCGCTACCGTCAAGTCCGACGACTATAGGGTCGTCCCACGACCCCGGGCCAAAGTTGGCAAGCCGCCGAAATGTCCGACGACTATTGGATCGTCCCCACGACCACGGGCCAAAGTTGGCCAGCCGCCGACATGTCCGACGACAATCGGATCGTCCCCACGACCACGCGCCAAAGTTGGCCAGCCGCCGACATGTCCGACGACTATAGGGTCGTCCCCACGACCACGGGCCAAAGTTGGCCAGCCGCCGGCTTGTCCGACGATTATAGGGTCGTCCCCACGACCCCGGGACTAGGTTGGCCCGCCGCCGACTTGTCCGACGACTATAGGGTCGTCCCCACGACCACGGGCCAAAGTTGGCCAGCCGCCGACATGTCCGACGACAATCGGATCGTCACCACGCCCACGCGCCAAAGTTGGCCAGCCGCCGACATGTCCGACGACTATTGGATCGTCCCCACGACCACGGGCCAAAGTTGGCCGGCCGCCGACATGTCCGACGACAATCGGATCGTCCCCACGACCACGCGCCAAAGTTGGCCAGCCGCCGACATGTCCGACGACTATAGGGTCGTCCCCCGACCCCGGGCCAAAGATGTCCAGCCGCCGTCTTGTCCGACGACTATAGGGTCGTCCCCACGACCCCGAGTCCAGGTTGGCCAGCCGCCGACATTTCCGACGACTATAGAGTCGTCCCCACGACCCCGGGCCAAAGTTGGCCAGCCGCCGACATGTCCGACGACTATAGGGTTGTCCCCACGACCCCGGGCCAAAGTTGGCAAGCCGCCGACATGTCCGACGACTATAGGGTCGTTCCTACGACCCCGGGACTAGATTGGCCGCCACCGTCATGTCCAACGACTATAGGGTCGTCCCCACAACCCCGGGACTAGGTTGACAAGCCGCCAACATGTCCGACGACGGCCAAAGCTGGCAAGCCGCCGACATGTCCGACGACTATAGGGTCGTCCCCACGTCCCGGGACTAGACTGGCCCGCCACCGTCATGTCCGACGACTATAGGGTCGTCCCCACGACCTCGGGACTAGGTTGGCCAGCCGCCGACATGTCCGACGACTATAGGGTCGTCCCCACGACCCCGGGCCAAAGTTGGCAAGCCGCCGACATGTCCGACGACTATAGGGTCGTCCCCACGACCCCGGGCCAAAGTTGGCAAGCCGCCGAAATGTCCGACGACTATAGGGTCGTCCCCACGACCGCGGGCCAATGATGTCCAGCCACCGTCTTGTCCGACGACTATAGGGTCGTCCCCACGACCGCGGGCCAAAGATGTCCAGCCACCGTCTTGTCCGACGACTATAGGGTCGTCCCCACGACCTCGGGACTAGGTTGGCCAGCCGCCGACATGTCCGACGACTATAGGGTCGTCCCCACGACCCCGAGACTAGATTGGCCCGCTACCGTCATGTCCGACGACAATAGGGTCGTCCCCACAACCACGGGCCTAAGTTGGCCAGCCGCCGACATGTCCGACGACTATAGGGTCGTCCCCACGACCCCGAGACTAGATTGGCCCGCCACCGTCATGTCCGACGACAATAGGGTCGGCCCCACGACTCCGGGTCCAGGTTGGCCAGCCGCCGACATTTCCGACGACTATAGAGTCGTCCCCACGACACCGGTCCAAAGTTGGCCAGCCGCCGACATGTCCGACGACTATAGGGTCGTCCCCACGACCCCGGGACTAGATTGGCCCGCCACCGTCATGTCCAACGACTATAGGGTCGTCCCCACAACCACGGGCCGAAGTTGGCCAGCCGCCGACATGTCCGACGACTATAGGGTCGTCTCCACGACCCCGGGACTAGAGTGGCCCGCTACCGTCAAGTCCGACGACTATAGGGTCGTCCCCACGACCCCGAGTCCAGGTTGGCCAGCCGCCGACATTTCCGACGACTATAGAGTCGTCCCCACGACCCCGGGCCAAAGTTGGCCAGACGCCGACATGTCCGACGACTATAGGGTCGTCCCCACGACCCCGAGACTAGTTTGGCCCGCCACCGTCATGTCCGACGACAATAGGGTCGTCCCCACGACCCCGGGCCAGGTTGGCCAGCGGCCGACATTTCCGACGACTACAGAGTCGTCCCCACGACACCGGGCCAAAGTTGGACAGCCGCCGACATGTCCGACGACTATAGGGTCGTCCCCACGACCCCGGGCCAAAGATGTCCAGCCGCCGTCTTGTCCGGCGACTATAGGGTCGTCCCCACGACCCCGAGTCCAGGTTGGCCAGCCGCCGACATTTCCGACGACTATAGAGTCGTCCCCACGACCCCGGGCCAAAGTTGGCAAGCCGCCGAAATGTCCGACGACTATAGGGTCGTCCCCACGACCCCGGGACTAGATTGGCCCGCCACCGTCAAGTCCGACGACTATAGGGTCGTCCCCACGACCCCGGGCCAAAGTTGGACGGCCGCCGACTTGTCCGACGACTATAGGGTCGTCCCCACGACCACGGGCCAAAGTTGGCCAGCCGCCGGATTGTCCGACGATTATAGGGTCGTCCCCACGACCCCGGGACTAGGTTGGCCCGCCGCCGACTTGTCCGACGGCTATAGGGTCGTCCCCACGACCACGGGCCAAAGTTGGCCAGCCGCCGACATATCCGACGACTATAGGATCGTCCCCACGACCCCGGGCCAAAGTTGGCCAGCCGCCGACATGTCCGACGAATATAGGGTCGTCCCCACGACCCGGGACTAGACTGGCCCGCCACCGTCATGTCCGACGACTATAGGGTCGTCTCCACGACCTCGGGACTAGGTTGGCCAGCCGCCGACATGTCCGACGACTATAGGGTTGTCCCCACGACCCCGGGCCAAAGTTGGCAAGCCGCCGACATGTCCGACGACTATAGGGTCGTTCCTACGACCCCGGGACTAGATTGGCCGCCTCCGTCATGTCCAACGACTATAGGGTCGTCCCCACAACCCCGGGACTAGGTTGACAAGCCGCCAACATGTCCGACGACGGCCAAAGCTGGCAAGCCGCCGACATGTCCGACGACTATAGGGTCGTCCCCACGTCCCGGGACTAGACTGGCCCGCCACCGTCATGTCCGACGACTATAGGGTCGTCCCCACGACCTCGGGACTAGGTTGGCCAGCCGCCGACATGTCCGACGACTATAGGGTCGTCCCCACGACCCCGGGCCAAAGTTGGCAAGCCGCCGACATGTCCGACGACTATAGGGTCGTCCCCACGACCCCGGGCCAAAGTTGGCAAGCCGCCGAAATGTCCGACGACTATAGGGTCGTCCCCACGACCGCGGGCCAATGATGTCCAGCCACCGTCTTGTCCGACGACTATAGGGTCGTCCCCACGACCGCGGGCCAAAGATGTCCAGCCACCGTCTTGTCCGACGACTATAGGGTCGTCCCCACGACCCCGGGACAAGGTTGGACCGCCGCCGACTTGTCCGACGACTATAGGGTCGTACCCACGACCCCGGGACTAGATTGGCCCGCCAGCGTCAAGTCCGACGACTATAGGGTCGTCCCCACGACCCCGGGACTAGATTGGCCCGCCACCGTCATGTCCAACGACTATAGGGTCGTCCCCACAACCACGGGCCAAAGTTGGCCAGCCGCCGACATGTCCGACGACTATAGGGTCGTCCCCACGACCCCGGGCCAAAGATGTCCAGCCGCCGTCTTGTCCGACGCCTATAGGGTCGTCCCCACGACCCCGGGACTAGATTGGCCCGCCACCGTCATGTCCAACGACTATAGGGTCGTCCCCACCACCACGGGCCAAAGTTGGCCAGCCGCCGACATGTCCGACGATTATTGGATCGTCCCCACGACCCCGGGCCAAAGATGGCCAGCCGCCGACATGTCCGACGATTATTGGATCGTCCCCACGACCCCGGGCCAAAGTTGGCCAGCCGCCGACATGTCCGACGACTATAGGGTCGTCCCCACGACCCCGAGACTAGATTGGCCCGCTACCGTCATGTCCGACGACAATAGGGTCGTCCCCACAACCACGGGCCAAAGTTGGCCAGCCGCCGACATGTCCGACGACTATAGGGTCGTCCCCACGACCCCGAGACTAGATTGGCCCGCCACCGTCATGTCCGACGACAATAGGGTCGGCCCCACGACTCCGGGTCCAGGTTGGCCAGCCGCCGACATTTCCGACGACTATAGAGTCGTCCCCACGACACCGGTCCAAAGTTGGCCAGCCGCCGACATGTCCGACGACTATAGGGTCGTCCCCACGACCCCGGGACTAGATTGGCCCGCCACCGTCATGTCCAACGACTATAGGGTCGTCCCCACAACCACGGGCCGAAGTTGGCCAGCCGCCGACATGTCCGACGACTATAGGGTCGTCTCCACGACCCCGGGACTAGAGTGGCCCGCTACCGTCAAGTCCGACGACTATAGGGTCGTCCCACGACCCCGGGCCAAAGTTGGCAAGCCGCCGAAATGTCCGACGACTGTAGGGTCGTCCCCACGACCCCGAGTCCAGGTTGGCCAGCCGCCGACATTTCCGACGACTATAGAGTCGTCCCCACGACCCCGGGCCAAAGTTGGCCAGACGCCGACATGTCCGACGACTATAGGGTCGTCCCCACGACCCCGAGACTAGTTTGGCCCGCCACCGTCATGTCCGACGACAATAGGGTCGTCCCCACGACCCCGGGCCAGGTTGGCCAGCGGCCGACATTTCCGACGACTACAGAGTCGTCCCCACGACACCGGGCCAAAGTTGGACAGCCGCCGACATGTCCGACGACTATAGGGTCGTCCCCACGACCCCGGGCCAAAGATGTCCAGCCGCCGTCTTGTCCGGCGACTATAGGGTCGTCCCCACGACCCCGAGTCCAGGTTGGCCAGCCGCCGACATTTCCGACGACTATAGAGTCGTCCCCACGACCCCGGGCCAAAGTTGGCAAGCCGCCGAAATGTCCGACGACTATAGGGTCGTCCCCACGACCCCGGGACTAGGTTGGCCAGCCGCCGACATGTCCGACGACTATAGAGTCGTCCCCACGACACCGGGCCAAAGTTGGACAGCCGCCGACATGTCTGACTACTATAGGGTCGTCCCCAGGACCTCGGGTCTAGATTGGCCCGCTACCGTCATGTCCGAAGACTATAGGGTCGTCCCCACGACCACGGGACTAGATTGGCCCGCCACCGCCATGTCCGACGACAATAGGGTCGTCCCCACGACCCCGGGGCTAGGTTGGCCAGCCGCTGACATGTCCGACGACAATCGGATCGTCACCACGCCCACGCGCCAAAGTTGGCCAGCCGCCGACATGTCCGACGACTATTGGATCGTCCCCACGACCACGGGCCAAAGTTGGCCAGCCGCCGACATGTCCGACGACAATCGGATCGTCCCCACGACCACGCGCCAAAGTTGGCCAGCCGCCGACATGTCCGACGACTATAGGGTCGTCCCCACGACCACGGGCCAAAGTTGGCCAGCCGCCGGCTTGTCCGACGATTATAGGGTCGTCCCCACGACCCCGGGACTAGGTTGGCCCGCCGCCGACTTGTCCGACGACTATAGGGTCGTCCCCACGACCACGGGCCAAAGTTGGCCAGCCGCCGACATGTCCGACGACAATCGGATCGTCACCACGCCCACGCGCCAAAGTTGGCCAGCCGCCGACATGTCCGACGACTATTGGATCGTCCCCACGACCACGGGCCAAAGTTGGCCGGCCGCCGACATGTCCGACGACAATCGGATCGTCCCCACGACCACGCGCCAAAGTTGGCCAGCCGCCGACATGTCCGACGACTATAGGGTCGTCCCCCGACCCCGGGCCAAAGATGTCCAGCCGCCGTCTTGTCCGACGACTATAGGTTCGTCCCCACGACCCCGAGTCCAGGTTGGCCAGCCGCCGACATTTCCGACGACTATAGAGTCGTCCCCACGACCCCGGGCCAAAGTTGGCAAGCCGCCGAAATGTCCGACGACTATAGGGTCGTCCCCACGACCCCGGGACTAGATTGGCCCGCCACCGTCAAGTCCGACGACTATAGGGTCGTCCCCACGACCCCGGGCCAAAGTTGGACGGCCGCCGACTTGTCCGACGACTATAGGGTCGTCCCCACGACCACGGGCCAAAGTTGGCCAGCCGCCGGATTGTCCGACGATTATAGGGTCGTCCCCACGACCCCGGGACTAGGTTGGCCCGCCGCCGACTTGTCCGACGGCTATAGGGTCGTCCCCACGACCACGGGCCAAAGTTGGCCAGCCGCCGACATATCCGACGACTATAGGATCGTCCCCACGACCCCGGGCCAAAGTTGGCCAGCCGCCGACATGTCCGACGAATATAGGGTCGTCCCCACGACCCGGGACTAGACTGGCCCGCCACCGTCATGTCCGACGACTATAGGGTCGTCTCCACGACCTCGGGACTAGGTTGGCCAGCCGCCGACATGTCCGACGACTATAGGGTTGTCCCCACGACCCCGGGCCAAAGTTGGCAAGCCGCCGACATGTCCGACGACTATAGGGTCGTTCCTACGACCCCGGGAATAGATTGGCCGCCACCGTCATGTCCAACGACTATAGGGTCGTCCCCACAACCCCGGGACTAGGTTGACAAGCCGCCAACATGTCCGACGACGGCCAAAGCTGGCAAGCCGCCGACATGTCCGACGACTATAGGGTCGTCCCCACGTCCCGGGACTAGACTGGCCCGCCACCGTCATGTCCGACGACTATAGGGTCGTCCCCACGACCTCGGGACTAGGTTGGCCAGCCGCCGACATGTCCGACGACTATAGGGTCGTCCCCACGACCCCGGGCCAAAGTTGGCAAGCCGCCGACATGTCCGACGACTATAGGGTCGTCCCCACGACCCCGGGCCAAAGTTGGCAAGCCGCCGAAATGTCCGACGACTATAGGGTCGTCCCCACGACCGCGGGCCAATGATGTCCAGCCACCGTCTTGTCCGACGACTATAGGGTCGTCCCCACGACCGCGGGCCAAAGATGTCCAGCCACCGTCTTGTCCGACGACTATAGGGTCGTCCCCACGACCCCGGGACAAGGTTGGACCGCCGCCGACTTGTCCGACGACTATAGGGTCGTACCCACGACCCCGGGACTAGATTGGCCCGCCACCGTCATGTCCAACGACTATAGGGTCGTCCCCAACGACCACGGGCCAAAGTTAACCAGCCGCCGACATGTCCGACGACTATAGGGTCGTCCCTACGACCCCGGGCCAAAGTTGGCAAGCCGCCGAAATGTCCGACGACTGTAGGGTCGTCCCCACGACCCCGGGACTAGATTGGCCCGCCACCGTGAAGTCCGACGACTATAGGGTCGTCCCCACGACCTTGGGACTAGGTTGTCCAGCCGCCGACATGTCCGACGACAATAGGGTCGTCCCCACGACCCTGGGTCTAGGTTGGCCAGCCGCCGACATGTCCGACGACTAAACAGTCGTCCCAACGATCACGGGCAAAAGTTGCCTGAGCCGCCGACATGTCCGACGACTATAGGGTCGTCCGTACGACCCCGGGAATAGATTGGCCCGCCACCGTCATGTCCGACGACAATAGGGTCGTCCCCACGACCCCGGGTCTAGGTTGGCCAGCCGCCGACAAGTCCGACGACTACAGAGTCGTCCCCACGACACCGGGCCAAAGTTGGCCAGCCGCCGACATGTCCGTCGACTATCGGATCGTCCCCACGACCACGGGCCAAAGTTGGCCAGCCGCCGACATGTCCGACGACTATTGGATCGTCCCCACGGCCACGGGCCAAAGTTGGGCGGCCGCCGACATGTCCGACGACTATAGGGTCGTCCCCACGACCCGGGACTAGACTGGCCCGCCACCGTCATGTCCGACGACTATAGGGTCGTCCCCACGACCCCCGGACTAGGTTGGCCGGCCGCCGACTTGTCCGACGACTATAGGGTCGTCCCCACGACCCCCCGACTAGGTGGGCTCGCCGCCGACTTGTCCGACGACTATAGGGTCGTCCCCACGACCCCGGGACTAGGTTGGCTCGCCACCGTCATGTCCGACGACTATAGGGTCGTCCCCACGACCTCGGGACTAGGTTGGCCAGCCGCCGACATGTCCGACGACTATAGGGTCGTCCCCACGACCCCGGGCCAAAGTTGGCAAGCCGCCGACATGTCCGACGACTATAGGGTCGTTCCTACGACCCCGGGACTAGATTGGCCGCCACCGTCATGTCCAACGACTATAGGGTCGTCCCCACAACACCGGGACTAGGTTGACAAGCCGCCAACATGTCCGACGACGGCCAAAGTTGGCAAGCCGCCGAAATGTCCGACGACTATAGGGTCGTCCCCACGACCCCGGGACTAGATTGGCCCGCCACCGTCATGTCCAACGACTATAGGGTCGTCCCCACGACCCCGGGACTAGGTTGACAAGCCGCCAACATGTCCGACGACTATAGGGTCGTCCCCACGACCCCGGGCCAAAGGTGGCATGCCGCCGAAATGTCCGACGACTATAGGGTCGTCCCCACGACCCCGGGACTAGATTGGCCCGCCACCGTCATGTCCAACGACTATAGGGTCGTCCCCACGACCCCGGGACTAGGTTGACAAGCCGCCAACATGTCCGACGACTATAGGGTCGTCCCCACGACCGCGGGCCAAAGATGTCCAGCCACCGTCTTGTCCGACGACTATAGGGTCGTCCCCACGACCCCGGGACAAGGTTGGACCGCCGCCGACTTGTCCGACGACTATAGGGTCGTACCCACGACCCCGGGACTAGATTGGCCCGCCACCGTCATGTCCAACGACTATAGGGTCGTCCCCTCGACCCCGGGACTAGGTTGACAAGCCGCCGAAATATCCGACGACTATAGGGTCGTCCCCACGACCGCGAGCCAAGGATGTCCAGCCGCCGTCTTGTCCGACGACTATAGGGGCGTCCCCACGACCCCGGGGCTAGATTGGCCCGCCACCGTCATGTCCGACGACTATAGGGTCGTCCCCACGACCCCGGGACAAGGTTGGCCCGCCGCCGACTTGTCCGACAATTATAGGGTCGTCCCCACGACCCCGGGACTAGGTTGGCCCGCCGCCGACTTGTCCGACGACTATAGGGTCGTCCCCACGACCCCCCGACTAGGTGGGCTCGCCGCCGACTTGTCCGACGACTATAGGGTCGTTCCCACGACCCCGGGCCAAAGTTGGCAAGCTGCCGACTTATCCGACGACTATAGTGTCGTCCCCACAACCCCGGGACTAGGTAGGCCCGCCGCCGACTTGTCCGACGACTAAAGGGTCGTCCCCATGACCCCGGGACTAGATTGGCCCGCCACCGTTATGTCCGACGACTATAGGGTCGTCCCCACGACCACGGGCCAAAGTTGGCCAGCCGCCGACATGTCCGACAACTATATGGTCGTCCCCACGACCCGGGACTAGACTGGCCCGCCACCGTCATGTCCGACGACTATAGGGTCGTCCCCACGACCCCCGGACTAGGTTGGCCGGCCGCCGACTTGTCCGACGACTATAGGGTCGTCCCCACGACCACGGGCCAAAGTTGGCCAGCCGCCGGCTTGCCCGACGATTATAGGGTCGTCCCCACGACCCCGGGACTAGGTTGGCCCGCCGCCGACTTGTCCGACGACTATAGGGTCGTCCCCACGACCACGGGCCAAAGTTGGCCAGCCGCCGACATATCCGACGACTATAGGGTCGTCCCCACGACCCCGGGCCAAAGTTGGCCAGCCGCCGACATGTCCGACGACTATAGGGTCGTCCCCACGACCCGGGACTAGAGTGGCCCGCCACCGTCATGTCCGACGACTATATGGTCGTCCCCACGACCACGGGCCAATGTTGGCCAGCCGCTGACTTGTCCGACGACTATAGGGTCGTCCCCACGACCGCGGGACTAGATTGGCTCGCCGCCGACTTGTCCGACGACTGTAGGGTCGTCCCCACGACCCCGGGACTAGATTGGCCCGCCACCGTCATTTGCGACGACTATAGGGTCGTCCCCACGACCACGGGCCAAAGTTGGCCAGCCGCCGATTTGTCCGACGACTATAGGGTCGTCCCCATGACCCGGGACTAGACTGGCCCGCCACCGTCATGTCCGACGACTATAGGGTCGTCCCCACGACCCCCGGACTAGGTTGGTACGCCGCCGACTTGTCCGACGACTATACGGTCGTCCCCACGACCACGGGCCAAAGTTGGCCAGCCGCCGACATGTCCGACGACTATAGGGTCGTCCCCACGACCCGGGACTAGACTGGCCCGCCACCGTCATGTCCGACGACTATAGGGTCGTCCCCACGACCCACGGACTAGGTTGGCCGGCCGCCGACTTGTCCGACGACTATAGGGTCGTCCCCACGACCCCCCGACTAGGTGGGCTCGCCGCCGACTTGTCCGACGACTATAGGGTCGTTCCCACGACCCCGGGCCAAAGTTGGCCAGCTGCCGACTTATCCGACGACTATAGTGTCGTCCCCACGACCCCGGGACTAGGTAGGCCCGCCGCCGACTTGTCCGACGACTAAAGGGTCGTCCCCATGACCCCGGGACTAGATTGGCCCGCCACCGTTATGTCCGACGACTATAGGGTCGTCCCCACGACCACGGGCCAAAGTTGGCCAGCCGCCGACATGTCCGACAACTATATGGTCGTCCCCACGACCCGGGACTAGACTGGCCCGCCACCGTCATGTCCGACGACTATAGGGTCGTCCCCACGACCCCCGGACTAGGTTGGCCGGCCGCCGACTTGTCCGACGACTATAGGGTCGTCCCCACGACCACGGGCCAAAGTTGGCCAGCCGCCGACTTGTCCGACGACTATAGGGTCGTCCCCATGACCCGGGACTAGACTGGCCCGCCACCGTCATGTCCGACGACTATAGGGTCGTCCCCACGACCCCCGGACTAGGTTGGTACGCCGCCGACTTGTCCGACGAGTATAGGGTCCTCCCCACGACCACGGGCCAAAGTTGGCCAGCCGCCGACATGTCCGACGACTATAGGGTCGTCCCCACGACCCGGGACTAGACTGGCCCGCCACCGACATGTCCGACGACTATAGAGTCGTCCCCACGACCCCGGGTCAATGTTGGCTCGCCGCCGACATGTCCGACGACTATAGGGTCGTCCCCACGACCCCCGGGCCAAAGTTGGACAGCCACCGATATTTCCGACGACTATAGGGTCGTCCCCACGACCACGGGCCAAAGTTGGCCAGCCGCCGACATGTCCGACGACTATAGGGTCGTCCCCACGACCCGGGACTAGACTGGCCCGCCACCGTCATGTCCGACGACTATAGGGTCGTCCCCACGACCCCCGGACTAGGTTGGCCGGCCGCCGACTTGTCCGACGACTATAGGGTCGTCCCCACGACCCCCCGACTAGGTGGGCTCGCCGCCGACTTGTCCGACGACTATAGGGTTATCCCCACGACCCCGGGACTAGGTTGGCCCGCCGCCGACTTGTCCGACGACTATAGGGTCGTCCCCACGACCCCGGGACTAGGTTGGCTCGCCACCGTCATGTCTGACGACTATAGGGTCGTCCCCACGACCACGGGCCAAAGTTGGCCAGCCGCCGACATGTCCGACGACTATAGGGTCGTCCCCACGACCACGGGCCAAAGTTGGCCAGCCGCCGACATGTCCGACGACTATAGGGTCGTCCCCACGACCCGGGACTAGACTGGCCCGCCACCGTCATGTCCGACGACTATAGGGTCGTCCCCACGACCCCCGGACTAGGTTGGCCGGCCGCCGACTTGTCCGACGACTATAGGGTCGTCCCCACGACCCCCCGACTAGGTGGGCTCGCCGCCGACTTGTCCGACGACTATAGGGTTATCCCCACGACCCCGGGACTAGGTTGGCCCGCCGCCGACTTGTCCGACGACTATAGGGTCGTGCCCACGACCCCGGGACTAGGTTGGCTCGCCACCGACATGTCTGACGACTATAGGGTCGTCCCCACGACCCCGGGACTAGGTTGGCCCGCCACCGTCAAGTCCGACGACTATAGGGTCGTCCCCACGACCCCGGGCCAAAGTTGGACAGCCGCCGACTTGTCCGACGACTATAGGGTCGTCCCCACGACCACGGGCCAAAGTTGGCCAGCCGCCGGCTTGTCCGACGAATATAGGGTCGTCCCCACGACCCCGGGACTAGGTTGGCCCGCCGCCGACTTGTCCGACGACTATAGGGTCGTCCCCACGACCGCGGGACTAGATTGGCTCGCCGCCGACTTGTCCGACGACTGTAGGGTCGTCCCCACGACCCCGGGACTAGATTGGCCCGCCACCGTCATTTCCGACGACTATAGGGTCGTCCCCACGACCACGGGCCAATGTTGACCAGCCGCCGGCTTGTCCGACGACTATAGGGTCGTCCCCATGACCCGGGACTAGACTGGCCCGCCACCGTCATGTCCGACGACTACAGGGTCGTCCCCACGACCCCCGGACTAGGTTGGTACGCCGCCGACTTGTCCGACGAGTATAGGGTCCTCCCCACGACCACGGGCCAAAGTTGGCCAGCCGCCGACATGCCCGACGACTATAGGGTCGTCCCCACGACCCGGGACTAGACTGGCCCGCCACCGACATGTCCGACGACTGTAGAGTCGTCCCCACGACCCCGGGTCAATGTTGGCTCGCCGCCGACATGTCCGACGACTATAAGGTCGTCCCCACGACCCCTGGGCCAAAGTTGGACAGCCACCGACATTTCCGACGACTATACGGTCGTCCCCACGACCACGGGCCAAAGTTGGCCAGCCGCCGACATGTCCGACGACTATAGGGTCGTCCCCACGACCCGGGACTAGACTGGCCCGCCACCGTCATGTCCGACGACTATAGGGTCGTCCCCACGACCCCCGGACTAGGTTGGCCGGCCGCCGACTTGTCCGACGACTATAGGGTCGTCCCCACGACCCCCCGACTAGGTGGGCTCGCCGCCGACTTGTCCGACGACTATAGGGTCGTTCCCACGACCCCGGGCCAAAGTTGGCAAGCTGCCGACTTATCCGACGACTATAGTGTCGTCCCCACGACCCCGGGACTAGGTAGGCCCGCCGCCGACTTGTCCGACGACTAAAGGGTCGTCCCCACGACCCCGGGACTAGGTTGGCTCGACACCGTCATGTCTGACGACTATAGGGTCGTCCCCACGACCACGGGCCAAAGTTGGCCAGCCGCCGACATGTCCGACGACTATAGGGTCGTCCCCACGACCCGGGACTAGGTTGGCTCGCCACCGTCATGTCTGACGACTATAGGGTCGTCCCCACGACCACGGGCCAAAGTTGGACAGCCGCCGACTTGTCCGACGACTATAGGGTCGTCCCCACGACCACGGGCCAAAGTTGGCCAGCCGCCGGCTTGTCCGACGAATATAGGGTCGTCCCCACGACCCCGGGACTAGGTTGGCCCGCCGCCGACTTGTCCGACGACTATAGGGTCGTCCCCACGACCCCGGGACTAGGTTGGCTCGCCACCGACATGTCTGACGACTATAGGGTCGTCCCCACGACCCCGGGACTAGATTGGCCCGCCACCGTCAAGTCCGACGACTATAGGGTCGTCCCCACGACCCCGGGCCAAAGTTGGACAGCCGCCGACTTGTCCGACGACTATAGGGTCGTCCCCACGACCACGGGCCAAAGTTGGCCAGCCGCCGGCTTGTCCGACGAATATAGGGTCGTCCCCACGACCCCGGGACTAGGTAGGCCCGCCACCGACTTGTCCGACGACTATAGGGTCGTCCCCACGACCCAGGGACTAGATTGGCCCGCCACCGTTATGTCCGAC
This sequence comes from Andrena praecox, assembly GCA_963932275.1. NCBI lineage: Eukaryota > Metazoa > Arthropoda > Insecta > Hymenoptera > Andrenidae > Andrena > Andrena praecox. The sequence continues at coordinate 25,482,072 of OZ010729.1, forward strand.
GACTATAGGGTCGTCCCCACGACCACGGGCCAAAGTTGGCCAGCCGGCGGCATGTCCGACGACTATAGGGTCGTCCCCACGACCCCGGGACTAGATTGGCCCGCCACCGTCTTGTCCGACGACTATAGGGTCGTCTTCACGACCACGGGCCAAAGTTGGCCAGCCGCCGACATTTCCGACGACTATAGGGTCGTCCTCACGACCACGGGCCAAATTTGGCCAGCTGCCGACTTGTCCGAACATTATAGGGTCGTCCCCACGACGCCGGGACTAGGTTGGCTCGCCGCCGACATTTCCGACGACTATAGGGTCGTCACCACGACCACGGGCCATATTTGGCCAGCCGCCGACTTGTCCGACGACTATAGGGTCGTTCCCACGACCACGGGCCAAAGTTGGCCAGCCGCCGACATGTCCGACGATTATAGGGTCGTCCCCACGACCCCGGGCCAATAATGGCCAATCGCCGACATGTCCGACGACTATAGGGTCGTACCCACGACCCCGGGACTTGATTGGCCCGGCACCGTCATGTCCAACGACTATCGGATCGTCCCTACGACCACGGGCCTAAGTTGACCAGCCGCCGACATGTCCGATGACTATAGGGTCGTCCCTATGACCCCGGGACTAGATTGGCCCGCCACCGTCATGTCCGACAACTATCGGATCGTCCCCACGACCACGGGCCAAAGTTGGCCAGCCGCCGACATGTCCGACGACTATGGGGTCGTCCCCACGTCCACGGGCCAAAGTTGTCCAGCCGCCGACATGTCCGAAGACTATAGGGTCGTCCCCACGACCCCGGAACTAGATTGGCCCGCCACCGTCATGTCCGACGACTATAGGGTCGTCCCCACGACCCCGAGACTAGATTGGCCCGCCACCGTCATGTCCGACGACTATAGGGTCGTCCCCACGACCCCGGGACAAGGTTGGTCCGCCGCCGACTTGTCCGACGACTATAGGGTCGTCCCCACGACCCCGGGACTAGGTTGACCAGCCGCCAACTTGTCCGACGACTATAGGGTCGTCCCCACGACCCCGGGACTAGGTTGGCTCGCCACCGTCATGTCTGACGACTATAGGGTCGTCCCCACGACACCGGGACTAGATTGGCCCGCCACCGTCATTTCCGACGACTATAGGGTCGTCCCCACGACCACGGGCCAAAGTTGGCCAGCCGCCGACATGTCCGACGACTATAGGGTCGTCCCCACGACCCGGGACTAGACTGGCCCGCCACCGTCATGTCCGACGACTATAGGGTCGTCCCCACGACCCCCGGACTAGGTTGGTACGCCGCCGACTTGTCCGACGAGTATAGGGTCCTCCCCACGACCACGGGCCAAAGTTGGCCAGCCGCCGACATGTCCGACGACTATAGGGTCGTCCCCACGACCCGGGACTAGACTGGCCCGCCACCGACATGTCCGACGACTATAGGGTCGTCCCCACGACCCGGGACTAGACTGGCCCGCCACCGACATGTCCGACGACTATAGAGTCGTCCCCACGACCCCCGGACTAGGTTGGTACGCCGCCGACTTGTCCGACGAGTATAGGGTCCTCCCCATGACCACGGGCCAAAGTTGGCCAGCCGCCGACATGTCCGACGACTATAGGGTCGTCCCCACGACCCGGGACTAGACTGGCCCGCCACCGACATGTCCGACGACTATAGGGTCGTTCCCACGACCCCGGCCCAAAGTTGGCAAGCTGCCGACTTATCCGACGACTATAGGATCGTCCCCACGACCCCGGGACTAGGTAGGCCCGCCACCGACTTGTCCGACGACTATAGGGTCGTCCCCACGACCCCGGGACTAGATTGGCCCGCCACCGTTATGTCCGACGACTATAGGGTCGTCCCCACGACCACGGGCCAAAGTTGGCCAGCCGGCGACATGTCCGACGACTATAGGGTCGTCCCCACGACCCCGGGACTAGATTGGCCCGCCACCGTCTTGTCCGACGACTATAGGGTCGTCTTCACGACCACGGGCCAAATTTGGCCAGTTGCCGACTTGTCCGAACATTATAGGGTCGTCCCCACGACGCCGGGACTAGGTTGGCTCGCCGCCGACATTTCCGACGACTATAGGGTCGTCCCCACGACCCCTGGGCCAAAGTTGGACAGCCACCGACATTTCCGACGACTATACGGTCGTCCCCACGACCACGGGCCAAAATTGGCCAGCCGGCGACATGTCCGACGACTATAGGGTCGTCCCCACGACCCCGGGACTAGATTGGCCCGCCACCGTCTTGTCCGACGACTATAGGGTCGTCTTCACGACCACGGGCCAAAGTTGGCCAGCCGCCGACATGTCCGACGATTATAGGGTCGTCCCAACGACCCCGGGCCAATAATGGCCAATCGCCGACATGTCCGACGACTATAGAGTCGTCCCCACGACCCCGGGTCAATGTTGGCTCGCCGCCGACATGTCCGACGACTATAGGGTCCTCCCCACGACCCCCGGGCCAAAATTGGACAGCCACCGACATTTCCGACGACTGTAGGGTCGTCCCCACGACCACGGGCCAAAGTTGGCCTGCCACCGTCATGTCCGACGACTATAGGGTCGTCCCCACGACCCCGAGACTAGATTGGCCCGCCACCGTCATGTCCGACGACTATAGGGTCGTCCCCACGACCCCGGGACAAGGTTGGTCCGCCGCCGACTTGTCCGACGACTATAGGGTCGTCCCCACGACCCCGGGACTAGGTTGACCAGCCGCCAACATGTCCGACGACTATAGGGTCGTCCCCACGACCCCGGGACTAGGTTGGCTCGCCACCGTCATGTCTGACGACTATAGTGTCGCCCCCACGACACCGGGACTAGATTGGACAGCCACCGACATTTCCGACGACTATAGGGTCGTCCCCACGACCACGGGCCAAAGTTGGCCAGCCGCCGACATGTCCGACGACTATAGGGTCGTCCCCACGACCCGGGACTAGACTGGCCCGCCACCGTCATGTCCGACGACTATAGGGTCGTCCCCACGACCCCCGGACTAGGTTGGTACGCCGCCGACTTGTCCGACGAGTATAGGGTCCTCCCCACGACCACGGGCCAAAGTTGGCCAGCCGCCGACATGTCCGACGACTATAGGGTCGTCCCCACGACCCGGGACTAGACTGGCCCGCCACCGACATGTCCGACGACTGTAGGGTCGTCCCCACGACCCGGGACTAGACTGGCCCGCCACCGACATTTCCGACGACTATAGAGTCGTCCCCACGACCCCCGGACTAGGTTGGTACGCCGCCGACTTGTCCGACGAGTATAGGGTCCTCCCCACGACCACGGGCCAAAGTTGGCCAGCCGCCGACATGTCCGACGACTATAGGGTCGTCCCCACGACCCGGGACTAGACTGGCCCGCCACCGACATGTCCGACGACTATAGGGTCGTTCCCACGACCCCGGCCCAAAGTTGGCAAGCTGCCGACTTATCCGACGACTATAGGGTCGTCCCCACGACCCCGGGACTAGGTAGGCCCGCCACCGACTTGTCCGACGACTATAGGGTCGTCCCCACGACCCCGGGACTAGATTGGCCCGCCACCGTTATGTCCGACGACTATAGGGTCGTCCCCACGACCACGGGCCAAAGTTGGCCAGCCGGCGACATGTCCGACGACTATAGGGTCGTCCCCACGACCCCGGGACTAGATTGGCCCGCCACCGTCTTGTCCGACGACTATAGGGTCGTCTTCACGACCACGGGCCAAAGTTGGCCAGCCGCCGACATTTCCGACGACTATAGGGTCGTCCTCACGACCACGGGCCAAATTTGGCCAGTTGCCGACTTGTCCGAACATTATAGGGTCGTCCCCACGACGCCGGGACTAGGTTGGCTCGCCGCCGACATTTCCGACGACTATAGGGTCGTCCCCACGACCCCTGGGCCAAAGTTGGACAGCCACCGACATTTCCGACGACTATACGGTCGTCCCCACGACCACGGGCCAAAATTGGCCAGCCGGCGACATGTCCGACGACTATAGGCTCGTCCTCACGACCCCGGGACTAGATTGGCCCGCCACCGTCTTGTCCGACGACTATAGGGTCGTCTTCACGACCACGGGCCAAAGTTGGCCAGCCGCCGACATGTCCGACGATTATAGGGTCGTCCCAACGACCCCGGGCCAATAATGGCCAATCGCCGACATGTCCGACGACTATAGGGTCGTACCCACGACCCCGGGACTTGATTGGCCCGGCACCGTCATGTCCAACGACTATCGGATCGTACCTACGACCACGGGCCAAAGTTGGCCAGCCGCCGACATGTCCGACGACTATGGGGTCGTCCCCACGTCCACGGGCCAAAGTTGTCCAGCCGCCGACAGGTCCGAAGACTATAGGGTCGTCCCCACGACCCCGGAACTAGATTGGCCCGCCACTGTCATGTCCGACGACTATAGGGTCGTCCCCACGACCCCGAGACTAGATTGGCCCGCCACCGTCATGTCCGACGACTATAGGGTCGTCCCCACGACCCCGGGACAAGGTTGGTCCGCCGCCGACTTGTCCGACGACTATAGGGTCGTCCCCACGACCCCGGGACTAGGTTGACCAGCCGCCAACATGTCCGACGACTATAGGGTCGTCCCCACGACCCCGGGACTAGGTTGGCTCGCCACCGTCATGTCTGACGACTATAGGGTCGTCCCCACGACACCGGGACTAGATTGGCCCGCCACCCTCAAGTCCGACGACTATAGGGTCGGCCCCACGACCCCGGGCCAAAGTTGGACAGCCGCCGACTTGTCCGATGACTATAGGGTCGTCCCCATGACCACGGGCCAAAGTTGGCCAGCCGCCGGCTTGTCCGACGACTACAGGGTCGTCCCCACGACCGCGGGACTAGATTGCTCGCCGCCGACTTGTCCGACGACTGTAGGGTCGTCCCCACGACCCCGGGACTAGATTGGCCCGCCACCGTCATTTCCGACGACAATAGGGTCGTCCCCACGACCCCGGGTCCAGGTTGGCCAGCCGCCGACATGTCCGACGACTATAGGGTCGTCCCCACGACACCGGTCCAAAGTTGGCCAGCCGCCGACATGTCCGACGACTATAGGGTCGTCCCCACGACCCCGGGACTAGATTGGCCCGCCACCGTCATGTCCAACGACTATAGGGTCGTCCCCACAACCACGGGCCAAAGTTGGCCAGCCGCCGACATGTCCGACGACTATAGGGTCGTCCCCACGACCCCGGGACTAGATTGGTCCGCCACCGTCATGTCCAACGACTATAGGGTCGTCCCCACGACCCCTGGACTAGGTTGGCCAGCCGCCGACATGTCCGACGACTATAGGGTCGTCCCGACGACCCCGGGCCAATGTTGGCCAATCGCCAACATGTCCGACGACTATAGGGTCGTCCCCACGACCCCGGGACAAGCTTGGCCCGCCGCCGACTTGTCCGACGACTATAGGGTCGTCCCCACGACCCCGGGACTAGATTGGCCCGCCACCGTCATGTCCGACGACAATAGGGTCGTCCCCACGACCCCGGGCAAAAGTTGGCCAGCCGCCGACTTTTCCGACGACTATAGGGTCGTCCCCACGACCCCGGGACTAGATTGGCCCGCCACCGTCATCTCCGACGACTATAGGGTCGTCTTTACGACCACGGGCCAAAGTTAGCCAGCCGTCGACATTTCCGATGATTATAGGGTCGTCCCCACGACCACGGACCAAATTTGGCCAGCCGCTGACTTGTCCGACGACTATAGGGTCGTCCCCACGACCGCGGGACTAGATTGGCTCGCCGCCGACTTGTCCGACGACTGTAGGGTCGTCCCCACGACCACGGGCCAAAGTTGGCCAGCCGCCGACTTGTCCGACGACTATAGGGTCGTCCCCACGATCCCGGGACTAGATTGGCCCGCCATCGTCTTGTCCGACGACTATAGGGGCGTCCCCACGACCCCCGGACTAGGTTGGTACGCCGCCGACTTGTCCGACGAGTATAGAGTCCTCCCCACGACCACGGGCCAAAGTTGGCCAGCCGCCGACATGTCCGACGACTATAGGGTCGTCCCCACGACCCCGGGACTAGGATGGCCCGCCGCCGACTTGTCCGACGACTATAGGGTCGTCCCCACGACCACGGGCCAAAGTTGGCCAGCCGCCGACATATCCGACGAGTATAGGGTCGTCCCCACGACCCCGGGCCAAAGTTGGCCAGCCGCCGACATGTCCGACGACTATAGGGTCGTCCCCATGACCCGGGACTAGACTGGCCCGCCACCGTCATGTCCGACGACTATAGGGTCGTCGCCACGACCCCGGGACTAGATTGGCCAGCCGCCGACATGTCCGACGACTATAGAGTCGTCCCCACGACGCCGGGCCAAAGTTGGCCAGCCGGTGACATGTCCAACGACTATTGGGTCGTCCCCACGACCACGGGCCAATGTTGACCAGCCGCCGACATGTCCGACGACTATAGTGTCGTCCCCACGACCCCGGTACTAGATAGGCCCGCCGCCGACATGTCCGACGACTATAGGCTCGTGCCCACGACCCCCGGACTAGGTTGGCTCGCCGCCGACTTGTCCGACGACTATAGGGTCGCCCCCACGACCCCGGGCAAAAGTTGGCCAGCCGCCGACATGTTCGACGAGTATAGGGACGTCCCAACGACGCCGGGACTAGATTGGCTAGTCACCGTCACGTCCGACGACTATCGGATCGTCCCCACGACCACGGGCCAAAGTTGGCCAGCCGCTAACATGTCCGACGATTATAGGGTCGTCCCCACGATCCCGGGACTAGATTGGCCCGACACCGTCATGTCCGACGACTATAGGGTCGTCCCCACGATCCCGGGACTAGATTGGCCCGACACCGTCATGTCCGACGACTGTAGGGTCGTCCCCACGACCACGGGCCAAATTTGGCCAGCCGCCGACTTGTCCGAAGACTATAGGGTCGTCCCCACGTCCCCGTGTCAAAGTTGGCCAGCCGCCGACATGTCCGACGACTATAGGGTCGTCCCCACGACCACGGGGCCAAAGTTGGCCAGCCGCCGACATGTCCGACGACTATAGGGTCGTCCCCACAACCCGGGAGTAGACTGACCCGCCACCGTCATGTCCCACGACTATAGGGTCGTCCCCACGACCCCGGGACTAGATTGGCCCGCCACCGTCAAGTCCGACGACTATAGGGTCGTCCCCCCCGACCCCGGGACTAGATTGGCCCGCCACCGTCAAGTCCGACGACTATAGGGTCGTCCCCACGACCCCGGGACTAGATTGGCCCGCCACCGTCAAGTCCGACGACTATAGGGTCGTCCCCACGACCCCGGGCCAAAGCTGGACAGCCGCCGACTTGTCCGACGACTATAGGATCGTCCCCACGACCCCGGGCCAAAGTTGGTCAGCCGCCGATTTGTCCGACGACTATAGGGTCGTCCCCACGACCACGGGCCAAAGTTGGCCAGCCGCCGACTTGTCCGAAGACTATTGGGTCGTCCCCACGACCCCGGGGCTAGGTTGGCCTGCCGCCGACTTGTCCGACCATTATAGGGTCGTCCCCACGACCCCGGGGCTAGGTTGGCTCGCCGCCGACATGTCCGACGACTATAGGGTTGTCCCGACGACCCCGGCCCAAAGTTGGCTCGCCGCCGACTTGTCCGACGACTGTAGGGTCGTCCCTACGACCACGGGCCAAAGTTGGCCCGCCGCCGACATGTCTGACGACTATAGGGGCGGCTCCACGACCGCGGGACTAGACTGGCCTGCCACCGTCATGTCCGACGACTATAGGGTCGTCCCCACGAACCCGGGACTAGATTGGCCCGCCACCGTTAAGTCTGACGATTATAGGGTCGTCTCCACGGCCACGGGCCAAATTTGGCCAGCCGCCGACATATCCGACGACTATAGGGTCGTCCCCATGACTCCGGGACTAGATTGGACCGCTACCGTCATGTCCTAAGACTATAGGGTCGTCCCCACGACCCCGGACCAAAGTTGGCAAGCTGCCGACTTGTCCGACGATTATAGGGTCGTCCCCACGACCCCGGGACTAGATTGGCCCGCCACCGTCATGTCCGACGACTCTCGGATCGTCCCCACGACCACGGGCCAAAGTTGGCCAGCCGCCGACATGTCCGACGACTATAGGGTCGTCCCCACGACCCTGGGACTAGATTGGCCCGCCACCGTCATGTCCGACGACTATCGGATCGACCCCACGACCACGGACCAAAGTTGGCCAATCGCCGACATGTCCGACGACTATAGGGTCGTCCCCACAACCCGGGACTAGACTGACCCGCCACCGTCATGTCCGACGACTATAGGGTCGTCCCCACGAACCCGGGACTAGATTGGCCCGCCACCGTCAAGTCCGACGACTATAGGGTCGTCCCCACGACCACGGGGCCAAAGTTGGCCAGCCGCCGACATGTCCGACGACTATAGGGTCGTCCCCACAACCCGGGACTAGACTGACCCGCCACCGTCATGTCCGACGACTATAGGGTCGTCCCCACGAACCCGGGACTAGATTGGCCCGCCACCGTCTAGTCCGACGACTGTAGGGTCGTCCCCCCGACCCCGGGACTAGATTGGCCCGCCACCGGCAAGTCCGACGACTATAGGGTCGTCCCCACGACCCCGGGCCAAAGTTGGTCAGCCGCCGATTTGTCCGACGACTATAGGGTCGTCCCCACGACCACGGGCCAAAGTTGGCCAGCCGCCGACTTGTCCGAAGACTATTGGGTCGTCCCCACGACCCCGGGACTAGGTTGGCCCGCCGCCGACTTGTCCGACGACTATAGGGTCGTCCCCACGACCCCGGGCCAAAGTTGGCCAGCCGCCGACATGTCCGACGACTATAGGGTCGTGCCCACGACCCGGGACTAGACTGGCCCGCCACCGTCATGTCCGACGACTATAGGGTCGTCCCCACGACCACGGGCCAAAGTTGGCCAGCCGCCGACATATCCGACGACTATAGGGTCGTCCCCACGACCCCGGGCCAAAGTTGGCCAGCCGCCGACATGTCCGACGACTATAGGGTCGTCCCCACGACCCGGGACTAGAGTGGCCCGCCACCGTCATGTCCGACGACTATATGGTCGTCCCCACGACCACGGGCCAATGTTGGCCAGCCGCTGACTTGTCCGACGACTATAGGGTCGTCCCCACGACCACGGGCCAAAGTTGGCCAGCCGCCGACATGTCCGACGACTATAGGGTCGTCCCCACGACCCCGAGACTAGATTGGCCCGCCACCGTCATGTCCGACGAAAATAGGGTCGTCCCCACGACCCCGGGTCCAGGTTGGCCAGCCGCCGACATGTCCGACGACTATAGGGTCGTCCCCACGACGCCGAGACTAGATTGGCCCGCCACCGTCATGTCCGACGAAAATAGGGTCGTCCCCACGACCCCGGGTCCAGGTTGGCCAGCCGCCGACATTTCCGACGACTATAGAGTCGTCCCCACGACACCGGGCCAAAGTTGGCCAGCCGCCGACATGTCCGACGACTATAGGGTCGTCCCCACGACCCCGGGACTAGGTTGACAAGCCGCCGAAATGTCCGACGACTATAGGGTCGTCCCCACGACCGCGAGCCAAGGATGTCCAGCCGCCGTCTTGTCCGACGATTATAGGGTCGTCCCCACGACACCGGGACAAGCTTGGCCCGCCGCCGACTTGTCCGACGACAATAGGGTCGTCCCCACGACCCCAGGTCTAGGTTGGCCAGCCGCCGACATGTCCGACTACTATAGAGTCGTCCCCACGACACCGGGCCAAAGTTGGACAGCCGCCGACATGTCCGAAGACTGTAGGGTCGTCCCCACGACCCCGGGACTAGATTGGCCAGCAGCCGACATGTCCGACGACTATAGAGTCGTCCCCACGACCACGGGCCAAAGTTGGCCAGCCGCCGACATGTCCGACGACTATAGGGTCGTCCCCACGACCCCGGGACTAGATTTGTCCGCCACCGTCATGTCCAACGACAATCGGATCGTCCCCACGACCACGGGCCAAAGTTGACCAGCCGCCGACATGTCCGACGACTATTGGATCGTCCCCACGACTCCGGGCCAAAGTTGGCAAGCCGCCGACATGTCCGACGACTATAGGGTCGTCCCCACGACCCCGGGCCAAAGTTGGCAAGCCGCCGAAATGTCCGACGACTGTAGGGTCGTCCCCACGACCCCGGGACTAGATTGGCACGCCACCGTCATCTCCGACGACTATAGGGTCGTCTTTACGACCACGGGCCAAAGTTGGCCAGCCGTCGACATTTCCGATGATTATAGGGTCGTCCCCACGACCACGGACCAAATTTGGCCAGACGCCGACTTGTCCGACGACTATAGGGTCGTTCCCACGACCACGGGCCAAAGTTGGCCAGCCGCCGACTTGTCCAACGACTATAGGGTCGTCCCCACGACCACGGGCCAAAGTTGGCCCGCCGCCGACTTGTCCGAGGACTATAGGGTCGTCCCCACAACCCCGGGACTAGATTGGCCCGACACCGTCAAGTCCGACGACTATAGCGTCGTCCCCCGACCCCGGGACTAGGTAGGCCCGCCGCCGACTTGTCCGACGACTATAGGGTCGTCCCCACGACCCCGGGACTAGAATGGCCCGCCACCGTTATGTCCGACGACTATAGTGTCGTCCCCACGACCACGGGCCAAAGTTGGCCAGCCGCCGACATGTCCGACGACTATAGGGTCGTCCCCACGACCCGGGACTAGACTGGCCCGCCACCGTCATGTCCGACGACTATAGGGTCGTCCCCACGACCCCCGGACTAGGTTGGCAAGCCGCCGACATGTCCGACGACTATAGGGTCGTCCCCACGACCCCTGGACTAGGTTGGCTCACCGCCGACTTGTCCGACGACAATAGCGTCGTCCCCACGACCCCGGGCCAAAGTTGGCCAGCCGCCGACATGTCCGACGACTATAGGGTCGTCCCCACAACCCAGGGACTAGATTGGCCCGACACCGTCAAATCCGCCGACTATAGGGTCGTCCCCACGACCCCCGGACTAGCTTGGCCCGCCGTCGACTTGTCCGAAGACTATAGGGTCGTCCCCACGACCCCGGGACTAGGTTGACCTGCCGCCAACATGTCCGGCGACTATAGGGTCGTCCCCACAACCCTGGGCCAAAGTTGGCCAACCGCCGACTTGTCCGAGGACTATAGGGTCGTCCCCACAACCCCGGGACTAGATTGGCCCGACACCGTCAAATCCGACGACTATAGCGTCGACCCCACGACCCCGGGACTAGGTTGACCTGCCGCCAACATGTCCGGCGACTATAGGGTCGTCCCCACAACCCTGGGCCAAAGATGGCCAGCCGCCGACTTGTCCGACGACTATAGGGTCGTCCCCACGACCCCGGGACTAGATTGGCCCGCCACCGTCATGTCCGACGACTATACGGTTGTCCCCACGACCCCGGGTCCAGGTTGGCCCGCCGCCGACATTTCTGACGACTATAGAGTCGTCCCCACGACACCGGGCCAAAGTTGGCCAGCCGCCGACATGTCCGACGACTATAGGGTCGTCCCCACGACCCCGGGACAAGGTTGGCCCGCCGCCGACTTGTCCGACGACTATAGGGCCGTACCCACGACCCCGGGACTAGGCTGACAAGCCGCCAACATGTCCGACGACTATAGGGTCGTCCCCACGACCCCGGGCCAAAGTTGGCCAGCCGCCGAAATGTCCGACGACTATAGGGTCGTCCCCACGACCCCGGGACTAGATTGGCCCGCCACCGTCATGTCCGACGACTATAGGGTCGTCCCCACGACCCCGGGCCAAAGTTGGCAAGCCGCCGAAATGTCCGACGACTGTAGGGTCGTACCCACGACCCCGGGACTAGGCTGACAAGCCGCCAACATGTCCGACGACTATAGGGTCGTCCCCAGGACCCCGGGCCAAAGTTGGCAAGCCGCCGAAATGTCCGACGACTGTAGGGTCGACCCCACGACCCCGGGACTAGATTGGCCCGCCACCGTCAAGTCCGACGACTATAGGGTCGTCCCCAGGACCTCGGGACTAGATTGGCCCGCCACCGTCAAGTCCGACGACTATAGGGTCGTCCCCACGACCCCGGGCCAAAGTTGGCAAGCCGCCGAAATGTCCGACGACTGTAGGGTCGTACTCACGACCCCGGGACTAGGCTGACAAGCCGCCAACATGTCCGACGACTATAGGGTCGCCCCCACGACCCCGGGCCTAAGTTGGCCAGCCGCCGACATGTCCGACGACTATAGGGTCGTCCCCACGACCCCGAGACTAGATTGGCCCGCCACCGTCATGTCCGACGACAATAGGGTCGTCCCCACGACCCCGGGTCCAGGTTGGCCAGCCGCCGACATGTCCGACGACTATAGGGTCGTCCCCACGACACCGGTCCAAAGTTGGCCAGCCGCCGACATGTCCGACGACTATAGGGTCGTCCCCACGACCCCGGGACTAGATTGGCCCGCCACCGTCATGTCCAACGACTATAGGGTCGTCCCCACAACCACGGGCCAAAGTTGGCCAGCCGCCGACATGTCCGACGACTATAGGGTCGTCCCCACGACCCCGGGACTAGATTGGTCCGCCACCGTCATGTCCAACGACTATAGGGTCGTCCCCACGACCCCTGGACTAGGTTGGCCAGCCGCCGACATGTCCGACGACTATAGGGTCGTCCCGACGACCCCGGGCCAATGTTGGCCAATCGCCAACATGTCCGACGACTATAGGGTCGTCCCCACGACCCCGGGACAAGCTTGGCCCGCCGCCGACTTGTCCGACGACTATAGGGTCGTCCCCACGACCCCGGGACTAGATTGGCCCGCCACCGTCATGTCCGACGACAATAGGGTCGTCCCCACGACCCCGGGCAAAAGTTGGCCAGCCGCCGACTTTTCCGACGACTATAGGGTCGTCCCCACGACCCCGGGACTAGATTGGCCCGCCACCGTCATCTCCGACGACTATAGGGTCGTCTTTACGACCACGGGCCCAGGTTGGCCCGCCGCCGACATTTCTGACGACTATAGAGTCGTCCCCACGACACCGGGCCAAAGTTGGCCAACCGCCGACTTGTCCGAGGACTATAGGGTCGTCCCCACAACCCCGGGACTAGATTGGCCCGACACCGTCAAATCCGACGACTATAGCGTCGACCCCACGACCCCGGGACTAGGTTGACCTGCCGCCAACATGTCCGGCGACTATAGGGTCGTCCCCACAACCCTGGGCCAAAGATGGCCAGCCGCCGACTTGTCCGACGACTATAGGGTCGTCCCCACGACCCCGGGACTAGATTGGCCCGCCACCGTCATGTCCGACGACTATACGGTTGTCCCCACGACCCCGGGTCCAGGTTGGCCCGCCGCCGACATTTCTGACGACTATAGAGTCGTCCCCACGACACCGGGCCAAAGTTGGCCAGCCGCCGACATGTCCGACGACTATAGGGTCGTCCCCACGACCCCGGGACAAGGTTGGCCCGCCGCCGACTTGTCCGACGACTATAGGGCCGTACCCACGACCCCGGGACTAGGCTGACAAGCCGCCAACATGTCCGACGACTATAGGGTCGTCCCCACGACCCCGGGCCAAAGTTGGCCAGCCGCCGAAATGTCCGACGACTATAGGGTCGTCCCCACGACCCCGGGACTAGATTGGCCCGCCACCGTCATGTCCGACGACTATAGGGTCGTCCCCACGACCCCGGGCCAAAGTTGGCAAGCCGCCGAAATGTCCGACGACTGTAGGGTCGTACCCACGACCCCGGGACTAGGCTGACAAGCCGCCAACATGTCCGACGACTATAGGGTCGTCCCCAGGACCCCGGGCCAAAGTTGGCAAGCCGCCGAAATGTCCGACGACTGTAGGGTCGACCCCACGACCCCGGGACTAGATTGGCCCGCCACCGTCAAGTCCGACGACTATAGGGTCGTCCCCAGGACCTCGGGACTAGATTGGCCCGCCACCGTCAAGTCCGACGACTATAGGGTCGTCCCCACGACCCCGGGCCAAAGTTGGCAAGCCGCCGAAATGTCCGACGACTGTAGGGTCGTACTCACGACCCCGGGACTAGGCTGACAAGCCGCCAACATGTCCGACGACTATAGGGTCGCCCCCACGACCCCGGGCCTAAGTTGGCCAGCCGCCGACATGTCCGACGACTATAGGGTCGTCCCCACGACCCCGAGACTAGATTGGCCCGCCACCGTCATGTCCGACGACAATAGGGTCGTCCCCACGACCCCGGGTCCAGGTTGGCCAGCCGCCGACATGTCCGACGACTATAGGGTCGTCCCCACGACACCGGTCCAAAGTTGGCCAGCCGCCGACATGTCCGACGACTATAGGGTCGTCCCCACGACCCCGGGACTAGATTGGCCCGCCACCGTCATGTCCAACGACTATAGGGTCGTCCCCACAACCACGGGCCAAAGTTGGCCAGCCGCCGACATGTCCGACGACTATAGGGTCGTCCCCACGACCCCGGGACTAGATTGGTCCGCCACCGTCATGTCCAACGACTATAGGGTCGTCCCCACGACCCCTGGACTAGGTTGGCCAGCCGCCGACATGTCCGACGACTATAGGGTCGTCCCGACGACCCCGGGCCAATGTTGGCCAATCGCCAACATGTCCGACGACTATAGGGTCGTCCCCACGACCCCGGGACAAGCTTGGCCCGCCGCCGACTTGTCCGACGACTATAGGGTCGTCCCCACGACCCCGGGACTAGATTGGCCCGCCACCGTCATGTCCGACGACAATAGGGTCGTCCCCACGACCCCGGGCAAAAGTTGGCCAGCCGCCGACTTTTCCGACGACTATAGGGTCGTCCCCACGACCCCGGGACTAGATTGGCCCGCCACCGTCATCTCCGACGACTATAGGGTCGTCTTTACGACCACGGGCCAAAGTTAGCCAGCCGTCGACATTTCCGATGATTATAGGGTCGTCCCCACGACCACGGACCAAATTTGGCCAGCCGCCGACTTGTCCGACGACTAAAGGGTCGTTCCCACGACCACGGGCCAAAGTTGGCCAGCCGCCGACTTGTCCGAGGACTATAGGGTCGACCCCACGACCCCGGGTCTAGATTGGCCAGCCGCCGACATGTCCGACGACTATAGGGTCGTCCCCACGATCCCGGGACTAGATTGGCCCGCCATCGTCTTGTCCGACGACTATAGGGTCGTCTTTACGACCACGGGCCAAAGTTGGCCAGCCGCGGACATGTCCGACGACTATAGGGTCGTCCCCACGACCCCGGGACTAGATTGGTCCGCCACCGTCATGTCCAACGACTATCGGATCGTCCCCACGACCACGGGCCAAAGTTGGCCAGCCGCCGACATGTCCGACGACTATAGGGTCGTCCCCACGACCCCGGGACTAGATATGTCCGCCACCGTCATGTCCAACGACTATCGGATCGTCCCCACGACCACGGGCCAAAGTTGACCAGCCGCCGACATGTCCGACGACTATTGGATCGTCCCCACGACCCCGGGCCAAAGTTGGCAAGCCGCCGACATGTCCGACGACTATAGGGTCGTCCCCACGACCCCGGGCCAAAGTTGGCAAGCCGCCGAAATGTCCGACGACTGTAGGGTCGTCCCCACGACCCCGGGACTAGATTGGCACGCCACCATCATCTCCGACGACTATAGGGTCGTCTTTACGACCACGGGCCAAAGTTGGCCAGCCGTCGACATTTCCGATGATTATAGGGTCGTCCCCACGACCACGGACCAAATTTGGCCAGCCGCCGACTTGTCCGACGACTATAGGGTCGTTCCCACGACCACGGGCCAAAGTTGGCCAGCCGCCGACTTGTCCAACGACTATAGGGTCGTCCCCACGACCACGGGCCAAAGTTGGCCAGCCGCCGACATATCCGACGACTATAGGGTTGTCCCCACGACCCCGGGCCAAAGTTGGACAGCCGCCGACATGTCCGACGACTATAGGGTCGTCCCCACGACCCCGAGACTAGATTGGCCCGCCACCGTCATGTCCGACGAAAATAGGGTCGACCCCACGACCCCGGGTCCAGGTTGGCCAGCTGCCGACATTTCCGACGACTATAGAGTCGTCCCCACGACACCGGGCCAAAGTTGGCCAGCCGCCGACATGTCCGACGACTATAGGGTCGTCCCCACGACCCGGGACTAGACTGGCCCGCCACCGTCATGTCCGACGACTATAGGGTCGTCCCCACGACCCCCGGACTAGGTTGGCCGGCCGCCGACTTGTCCGACGACTATAGGGTCGTCCCCACGACCCCCCGACTAGGTGGGCTCGCCGCCGACTTGTCCGACGACTATAGGGTCATCTCCACGACCCCGGGACTAGGTTGGCCCGCCGCCGACTTGTCCGACGACTATAGGGTCGTCCCCACGACCCCGGGACTAGGTTGGCTCGCCACCGACATGTCTGACGACTATAGGGTCGTCCCCACGACCCCGGTCCAAAGATGGCAAGCCGCCGACATGTCCGACGACTATAGGGTCGTCCCCACGACCCCTGGACTAGGTTGGCTCACCGCCGACTTGTCCGACGACAATAGCGTCGTCCCCACGACCCCGGGCCAAAGTTGGCCAGCCGCCGACATGTCCGACGACTATAGGGTCGTCCCCACAACCCCGGGACTAGATTGGCCCGACACCGTCAAATCCGCCGACTATAGGGTCGTCCCCACGACCCCCGGACTAGCTTGGCCCGCCGTCGACTTGTCCGAAGACTATAGGGTCGTCCCCACGACCCCGGGACTAGGTTGACCTGCCGCCAACATGTCCGGCGACTATAGGGTCGTCCCCACAACCCTGGGCCAAAGTTGGCCAACCGCCGACTTGTCCGAGGACTATAGGGTCGTCCCCACAACCCCGGGACTAGATTGGCCCGACACCGTCAAGTCCGACGACTATAGCGTCGTCCCCACGACCCCGGGACTAGGTTGACCTGCCGCCAACATGTCCGGCGACTATAGGGTCGTCCCCACAACCCTGGGCCAAAGATGGCCAGCCGCCGACTTGTCCGACGACTATAGGGTCGTCCCCACGACCCCGGGACTAGATTGGCCCGCCACCGTCATGTCCGACGACTATACGGTCGTCCCCACGACCCCGGGACAAGGTTGGCCCGCCGCCGACTTGTCCGAGGACTATAGGGTCGTCCCCACAACCCCGGGACTAGATTGGCCCGACACCGTCAAGTCCGACGACTATAGCGTCGTCCCCACGACCCCGGGACTAGGTTGACCTGCCGCCAACATGTCCGACGACTATAGGGTCGTCCCCACGACCCCGGGACTAGATTGGCTCGCCACCGTCATGTCCGACGAAAATAGGGTCGTCCCCACAACCCCGGCCCAAAGTTGGCTCGCCGCCGACTTGTCCGACGACTGTAGGGTCGTCCCTACGACCACGGGCCAAAGTTGGCCCGCCGCCGACATGTCTGACGACTATAGGGGCGGCTCCACGACCGCGGGACTAGACTGGCCTGCCACCGTCATGTCCGACGACTATAGGGTCGTCCCCACGAACCCGGGACTAGATTGGCCCGCCACCGTTAAGTCTGACGATTATAGGGTCGTCTCCACGGCCACGGGCCAAATTTGGCCAGCCGCCGACTTGTCCGACGACTATAGGGTCGTTCCCACGACCACGGGCCAAAGTTGGCCCGCCGCCGACTTGTCCGAGGACTGTAGGGTCGTCCCCACAACCCCGGGACTAGATTGGCCCGACACCGTCAAGTCCGACGACTATAGCGTCGTCCCCCGACCCCGGGACTAGGTAGGCCCGCCGCCGACTTGTCCGACGACTATAGGGTCGTCCCCACGACCCCGGGACTAGAATGGCCCGCCACCGTTATGTCCGACGACTATAGTGTCGTCCCCACGACCACGGGCCAAAGTTGGCCAGCCGCCGACATGTCCGACGACTATAGGGTCGTCCCCACGACCCGGGACTAGACTGGCCCGCCACCGTCATGTCCGCCGACTATAGGGTCGTCCCCACGACCCCCGGACTAGGTTGGCAAGCCGCCGACATGTCCGACGACTATAGGGTCGTCCCCACGACCCCTGGACTAGGTTGGCTCACCGCCGACTTGTCCGACGACAATAGCGTCGTCCCCACGACCCCGGGCCAAAGTTGGCCAGCCGCCGACATGTCCGACGACTATAGGGTCGTCCCCACAACCCAGGGACTAGATTGGCCCGACACCGTCAAATCCGCCGACTATAGGGTCGTCCCCACGACCCCCGGACTAGCTTGGCCCGCCGTCGACTTGTCCGAAGACTATAGGGTCGTCCCCACGACCCCGGGACTAGGTTGACCTGCCGCCAACATGTCCGGCGACTACCGGGTCGTCCCCACAACCCTGGGCCAAAGTTGGCCAACCGCCGACTTGTCCGAGGACTATAGGGTTGTCCCCACAACCCCGGGACAAGATTGGCCCGACACCGTCAAGTCCGACGACTATAGCGTCGACCCCACGACCCCGGGACTAGGTTGGCCCGCCACCGTCATGTCCGACGACTATACGGTCGTCCCCACGACCCCGGGTCCAGGTTGGCCCGCCGCCGACATTTCCGACGACTATAGAGTCGTCCCCACGACACCGGGCCAAAGTTGGCCAGCCGCCGACATGTCCGACGACTATAGGGTCGTCCCCACGACCCCGGGACAAGGTTGGCCCGCCGCCGACTTGTCCGACGACTATAGGGCCGTACCCACGACCCCGGGACTAGGCTGACAAGCCGCCAACATGTCCGACGACTATAGGGTCGTCCCCACGACCCCGGGCCAAAGTTGGCAAGCCGCCGAAATGTCCGACGACTGTAGGGTCGACCCCACGACCCCGGGACTAGATTGGCCCGCCACCGTCAAGTCCGACGACTATAGGGTCGTCCCCAGGACCTCGGGACTAGATTGGCCCGCCACCGTCAAGTCCGACGACTATAGGGTCGTCCCCACGACCCCGGGCCAAAGTTGGCAAGCCGCCGAAATGTCCGACGACTGTAGGGTCGTACTCACGACCCCGGGACTAGGCTGACAAGCCGCCAACATGTCCGACGACTATAGGGTCGTCCCCACGAACCCGGGCCAAAGTTGGCAAGCCGCCGAAATGTCCGACGACTATAGGGTCGTCCCCACGACCCCTGGACTAGGTTGGCCAGCCGCCGACATGTCCGACGACTATAGGGTCGTCCCGACGACCCCGGGCCAATGTTGGCCAATCGCCAACATGTCCGACGACTATAGGGTCGTCCCCACGACCCCGGGACAAGCTTGGCCCGCCGCCGACTTGTCCGACGACTATAGGGTCGTCCCCACGACCCCGGGACTAGATTGGCCCGCCACCGTCATGTCCGACGACAATAGGGTCGTCCCCACGACCCCGGGACTAGATCGGCCCGCCAGCGTCTTGTCCGACGACTATAGGGTCGTCTTTACGACCACGGGCCAAAGTTGGCCAGCCGTCGACATTTCCGAAGACTATAGGGTCGTCCCCACGACCACGGGCCAAATTTGGCCAGCCGCCGACTTGTCCGAGGACTATAGGGTCGTCCCCACGACCCCGGGTCTAGGATGGCCAGCCGCCGACATGTCCGACGACTATAGAGTCGTCCCCAAGACACCGGGCCAAAGTAGGCCAGCCGCCGACATCTCCGACGACTATAAGGTCGTCCCCACGATCCCTGGACTAGATTGGCTAGCCGCCGTCACGTCCGACGACTATCGGATCGTCCCCACGACCACGGGCCAAAGTTGGCCAGACGCCGACATGTCCGACGACTATTGGGTCGTCCCCACGACCATGGGCCAAAGTTGGCCAGCCGCCGACATGTCCGACGACTATAGGGTCGTCCCCTGGACCCCGGGCCAATAATGGCCAATCGCCGACATGTCCGACGACTATAGGGTCGTACCTACGACCCCGGGACTCGATTGCCTCGGCACCGTCATGTCCAACGACTACCGGATCGTCCCCACGACCACGGGCCAAAGTTGGCCAGCCGCCGACATGTCCGACGACTATAGGGTCGTCCCCACGACCCCGGGCAAAAGTTGGCCAGCCGCCGACTTTTCCGACGACTATAGGGTCGTCCCCACGACCCCGGGACTAGATTGGCCCGCCACCGTCATCTCCGACGACTATAGGGTCGTCTTTACGACCACGGGCCAAAGTTAGCCAGCCGTCGACATTTCCGATGATTATAGGGTCGTCCCCACGACCACGGACCAAAGTTGGCCAGCCGCCGACTTGTCCGAGGACTATAGGGTCGACCCCACGACCCCGGGTCTAGATTGGCCAGCCGCCGACATGTCCGACGACTATAGGGTCGTCCCCACGATCCCGGGACTAGATTGGCCCGCCATCGTCTTGTCCGACGACTATAGGGTCGTCTTTACGACCACGGGCCAAAGTTGGCCAGCCGCCGACATTTCCGACGACTATAGGGTCGTCCCCACGACCCCGGGACTAGGTTGGCAAGCCGCCGACATGTCCGACGACTATAGGGTCGTCCCGACGACCTCGGGCCAATGTTGGCCAATCGCCAACATGTCCGACGACTATAGGGCCGTCCCTACGACCCCGGGACTATATTGGCCCGCCACCGTCATGTCCAACGATTATAGGGTCGTCCCCACGACCCCGGGACTAGATTGGCCCGCCACCGTCATGTCCGACGATTATAGGGTCGTCCCCACGACCCCGGGACAAGCTTGGCCCGCCGCCGACTTGTCCGACGACTATAGGGTCGTCCCCACGACCCCGGGACTAGATTGGCCCGCCACCGTCATGTCCGACGACAATAGGGTCGTCCCCACGACCCCAGGTCTAGGTTGGCCAGCCGCCGACATGTCCGACGACTATAGAGTCGTCCCCACGACACCGGGCCAAAGTTGGACAGCCGCCGACATGTCCGAAGACTATAGGGTCGTCCCCACGACCCCGGGACTAGATTGGCCAGCAGCCGACATGTCCGACGACTATAGAGTCGTCCCCACGACCACGGGCCAAAGTTGGCCAGCCGCGGACATGTCCGACGACTATAGGGTCGTCCCCACGACCCCGGGACTAGATTGGTCCGCCACCGTCATGTCCAACGACTATCGGATCGTCCCCACGACCACGGGCCAAAGTTGACCAGCCGCCGACATTTCCGACGACTATTGGATCGTCCCCACGACCCCGGGCCAAAGTTGGCAAGCCGCCGACATGTCCGACGACTATAGGGTCGTCCCCACGACCCCGGGCCAAAGTTGGCAAGCCGCCGAAATGTCCGACGACTGTAGGGTCGTCCCCACGACCCCGGGACTAGATTGGCACGCCACCGTCATGTCCAACGACTATCGGATCGTCCCCACGACCACGGGCCAAAGTTGACCAGCCGCCGACATGTCCGACGACTATAGGGTCGTCCCCACGACCCCGGGACTAGATTGGTCCGCCACCGTCATGTCCAACGACTATCGGATCGTCCCCACGACCACGGGCCAAAGTTGGCCAACCGCCGACTTGTCCGAGGACTATAGGGTCGTCCCCACAACCCCGGGACTAGATTGGCCCGACACCGTCAAGTCCGACGACTATAGCGTCGTCCCCACGACCCCGGGACTAGGTTGACCTGCCGCCAACATGTCCGGCGACTATAGGGTCGTCCCCACAACCCTGGGCCAAAGATGGCCAGCCGCCGACTTGTCCGACGACTATAGGCTCGTCCCCACGACCCCGGGACTAGATTGGCCCGCCACCGTCATGTCCGACGACTATACGGTCGTCCCCACGACCCCGGGACAAGGTTGGCCCGCCGCCGACTTGTCCGAGGACTATAGGGTCGTCCCCACAACCCCGGGACTAGATTGGCCCGACACCGTCAAGTCCGACGACTATAGGGTCGTCCCCACGACCCCGGGCCCAAGTTGGCAAGGCGCCGAAATGTCCGACGACTGTAGGGTCGTACCCACGACCCCGGGACTAGATTGGCCAGCCGCCGACATGTCCGACGACTATAGAGTCGTCCCCACGACCCCCGGGCCAAAGTTGGACAGCCACCGACATTTCCGACGACTATAGGGTCGTCCCCACGACCACGGGCCAAGGTTGGCCAGCCGCCGACATGTCCGACGACTATAGGGTCGTCCCCACGACCCGGGACTAGACTGGCCCGCCACCGTCATGTCCGACGACTATAGGGTCGTCCCCACGACCCCCGGACTAGGTTGGCCAGCCGCCGACATGTCCGACGACTATAGGGTCGTCCCCACGACCCGGGACTAGACTGGCCCGCCACCGTCATGTCCGACGACTATAGGGTCATCCCCACGACCCCGGGTCTAGGTTGGCCCGCCGCCGACTTGTCCGACGACTATAGTGTCGTCCCCACGACCACGGGCCAAAGTTGGCCAGCCGCCGACTTGTCCGACGACTATAGGGTCGTCCCCATGACCCGGGACTAGACTGGCCCGCCACCGTCATGTCCGACGACTATAGGGTGGTCCCCACGACCCCCGGACTAGGTTGGTACGCCGCCGGCTTGTCCGACGAGTATAGGGTCCTCCCCACGACCACGGGCCAAAGTTGGCCAGCCGCCGACATGTCCGACGACTATTGGGTCGTCCCCACGACACCGGGCCAAAGTTGGCCAGCCGCTGACATGTCCAACGACTATAGGGTCGTCCCCACGACCACGGGCCAAAGTTGACCAGCCGCCGACATGTCCGACGACTATTGGATCGTCGCCACGACCCCGGGCCAAAGTTGGCAAGCCGCCGAAATGTCCGACGACTGTAGGGTCGTCCCCACAACCCCGGGACTAGATTGGCCCGCCACCGTCAAGTCCGACGACTATAGGGTCGTCCCCACGACCCCCGGGCCAAAGTTGGACAGCCACCGACATTTCCGACGACTATAGGGTCGTCCCCACGACCACGGGCCAAGGTTGGCCAGCCGCCGACATGTCCGACGACTATAGGGTCGTCCCCACGACCCGGGACTAGACTGGCCCGCCACCGTCATGTCCGACGACTATAGGGTCGTCCCCACGACCCCCGGACTAGGTTGGTACGCCGCCGGCTTGTCCGACGAGTATAGGGTCCTCCCCACGACCACGGGCCAAAGTTGGCCAGCCGCCGACATGTCCGACGACTATAGGGTCGTCCCCACGACCCCGGGACAAGGTTGGCCCGCCGCCGACTTGTCCGACGACTATAGGGCCGTACCCACGACCCCGGGACTAGGCTGACAAGCCGCCAACATGTCCGACGACTATAGGGTCGTCCCCACGACCCCGGGCCAAAGTTGGCAAGCCGCCGAAATGTCCGACGACTGTAGGGTCGTCCCCACGACCCCGGGACTAGATTGGCCACCCGCCGACATGTCCGACGACTATAGGGTCGTCCCCACGACCCCGGGTCTAGGTTGGCCAGCCGCCGACATGTCCGACGACTATAGAGTCGTCCCCACGACACCGGGCCAAAGTTGGCCAGCCGCCGACATGTCCGACGAATATTGGGTCGTCCCCACGACACCGGGCCAAAGTTGGCCAGCCGCTGACATGTCCAACGACTATAGGGTCGTCCCCACGACCACGGGCCAAAGTTGACCAGCCGCCGACATGTCCGACGACTATTGGATCGTCGCCACGACCCCGGGCCAAAGTTGGCAAGCCGCCGAAATGTCCGACGACTGTAGGGTCGTCCCCACAACCCCGGGACTAGATTGGCCCGCCACCGTCAAGTCCGACGACTATAGGGTCGTCCCCACGACCCCGGGTCAAAGTTGGCCAGCCGCTGACATTTCCAACGACTATTGGGTCGTCCCCACGACCACGGGCCAATGTTGGCTAGCCGCCGACATGTCCGTCGACTATTGGATCGTCCCCACGACCCCGGGCCAAAGTTGGCAAGCCGCCGACATGTCCGACGACTATAGGGTCGTCCCCACAACCTCGGGACTAGGTTGGCCACCCGCCGACATGTCCGACGACTATAGGGTCGTCCACACGACCCCGGGCCAAAGTTGGCAAGACGCCGAAATGTCCGACGACTGTAGGGTCGTCCCTACGACCCCGGGCCAAAGCTGGCCAGCCGCCGACATGTCCGACGACTATAGGGTCGTCCCCACGACCCCGGGACTAGATTGGCCCGCCACCGTCAAGTCCGACGACTATAGGGTCGTCCCCACGACCTCGGGACTAGGTTGGCCAGCCGCCGACATGTCCGACGACTATAATGTCGTCCCCACGACCCCGGGCCAATGTTGGCCAATCGCCGACATGTCCGACGACTATAGGGTCGTCCCTACGACCCCGGGCCAAAGCTGGCCAGCCGCCGACATGTCCGACGACTATAGGGTCGTCCCCACGACCCCAGGACTAGATTGGCCCGCCACCGTCATGTCCGACGACTATAGGGTCGTCCCCACGACCCCGGGCCCAAGTTGGCAAGGCGCCGAAATGTCCGACGACTGTAGGGTCGTACCCACGACCCCGGGACTAGATTGGCCAGCCGCCGACATGTCCGACGACTATAGAGTCGTCCCCACGACCCCCGGGCCAAAGTTGGACAGCCACCGACATTTCCGACGACTATAGGGTCGTCCCCACGACCACGGGCCAAGGTTGGCCAGCCGCCGACATGTCCGACGACTATAGGGTCGTCCCCACGACCCGGGACTAGACTGGCCCGCCACCGTCATGTCCGACGACTATAGGGTCGTCCCCACGACCCCCGGACTAGGTTGGCCAGCCGCCGACATGTCCGACGACTATAGGGTCGTCCCCACGACCCGGGACTAGACTGGCCCGCCACCGTCATGTCCGACGACTATAGGGTCATCCCCACGACCCCGGGTCTAGGTTGGCCCGCCGCCGACTTGTCCGACGACTATAGGGTCGTCCCCACGACCCCGGGCCAAAGTTGGTCAGCCGCCGATTTGTCCGACGACTATAGGGTCGTCCCCACGACCACGGGCCAAAGTTGTCCAGCCGCCGACTTGTCCGAAGACTATTGGGTCGTCCCCACGACCCCGGGGCTAGGTTGGCCTGCCGCCGACTTGTCCGACCATTATAGGGTCGTCCCCACGACCCCGGGACTAGATTGGCCCGCCACCGTCTTGTCCGACGACTATAGGGTCGTCTTCACGACCACGGGCCAAAGTTGGCCAGCCGCCGACTTGTCCGACGACTATAGGGTCGTCCCTACGATCCCGGGACTAGATTGGGCCGCCACCGCCATGTCCGACGACAATAAGGTCGTCCCCACGGCCACGGGCCAAAGTTGGCCAGTCGCCGACATGTCCGACGACTATAGATTTGTCCCCACGACCCCGGGCCAAAGTTGGCCAGCCGCCGACTTGTCCGACGACTATAGGGTCGTCCCTACGATCCCGGGACTAGATTGGGCAGCCGCCGACTTTTCCGACGAATATAGGGTCGTCCCCACGATCCCGGGACTAGATTGGCCCGCCACCGCCATGTCCGACGACAATAGGGTCGTCCCCACGATCCCGGGACTAGATTGGCCCGCCACCGCCATGTCCGACGATTATAGGGTTGTCCCCACGACCACGGGACTAGGTTGGCCCGCAGCCGACTTGTCCGACGACTATAGGGTCGTCCCCACGACTACGGTCTAAAGTTGGGTCGCCGCCGACATGTCTGACGACTATAGGGTCGTCCCCACGACCCCGGGCAAACGTTGGCCAGCCGCCGACTTGTCCGACGACTAGAGGGTCGTCCCCACGACCCCGGGACTAGATTGGCCCGCCACCGTCTTGTCCGACGACTATAGGGTCGTCTTCACGACCACGGGCCAAAGTTGGCCAGCCGCCGACATTTCCGACGACAATAGGGTCGTCCTCACGACCACGGGCCAAATTTGGCCAGCCGCCGACTTGTCCGACGACTATAGGGTCGTCCCCACGACCCCGGGCCAATAATGGCCAATCGCCGACATGTCCGACGACTATAGGGTCGTACCCACGACCCCGGGACTTGATTGGCCCGGCCCCGTAATGTCCAACGACTATCGGATCGTCCCTACGACCACGGGCCTAAGTTGACCAGCCGCCGACATGTCCGACGACTATAGGGTCGTCCCTATGACCCCGGGACTAGATTGGCCCGCCACCGTCATGTCCGACGACTATCGGATCGTCCCCACGACCACGGGCCAAAGTTGGCCAGCCGCCGACATGTCCGACGACTATGGGGTCGTCCCCACGTCCACGGGCCAAAGTTGTCCAGCCGCCGACATGTCCGACGACTATAGGGTCGTCCCCACGACCCCGGAACTAGATTGGCCCGCCACTGTCATGTCCGACGACTATAGGGTCGTCCCCACGACTCCGGGACTAGATTGGCCCGCCACCGTCATTTCCGACGACTATAGGGTCGTCCCCACGACCACGGGCCAAAGTTGGCCAGCCGCCGACTTGTCCGACGACTATAGGGTCGTCCCCATGACCCGGGACTAGACTGGCCCGCCACCGTCATGTCCAACGACTATCGGATCGTCCCTACGACCACGGGCCTAAGTTGACCAGCCGCCGACATGTCCGACGACTATAGGGTCGTCCCTATGACCCCGGGACTAGATTGGCCCGCCACCGTCATGTCCGACGACTATCGGATCGTCCCCACGACCACGGGCCAAAGTTGGCCAGCCGCCGACATGTCCGACGACTATGGGGTCGTCCCCACGTCCACGGGCCAAAGTTGTCCAGCCGCCGACATGTCCGACGACTATAGGGTCGTCCCCACGACCCCGGAACTAGATTGGCCCGCCACCGTCATGTCCGACGACTATAGGGTCGTCCCCACGACTCCGGGACTAGATTGGCCCGCCACCGTCATTTCCGACGACTATAGGGTCGTCCCCACGACCACGGGCCAAAGTTGGCCAGCCGCCGACTTGTCCGACGACTATAGGGTCGTCCCCATGACCCGGGACTAGACTGGCCCGCCACCGTCATGTCCGACGACTATAGGGTCGTCCCCACGACCACGGGCCAAAGTTGGCCAGCCGCCGACATTTCCGACGACAATAGGGTCGTCCTCACGACCACGGGCCAAATTTGGCCAGCCGCCGACTTGTCCGACGACTATAGGGTCGTCCCCACGACCCCGGGCCAATAATGGCCAATCGCCGACATGTCCGACGACTATAAGGTCGTACCCACGACCCCGGGACTTGATTGGCCCGGCCCCGTAATGTCCAACGACTATCGGATCGTCCCTACGACCACGGGCCTAAGTTGACCAGCCGCCGACATGTCCGACGACTATAGGGTCGTCCCTATGACCCCGGGACTAGATTGGCCCGCCACCGTCATGTCCGACGACTATCGGATCGTCCCCACGACCACGGGCCAAAGTTGGCCAGCCGCCGACATGTCCGACGACTATGGGGTCGTCCCCACGTCCACGGGCCAAAGTTGTCCAGCCGCCGACATGTCCGACGACTATAGGGTCGTCCCCACGACCCCGGAACTAGATTGGCCCGCCACCGTCATGTCCGACGACTATAGGGTCGTCCCCACGACTCCGGGACTAGATTGGCCCGCCACCGTCATTTCCGACGACTATAGGGACGTCCCCACGACCACGGGCCAAAGTTGGCCAGCCGCCGACTTGTCCGACGACTATAGGGTCGTCCCCATGACCCGGGACTAGACTGGCCCGCCACCGTCATGTCCGACGACTATAGGGTCGTCCCCACGACCACGGGCCAAAGTTGGCCAGCCGCCGACATGTCCGACGACTATAGGGTCGTCCCCACGACCCGGGAATAGACTGGCCCGCCACCGACATGTCCGACGACTATAGGGTCGTCCCCACGACCCGGGACTAGATTGGCCCGACACCGTCAAGTCCGCCGACTATAGGGTCGTCCCCACGACCCCCGGACTAGCTTGGCCCGCCGTCGACTTGTCCGAAGACTATAGGGTCGTCCCCACGACCCCGGGACTAGGTTGACCTGCCGCCAACATGTCCGGCGACTATAGGGTCGTCCCCACAACCCTGGGCCAAAGTTGGCCAGCCGCCGACTTGTCCGAGGACTATAGGGTCGTCCCCACAACCCCGGGACTAGATTGGCCCGACACCGTCAAGTCCGACGACTATAGCGTCGTCCCCACGACCCGAGACTAGGTTGACCTGCCGCCAACATGTCCGGCGACTATAGGGTCGTCCCCACAACCCTGGGCCAAAGATGGCCAGCCGCCGTCTTATCCGACCACTATAGGGTCGTCCCCACGACCCCGGGACTAGATTGGCTCGCCACCGTCATGTCCGACGAAAATAGGGTCGTCCCCACAACCCTGGGCCAAAGTTGGCCAGCCGCCGACTTGTCCGAGGACTATAGGGTCGTCCCCACGACCCCGGGACTAGGTTGGCCAGCCGCCGACTTGTCCGACCACTATAGGGTCGTCCCCACGCCGCCGGGACTAGGTTGGATCGCCGCCGACATGTCCGACGACTATAGGCTCGTCCCCACGACCCCCGGACTAGGTTGGCTCGCCGCCGACTTGTCCGACGACTATAGGGTCGTCCCCACGACCCCGGGACTAGGTTGGCCAGCCGCCGACTTGTCCGACCACTATAGGGTCGTCCCAACGCCGCCGGGACTAGGTTGGATCGCCGCCGACATGTCCGACGACTATAGGCTCGTCCCCACGACCCCCGGACTAGGTTGACCTGCCGCCAACATGTCCGGCGACTATAGGGTCGTCCCCACAACCCTGGGCCAAAGTTGGCCAGCCGCCGACTTGTCCGAGGACTATAGGGTCGTCCCCACAACCCCGGGACTAGATTGGCCCGACACCGTCAAGTCCGACGACTATAGCGTCGTCCCCACGACCCGGGACTAGGTTGACCTGTCGCCAACATGTCCGGCGACTATAGGGTCGTCCCCACAACCCTGGGCCAAAGATGGCCAGCCGCCGTCTTATCCGACCACTATAGGGTCGTCCCCACGACCCCGGGACTAGATTGGCTCGCCACCGTCATGTCCGACGAAAATAGGGTCGTCCCCACAACCCTGGGCCAAAGTTGGCCAGCCGCCGACTTGTCCGAGGACTATAGGGTCGTCCCCACGACCCCGGGACTAGGTTGGCCAGCCGCCGACTTGTCCGACCACTATAGGGTCGTCCCCACGCCGCCGGGACTAGGTTGGATCGCCGCCGACATGTCCGACGACTATAGGCTCGTCCCCACGACCCCCGGACTAGGTTGGCTCGCCGCCGACTTGTCCGACGACTATAGGGTCGTCCCCACGACCCCGGGACTAGGTTGGCCAGCCGCCGACTTGTCCGACGACTATAGGGTCGTCCCCACGACCCCGGGACTAGATTGGCCCGCCACCGTCAAGTCCGACGACTATAGGGTCGTCCCCACGACCCCGGGCCAAAGTTGGACAGCCGCCGACTTGTCCGACGACTATAGGGTCGTCCCCACGACCACGGGCCAAAGTTGGCCAGCCGCCGGCTTGTCCGACGATTATAGGGTCGTCCTCACGACCCCGGGACTAGGTTGGCCCGCCGCCGACTTGTCCGACGACTATAGGGTCGTCCCCACAACCCCGGGACTAGATTGGCCCGACACCGTCAAGTCCGACGACTATAGCGTCGTCCCCACGACCCGGGACTAGGTTGACCTGTCGCCAACATGTCCGGCGACTATAGGGTCGTCCCCACAACCCTGGGCCAAAGATGGCCAGCCGCCGTCTTATCCGACCACTATAGGGTCGTCCCCACGACCCCGGGACTAGATTGGCTCGCCACCGACATGTCTGACGACTATAGGGTCGTCCCCACGACACCGGGACTAGATTGGCCCGCCACCGTCATGTCCGACGACTATATGGTCGTCCCCACGACCACGGGCCAATGTTGGCCAGCCGCTGACTTGTCCGACGACTATAGGGTCGTCCCCACGACCGCGGGACTAGATTGGATCGCCGCCGACTTGTCCGACGACTGTAGGGTCGTCCCCACGACCCCGGGACTAGATTGGCCCGCCACCGTCATTTCCGACGACTATAGGGTCGTCCCCACGACCACGGGCCAAAGTTGGCCAGCCGCCGACTTGTCCGACGACTATAGGGTCGTCCCCGCGACCCGGGACTAGACTGGCCCGCCACCGTCATGTCCGACGACTATAGGGTCATCCCCACGACCCCGGGTCTAGGTTGGCCCGCCGCCGACTTGTCCGACGACTATAGGGTCGTCCCCACGACCCCGGGACTAGGTTGGCTCGCCACCGACATGTCTGACGACTATAGGGTCGTCCCCACGACCCCGGGACTAGATTGGCCCGCCACCGTCAAGTCCGACGACTATAGGGTCGTCCCCACGACCCCGGGCCAAAGTTGGACAGCCGCCGACTTGTCCGACGACTATAGGGTCGTCCCCACGACCACGGGCCAAAGTTGGCCAGCCGCCGGCTTGTCCGACGATTATAGGGTCGTCCTCACGACCCCGGGACTAGGTTGGCCCGCCGCCGACTTGTCCGACGACTATAGGGTCGTCCCCACGACCCCGGGCCAAAGTTGGCCAGCCGCTGATATGTCCGAGGACTATAGGGTCGTCCCCACGACCCCGGGACTAGGTTGGCCAGCCGCCGACTTGTCCGACCACTATAGGGTCGTCCCCACGACACCTGGACTAGGTTGACCTGCCGCCAACATGTCCGGCGACTATAGGGTCGTCCCCACAACTCTGGGCCAAAGATGGCCAGCCGCCGTCTTATCCGACCACTATAGGGTCGTCCCCACGACCCCGGGACTAGATTGGCTCGCCACCGTCATGTCCGACGAAAATAGGGTCGTCCCCACAACCCTGGGCCAAAGTTGGCCAGCCGCCGACTTGTCCGAGGACTATAGGGTCGTCCCCACGACCCCGGGATTAGGTTGGCCAGCCGCCGACTTGTCCGACCACTATAGGGTCGTCCCCACGCCGCCGGGACTAGGTTGGATCGCCGCCGACATGTCCGACGACTATAGGCTCGTCCCCACGACCCCCGGACTAGGTTGGCTCGCCGCCGACTTGTCCGACGACTATAGGGTCGTCCCCACGACCCCGGGCAAAAGTTGGCCAGCCGCCGACTTGTCCGACGAGTATAGGGACGTCCCAACGACGCCGGGACTTGATTGGCCCGCCACCGTCTCGTCCGACGACTATAGGGTCGTCTTTACGACCACGGGCCAAAGTTTGCCAGCCGCCGACATTTCCGACGACTATAGGGTCGTCCCCACGACCACGGGCCAAATTTGGCCAGCCGCCGTCAAGTCCGACGACTATAGTGTCGTCTTTACGACCACGGGCCAAAGTTGGCCAGCCGCCGACTTGTCCGAAGACTATTGGGTCGTCCCCACGACCCCGGGGCTAGGTTGGCCTGCCGCCGACTTGTCCGACCATTATAGGGTCGTCCCCACGACCCCGGGACTAGGTTGGCTCGCCGCCGACATGTCCGACGACTATAGGGTCGTCCCCACGACCACGGGCCAAATTTGGCCAGCCGCCGACTTGTCCGCAGACTATAGGGTCGTCCCCACGAACCCGGGACTAGATTGGCCCGCCACCGTCAAGTCCGACGACTATAGGGTCGTCCCCCCGACCCCGGGACTAGATTGGCCCGCCACCGTCAAGTCCGACGACTATAGTGTCGTCTTTACGACCACGGGCCAAAGTTGGCCAGCCGCCGACTTGTCCGAAGACTATTGGGTCGTCCCCACGACCCCGGGGCTAGGTTGGCCTGCCGCCGCCTTGTCCGACCATTATAGGGTCGTCCCCACGACCCCGGGACTAGGTTGGCTCGCCGCCGACATGTCCGACGACTATAGGGTCGTCCCGACGACCCCGGCCCAAAGTTGGCTCGCCGCCGACTTGTCCGACGACTGTAGGGTCGTCCCTACGACCACGGGCCAAAGTTGGCCCGCCGCCGACATGTCTGACGACTTTAGGGGCGGCTCCACGACCCCGGGACTAGACTGGCCCGCCACCGTTATGTCTGACGATTATAGGGTCGTCTCCACGGCCACGGGCCAAATTTGGCTAGCCGCCGACATATCCGACGACTATAGGGTCGTCCCCATGACTCCGGGACTAGATTGGCCCGCCACCGTCATGTCCTAAGACTATAGGGTCGTCCCCACGACCCCGGACCAAAGTTGGCAAGCTGCCGACTTGTCCGACGATTATAGGGTCGTCCCCACGACCCCGGGACTAGATTGGCCCGCCACCGTCATGTCCGACGACTCTCGGATCGTCCCCACGACCCCGGGACTAGATTGGCCCGCCACCGTCATGTCCGACGACTCTCGGATCGTCGCCACGACCACGGGCCAAAGTTGGCCAGCCGCCGACATGTCCGACGACTATAGGGTCGTCCCCACGACCCTGGGACTAGATTGGCCCGCCACCGTCATGTCCGACGACTATCGGATCGACCCCACGACCACGGACCAAAGTTGGCCAATCGCCGACATGTCTGACGACTATAGGGTCGTCCCCACGACCCCGGGCCAAAGTTGGACAGCCGCCGACTTGTCCGACGACTATAGGGTCGTCCCCGCGACCACGGGCCAAAGTTGGCCCGCCACCGTTATGTCTGACGATTATAGGGTCGTCCCCGCGACCACGGGCCAAAGTTGGCCAGCCGCCGACATATCCGACGACTATAGCGTCGTCCCCACGACCCCGGGCCAAAGTTGGCCAGCCGCCGACATGTCCGACGACTATAGGGTCGTCCCCACGACCCGGGACTAGAGTGGCCACCACCGTCATGTCCGACGACTATATGGTCGTCCCCACGACCACGAGCCAATGTTGGCCAGCCGCTGAAATGTCCGACGACTTTAGGGTTGTCCCCACGACCCCGGGACTACATTGGCCCGCCACCGTCAAGTCCGACGACTATAGGGTCGTCCCCAGGACCTCGGGACTAGATTGGCCCGCCACCGTCAAGTCCGACGACTATAGGGTCGTCCCCACGACCCCGGGCCAAAGTTGGCAAGCCGGCGAAATGTCCGACGACTGTAGGGTCGTACCCACGACCCCGGGACTAGGCTGACAAGCCGCCAACATGTCCGACGACAATAGGGTCGTCCCCACGACCCCGGGTCCAGGTTGGCCAGCCGCCGACATTTCCGACGACTGTAGGGTCGTCCCCACGACCCCGGGACTAGAGTGGCCCGCCACCGTCAAGTCCGACGACTATAGGGTCGTCCCCACGACCTCGGGACTAGGTTGGCCAGCCGCCGACATGTCCGACCACTATAGGGTCGTCCCCACGACCCCGGGCCAATGATGTCCAGCCGCCGTCTTCTCCGACGACTATAGGGTCGTCGTCACGTCCCCGGGTCCAGGTTGGCCAGCCGCCGACATTTCCGACGACTATAGAGTCGTCCCCACGACACCGGGCCAAAGTTGGCCAGCCGCCGACATGTCCGACGACTATAGGGTCGTCCCCACGACCCCGGGTCAAAGATGTCCAGCCGCCGTCTTGTCCGACGACTATAGGGTCGTCCCCACGACCCCGAGTCCAGGTTGGCCAGCCGCCGAAATTTCCGACGACTATAGAGTCGTCCCCACGACCCCGGGCCAAAGTTGGCCAGACGCCGACATGTCCGACGACTATAGGGTCGTCCCCGCGACCCGGAACTAGACTGGCCCGCCACCGTCATGTCCGACGACTATAGGGTCATCCCCACGACCCCGGGTCTAGGTTGGCCCGCCGCCGACTTGTCCGACGACTATAGGGTCGTCCCCACGACCCCGGGACTAGGTTGGCTCGCCACCGACATGTCTGACGACTATAGGGTCGTCCCCACGACCCCGGGACTAGATTGGCCCGCCACCGTCAAGTCCGACGACTATAGGGTCGTCCCCACGACCCCCGGCCAAAGTTGGACAGCCGCCGACTTGTCCGACGACTATAGGGTCGTCCCCACGACCACGGGCCAAAGTTGGCCAGCCGCCGGCTTGTCCGACGATTATAGGGTCGTCCTCACGACCCCGGGACTAGGTTGGCCCGCCGCCGACTTGTCCGACGACTATAGGGTCGTCCCCACGACCCCGGGCCATAGTTGGCCAGCCGCTGATATGTCCGAGGACTATAGGGTCGTCCCCACGACCCCGGGACTAGGTTCGCCAGCCGCCGACTTGTCCGACCACTATAGGGTCGTCCCCACGACACCTGGACTAGGTTGACCTGCCGCCAACATGTCCGGCGACTATAGGGTCGTCCCCACAACTCTGGGGCAAAGATGGCCAGCCGCCGTCTTATCCGACCACTATAGGGTCGTCCCCACGACCCCGGGACTAGATTGGCTCGCCACCGTCATGTCCGACGAAAATAGGGTCGTCCCCACAACCCTGGGCCAAAGTTGGCCAGCCGCCGACTTGTCCGAGGACTATAGGGTCGTCCCCACGACCCCGGGACTAGGTTGGCCAGCCGCCGACTTGTCCGACCACTATAGGATCGTCCCCACGCCGCCGGGACTAGGTTGGATCGCCGCCGACATGTCCGACGACTATAGGCTCGTCCCCACGACCCCCGGACTAGGTTGGCTCGCCGCCGACTTGTCCGACGACTATAGGGTCGTCCCCACGACCCCGGGACTATATTGGCCTGCCACCGTCATGTCCGACGACTATAGGGTCGTCCCCACGACCACGGGCCAAAGATGGCCAGCCGCCGTGTTGTCCGACAACTATAGGGTCGTCCCCACGACCCCGGGGCAAGATTGGCCCGCTGCCGACATGTCCGACGACTATAGGGTCGTCCCCACGACCCCGGGCCAATGTTGGCAAATCGCCGACATGTCCGACGACTATAGGGTCGTCCCCACGACCCCGGGACTAGATTGGCCCGCCACCGTCATGTCCGACGACTATAGGGTCGTCCCCACGACCCCGGGGCTAGGTTGGCCAGCCGCCGGCTTGTCCGACGACAATAGGGTCGTCCACACGACCTCGGGACTAGGTTGGCCAGCCGCCGACATGTCCGACGACTATAGGGTCGTCCCCACGACCCCCGGATTAGGTTGGCTAGCCGCCGACTTGTCCGACGACTATAGGGTCGTCCCCACGACCCCGGGACTAGATTGGGCCGCCACCGTCATGTCCAATGACTATAAGGTCGTCCCCACGACCCCGGGCCAAAGTTGGCCAGCCGCCGACATGTCCGATGATTATAGTGTCGTCCCCACGACCACGGGCGAAAGTTGGCCAGACCCCGACTTGTCCGACGACTATAGGGTCGTCCCCACGACCCCGGGTCAAAGTTGGCCAGCCGCCGACATTTCCGACGACTGTAGAGTCGTCCCCACGACCACGGGACTAGGTTGGCCCGCCACCAACTTGTCCGACGACTATTGGGTCGTCCCCACGACCCCGGGCCAGTGTTGGCCAATCGCCGACATGTCCGACGACTATAGGGTCGTCCGCACGACCCCGGGAATATATTGGCCCGCCACCGTCATGTCCGACGACTATAGGGTCGTCCCCACGACCCGGGCCAAAGATGTCCAGCCGCCGTCTTGTCCGACGACTATAGGGTCGTCCCCACGACCCCGGGTCTAGATTGGCCCCCCACCGTCAAGTCCGACGACCTCGGGACTAGGTTGGCCAGCCGCCGACATGTCCGACGACTATACGGTCGCCCCCACGACCTCGGGACTAGGTTGGCCAGCCGCCGACATGTCCGAAGACTATAGGGTCGTCCCCACCACCCCGGGCCAAAGTTGGCAAGCCGCCGAAATGTCCGACGACTATAGGGTCGCCCCCACGACCTCGGGACTAGGTTGGCCAGCCGCCGACTATAGGGTCGTCCCCACCACCCCGGGCCAAAGTTGGCAAGCCGCCGAAATGTCCGACGACTGTAGGGTCGTCCCCAAGACCCCGGGACTAGATTGGCCCGCCACCGTCAAGTCCGACGACTATAAGGTCGTCTCCACGACCCCGTGCCAAAGTTGGCAAGCCGCCGAAATGTCCGACGACTGTAGGGTCGTCCCCACGACCCCGGGATTAGATTGGCCCGCCACCGTCAAGTCCGACGACTATAGGGTCGTCCCCACGACCCCGGTTCCAGGTTGGCCAAGCGCCGACATTTCCGACGACTATAGAGTCGTCCCCACGACACCGGGCCAAAGTTGGCCAGCCGCCGACATGTCCGACGACTATAGGGTCGTCCATACGACCCCGGGACTAAATTGGCCGTCACCGTCATGTCCAACGACTATAGGGTCGTCCCCACGACCCCGGGACTAGGTTGACAAGCCGCCAAAATGTTCGACGAATATAGGGTCGTCCCCACGACCCCGGGCTAAAGATGGCATTCCGCCGAAATGTCCGACGACTATTGGGTCGTCCCCACGACCCCGGGCCAATGTTGGCAAATCGCCGACATGTCCGACGACTATAGGGTCGTCCCCACGACCACGGGCCAAAGTTGGCCAGCCGCCGACATGTCCGACGACTATTGGGTCGTCCCCACGACCCCGGGACTAGGTTGGCTCCCCGCCGACTTGTCCGACGACTATAGGGTCGTACCCACGACCCCGGGCCAAAGTTGGCCAGCCGCCGATTTGTCCGACGACTATAGGGTCGTCACCACGGCCCCGGGCCAAAGTTGGCCCGCCGCCGACTTGTCCGAATCCTATAGGGTCGTCCCCACGGCCCCAGCACTATATTGGCCCGCCACTGTCATGTCCGACGACAATAGGGTCGTCCCCACGACGCCCGGACTTGGTTGGCTCGCCGCCGACTTATCCGACGACTATAGGGCCGTCCCCACGGCCCCGGGCCAAAGTTGGCCAGCCGCCGACTTGTCCGACGACTGTAGGGTCGTCCCCACGACCCCCGGACTAGCTTGGCCCGCCGTCGACTTGTCCGAAGACTATAGGGTCGTCCCCACGACCCCGGGAATAGGTTGACCTGCCGCCAACATGTCCGGCGACTATAGGGTCGTCCCCACAACCCTGGGCCAAAGTTGGCCAGCCGCCGACTTGTCCGAGGACTATAGGGCCGTCCCCACAACCCCGGGACTAGATTGGCCCGACACCGTCAAGTCCGACGACTATAGGGTCGGCCCCACGACCCCGGGACTAGGTTGACCTGCCGCCAACATGTCCGGCGACTATAGGGTCGTCCCCACAACCCTGGGCCAAAGATGGCCAGCCGCCGTCTTATCCGACGACTATAGGGTCGTCCCCACGACCCCGGGACTAGATTGGCCCGCCACCGCCATGTCCGACGATTATAGGGTCGTCCCCACAACCCTGGGCCAAAGTTGGCCAGCCGCCGACATGTCCGACGACTATTGGGTCGTCCCCACGACCACGGGCCAAAGTTGGCCACCCGCCGACATGTCCGACGACAATAGGATCGTCCCCACGACCCCGGGACTAGATTCGCCCGCCACCGTCATGTCCAACGACTATCGGATCGTCCCTACGACCCCGGGCCAAAGTTGGCAAGCCGCCGAAATGTCCGACGACTGTAGGGTCGTCCCCACGACCCCGGGACTAGATTGGCCCGCCACCGTCAAGTCCGACGACTATAGGGTCGTCCCACGACCCGGGACTAGGTTGACCAGCCGGCAACATGTCCGACGACTATAGGGTCGTGCCCACGACCCCGGGCCAATGTTATTATTATTATTTATTATATGGACGGGAAACCCTTTAGTACAATTAGAAACGATTTACCGCATAAAATATATAACATAAACATAAACATAATACATAATACATAATACATAATACCTAATACTTGAAAACTTAACAGTCTGTCTTTAAAACATGATATTCGAAATCTTGCGGGAGTAGGTTAGGTCATGTTAGAATGTCGCCTAAACAAAAGATCGCGGAACGAGTCGAGCGAGCCAGTGAACAAGTCAATGTCGTCGATATTTTGATTTAACTCCTCCATAGCTCGGTTAATAGGATCCGCAGTGTAGTGTCTGTAGTTGGGAACCCTTGATACAAAAAGAGGTCTCTGACGCAATGACCTCTGGGGGGGCATGGTAACAGACCAGTGAAACTAAATCATGACAGTTAATATGACCACGGATTACTTTGTATAAAAAGAGCAGATCAGAGCCGACACGGCGATCGGTTAGTGTATCTAGCCTAAACTTTCGCAGTGCTGGGCTATAATCATGATCGCAGAAACGCATAGGGCAACCAGTCATCCGCATGGCTAACCTCAGGAACTTATGTTGGACCCTTTCGATTAAGCTGACATAGTGCACATGCCGTGGGTTCCAGATTACAGATGCATATTCCAACTGCGGCCTAACCAGTGCAACGTATAACAACCTTAATGTTTTGATTTGCCTAAAATGTTTAGCGACTCGAGCTATAAAACCAAGGGTTTTCATTGCCTTGCAAGTAATGTTCCGATAGTGGTTACGGAAATCAAGCCCGGCCGAAATTGTAACCCCAAGGTCCAATACTTCAGCAACTTCGATTAGTGGGGTGTCACCCAACTTATAAGTCGCTCCCATGCCACTAACCGCCCTATGGTTTCTGAGGACTACACATTTCGCCGCATTTAGCCCCAGTTTATTGGCAACACACCACTGCTCAAATCTACCGAGATCCTCCTGCAACTTTTCCGCATCGATAGCTGAACTAATGGTCCGAAATATTTTCGAGTCATCGGCATATAAAAGTATATTACTATGACGGAATACATCTTTAAGGTCGTTAATGAATAGTAGAAACAGGAGGGGCCCCAGGTGCGATCCCTGTGGGACACCTGAAGGTACTTTAACAAGGGAGGATAACTGATCTCGCGCCCTAATAACTTGTATCCGGTTTGGGGATTATAACCTTCCACATGCTGTCTGGTACAATGCCCCAGGTCTCGCATGCTTTAGGAGGCCGGGTATAACGACTAATGAATCCGCTGCAATTGACCTCCTCCTTGGATGTGCAGCGTACTGTAATCTAGCTCAGCTTAACACCGTGTGTAACGTTTACGATACGACTCTCGACATCATCTTAGTCAATAATGTCAAAGTAACTGTTGATCGTGTCCTAGAGCCCCTAATATAACCAGACGCCTATCACCCGCCTCTTTATTCAAAGTTCTGTGATCTTAGCTATGTGGCCGATGGTGCGAGTAATAATTTAGTTTTTAGAGATTTCAAGAGGGCTGATTTCACTAGAATAGTGGGGTACTTAAATTCAATAGACTGGGATAATGAGACTGGAAATGTTGAGCCTAATCTAGCTGTAGAGCGGTTGTACTACCATCTTAATTATGCAATTAATGCCTTTGTCCCTGTTCGGCCTATGGTGAGCTCCACGTTTCCTCGCTGGTTTTCCCCCGGATTGAAGAACCTTATCCGACGTAAGAAATCAGCGCATAAAAACTTCAAGCGATCATGTTCTTATGCTGATTATCTCAGTTTTTCCACTCTCCGATCGCAGTGCAAGGCCTCCCTGTCGCGGGACTACCTAAAGTATATTGATGGTGTCGAGAGTACTGTCCAAGATAACATATCATGCTTCTGGAAATATGTAAACACCAAGCGTGGGGGGCATAATATTCCCAGTAATGTACACCTCGACCAAACCTCTGCGTCGACGCACATGTCGGTTGCTGACCTCTTTGCGAAGTTCTTCAGTTCCGTTTATAATCCACCGGCCGCTGTGACGCCTGCCTTGTATCCATGCCCGTCCTATGATAGCAGAGTAAATATCCACTCGTTGACCGTTCCTATCGCGGAAATATACACCAAGCTGGATTCGCTTGACACGGTCAAAGGACCGGGCTTTGACGGTATTCCGGCGTTGCTTGTCGATTTATTCTATCAAGGCCCCTCTGGCACATCTTTAACTCCTCTCTATCAAGGGGTACGTTCCCCACCGCCTGGAAGACCAGCCTGGTTACACCTGTATTCAAGGCAGGTGACCACGCAGATGTCCGAAACTATCGACCAACCTGCAAGTTATCCGTACTGCCTAAGATCTTCGAGGAAATAGTTACCGAATATTTAACACTCCTCCTTGTAGATGTCATAGTTGAGGAACAACATGGATATGTCTCAAGTCGATCGACGACAACTAATCTGGCGATATACCACTGCTTCGTCTCAAATTGCATGTTGGCCAATCGCCGACATGTCCGTCGACTATAGGGTCGTCCCTACGACCCCGGGACTGGATTGGCCCGCCGCCGTCTTGTCCGACGACTATAGGGTCGTCCCCACGACCCCGGGACTAGATTGGCCCGCCACCGTCATGTCCGACGATTATAGGGTCGTCCCCACGACCCCGGGACAAGCTTGGCCCGCCGCCGACTTGTCGGACGACTATAGGGTCGTCCCCACGACACCGGGACTAGATTGGCCCGCCACCGTCATGTCCGACGACAATAGGGTCGTCCCCACGACCCCGGGTCTAGGTTGGCCAGCCGCCGACATGTCCGACGACTATATAGAGTCGTCCCCACGACTCCGGGCCAAAGTTGGACAGCCGCCGACATGTCCGACGACTATAGGGTCGTCCCCACGACCTCGGGTCTAGATTGGCCCGCTACCGTCATGTCCGAAGACTATAGGGTCGTCCCCACGACCACGGGACTAGATTGGCCCGCCACCGCCATGTCCGACGACAATAGGGTCGTCCCCACGACCCCGGGTCTAGGTTGGCCACCCGCCGTGTTCGCGATTAGGTGAAACTCGCGCGCCGGTTTTTGAGGTTAGATTGGTAGAGTGAGAGTCAAAGTATGGCACAGTTGAAAGGTATATGCGTCGTTTATTTAAAATCGAAATAGATGAGCATGAGACGCGTGACGATTGTTCTTTTGACCACCGTAACGCACACGGTGAGCTTCGCATGTGCTCTTGCACGCTACACGTGCTGCATGCGCAACAAAGAGCAAACGTAGAGTCGATAATGAGAAAAGTCCATGAGCTTGAGCACGGTTGAGAAAGATTGCGTTTAAAACCTGAGATGAGCTTGAAGCGGAACTCAATTACACCTTTTGAATAACAATGAGAAGCACGCGCGATGCGTCCGTTCGCAAATACTATCTGAACGAGAGTGTCCAAAGGCCCGAAGCCCGCTTCCGCCTTGGTGTCTTCCAGAAGCTTCTGGAAGATGCGCCAAGCGGAAGTGAGCTTTGATTGGGTGAGCGCGCGGACGGCTGGTCCGATTGGATGAGCGCGCCGACGGCCAGATCTGATTCGGCCATCGATCGTCGATCTGCCGTCGTGTTCCGCTGCCCGTGAGGAGCTGCGGTGAGATGAGAGCGGTGGTGATTGGAACTATTGCTCGAATCGCAAACACGCCGACATGTCCGACGACTATACGGTCGTCCCCACGACCTCGGGACTAGGTTGGCCAGCCGCCGACATGTCCGACGACTATAGGGTCGTCCCCACGACCCCGGGCCAAAGTTGGCAAGCCGCCGACATGTCCGACGACTATAGGGTCGTTCCTACGACCCCGGGACTAGATTGACCCGCCACCGTCATGTCCAACGACTATAGGGTCGTCCCCACAACCCCGGGACTAGGTTGACAAGCCGCCAACATGTCCGACGACGGCCAAAGTTGGCAAGCCGCCGAAATGTCCGACGACTATAGGGTCGTCCCCACGACCCCGGGACTAGATTGGCCCGCCACCGTCATGTCCGACAACTATCGGATCGTCCCCACGACCACGGGACAAGCTTGGCCCGCCGCCGACTTGTACGACGACTATAGGGTCGTCCCCACGACCCCGGGACTAGGTTGACAAGCCGCCAACATGTCCGACGACTATAGGGTCGTCCCCACGACCCCGGGCCAAAGGTGGCATGCCGCCGAAATGTCCGACGACTATAGGGTCGTCCCCACGACCCCGGACTAGGTTGGCCAGCCGCCGACATGTCCGACAACTATAGGGTCGTCCCCACGACCCCGGGCCAAAGTTGGTCGGCCGCCGAATTGACCGACGACTACACGGCCCTCCCCACGACCCCGGGACTAGGTTGGCCAACCGCCGACATATCCGACGACTATAGGGTCGTCCCCACGATCCTGGGCCTACGTTGACCCGCCGGCGACATGTCCGACGACTATAGGGTCGTCCCCACGACAAGGGGCCAAAGTTGGCCTGCCGCCGACATGTCCGACAACTATAGGGTCGTCCCCACGACCCCGGGCCAAAGTTGGCCGGCCGCCGAATTGACCGACGACTACACGGCCCTCCCCACGACCCCGGGACTAGATTGGCCAGCCGCCGACATGTCCGACGACAATAGGGTCCGTCCCCACGATCCTGGGACTAGATTGGCCAGCCGTCGACATGTCTGACGACTATAGGGTCGTTCCCAAGACAAGGGGCCAAAGTTGGCCTGCCGCCGAAATGTCCGACGAATATACAGTCGTCCCCACGACACCAGGCCAAAGTTGGCCAGCCGCCAACATGTCCGACGACTATAGGGTCGTCCGTACGAACCCGGGACTAGATTCGCCCGCCGCCGACTTGTCCGACGACTATAGGTTTGTCCCCACGACCCCCGGGACTAGGTTGGCTCGCCGCCGACTTGTCCGACGACTATTGGGTCGTCCCCACAACCCCGGCACTAGGTTGGTCCGCCGCCGACTTGTCCGACCACTATAGGGTCGTCCCCACGACCACGGGCCAAAGTTGGCCAGCCGCCGACATATCCGACGACTATAGGGTCGTCCACACGACCACGGGCCAAAGTTGGCCAGCCGCCGGCTTGTCCGACGATTATAGGGTCGTCCCCACGACCCCGGGACTAGGTTGGCCCGCCGCCGACTTGTCCGACGACTATAGGGTCGTCCACACGACCCCGGGACTAGGTTGGCTCGCCGCCGACTTGTCCGACGATTATAGGGTCGTCCCCACGACCCCGGGACTAGGTTGGCCCGCCGCCGTCAAGTCCGACGACTATAGGGCCGTCCCCACGACCCCCGGACTAGGTTGGCCGGCCGCCGACTTGTCCGACGACTATAGGGTCGTCCCCACGACCCCGAGACTAGGTTGCCCCGCCGCCGACTTGTCCGACGACTATAGGGTCGTCCCCACGACCCCGGGACTAGGTTGGCTCGCCGCCGACTTGTCCGACGACTATAGGGTCGTCCCTACGACCCCGGGACTAGGTTGACTCGCCGCCGACTTGCCCGACCACTATAGGGTCGTCCCACGACCCCGGGACTAGGTTGGCTTACCGCCGACATGTCCGACGACTATAGGGTCGTCCCCACGACCCCGGGACTAGATTGGCCCGCAACCGTCATGTCCGACGACTTCAGGGTCGTCCCCACGACCACGTGCCAAAGATGGCCAGCCGCCGACACCTCCGACGACTATAGGGTCGTGCCCTCGACCCCGGGATTAGATTGGCCCGCCACCGTCATGTCCGACGACTGTAGAGTCATCCCCACGGCCCCGGGCCAAAGTTGGCCAGCCGCCGACTTGTCCGACTCCTATAGGGTCGTTCCCACGGCCCCGGGCCAGTGTTGGCCAGCCGGCGACATGTCCGACGACTATAGAGTCGTGCCCACGACCCGGGGCCAAAGTTGGCAAGCCGCCGACAGGTCCGACGACTATAGGGTCGTCCCCACGACCACGGGCCAAATTTGGCCATCCGCCGAATTGTCCGACGACTATAGGGTCGTTCCCACGACCACGGGCCAAAGTTGGCCAGCCGCCGACTTGTCCGAGGACTATAGGGTCGTCCCCACGAACCCGGGTCTAGGTTGGCCAGCCGCCGACA
The DNA here is from genome assembly GCA_963932275.1 of Andrena praecox. Lineage (NCBI taxonomy): Eukaryota > Metazoa > Arthropoda > Insecta > Hymenoptera > Andrenidae > Andrena > Andrena praecox. The sequence continues at coordinate 25,525,879 of OZ010729.1, forward strand.
TGTCCGACGACTATAGAGTCGTCCCCAAGACACCGGGCCAAAGTAGGCCAGCCGCCGACATCTCCGACGACTATAAGTTCGTCCCCACGATCCCGGGACTAGATTGGCTAGCCACCGTCACGTCCGACGACCATCGGATCGTCCCCACGACCACGGGCTAAAGTTGGCCAGCAGACGACATGTCCGACGACTATTGGGTCGTCCCCACGACCATGGGCCAAAGTTGGCCAGCCGCCGACATGTCCGACGACTATAGGGTCGTCCCCTCGACCCCGGGCCAATAATGGCCAATCGGCGACATGTCCGACGACTATAGGGTCGTACCTACGACCCCGGGACTCGATTGCCCCGGCACCGTCATGTCCAACGACTATCGGATCGTCCCCACGACCACGGGCCAAAGTTGACCAGCCGCCGACATGTCCGACGACTCTTGGTTCGTCCCCACGACCATGGGCCAAATTTGGCCAGCCGCCGACATGTCCGACGACTATAGGGTCGCCCCACGACCCCGGGCCATAATGGCCAGCCGCCGACATGTCCAACGACTATTGGGTCGCCCCACGACCACGGGCCAAAGTTGGCAAGCCGCCGAAATGTCCGACGACTATAGGATCGTCCCCACGAACCCGGGACTAGATTGGCCCGCCACCGTCCAGTCCGACGACCTCGGGACTAGGTTGGCCAGACGCCGACATGTCCGACGACTGTAGGATCGTCCCCACAAACCCGGGACTAGATTGGCCCGCCACCGTCATGTCCGCCGACTATAGGGTCGTCCCCACGACCCCCGGACTAGTTGGGCTCGCCGCCGACTTATCCGACGACTATAGGGTCGTCCCCACGACCCCGGGACTAGGTTGCCCCGCCGCCGACTTGTCCGAGGACTATAGGGTCGTCCCCACGACCCCGGGACTAGGTTGGCTCGCCGCCGACTTGTCCGACGACTATTGGGTCGTCCCCACAACCCCGGGACTAGGTTGGTCCGCCGCCGACTTGTCCGACCACTATAGGGTCGTCCCCATAACCACGGGCCAAATTTGGCCAGCCGCCGTCATATCCGACGACTCAAGGGTCGCCCCCACGACCCGGGACTAGACTGGCCCGCCACCGTCATGTCCGACGACTATAGGGTCGTCCCCACGACCACGGGACTAGATTGGCCCGACACCGTCATGTCCGACGACTATAGGGTGGTCCCCACGACCACGGGCCAAATTTGGCCAGCCGCCGACTTGTCCGAAGACTATAGAGTCGTCCCCACGACCCCGGGTCAATGTTGGCTCGCCGCCGACATGTCCGACGACTATAGGGTCGTCCCCACGACCCCCGGGCCAAAGTTGGACAGCCGCCGACATTTCCGACGACTATAGGGTCGTCCCCACGACCATGGGCCAAAGTTGGCCAGCCGCCGACATGTCCGACGACTATAGGGTCGTCCCCACGACCCGGGACTAGACTGGCCCGCCACCGTCATGTCCGACGACTATAGGGTCGTCCCCACGACCCCCGGGCCAATGTTGGACAGCCACCGACATTTCCGACGACTATAGGGTCGTCCCCACGACCACGGGCCAAAGTTGGCCAGCCGCCGACATGTCCGACGACTATAGGGTCGTCCCCACGACCCGGGACTAGACTGGCCCGCCACCGTCATGTCTGACGACTATAGGGTTGTCCCCACGACCCCCGGACTAGGTTGGCCGGCCGCCGACTTGTCCGACGACTATAGGGTCGTCCCCACGACCCCCCGACTAGGTGGGCTCGCCGCCGACTTGCCCGACGACTATAGGGTCGTTCCCACGTCCCCGGGCCAAAGTTGGCAAGCTGCCGACGTATCCGACGACTATAGGGTCGTCCCCACGACCCGGGACTAGACTGGCCCGCCACCGTCATGTCCGACGACTATAGGGTCGTCCCCACGACCACGGGCCAAAGTTGGCCAGCCGCCGACATGTCCGACGACTATAGGGTCGTCCCCACGACCCGGGACTAGACTGGCCCGCCACCGTCATGTCCGACGACTATAGGGTCATCCCCACGACCCCGGGACTAGGTTGGCCCGCCGCCGACTTGTCCGACGACTATAGGGTCGTCCCCACGACCCCGGGACTAGATTGGCCCCGCCACCGTCATTTCCGACGACTATAGGGTCGTCCCTACGACCACGGGCCAAAGTTGGCCAGCCGCCGACATGTCCGACGACTATTTGGTCATCCCCACGACCCCGGGACTAGATTGGCCCGCCACCGTCATGTCCGACGACTATAGGGTCGTCCCCACGACCCCGGGACTAGATTGGCCCGCCACCGTCATGTCCGACGACTATAGGGTCGTCCCCACGACCACGGGCCACAGTTGGCCAGCCGCCGACATGTCCGACGACTATTTGGTCGTCCCCACGACCCTGGGACTAGATTGGCTAGCCACCGTCACGTCCGACGACTATCGGATCGTCCCCACGACCACGGGCCAAAGTTGGCCAGCCGCCGACATGTCCAACGACTATTGGGTCGCCCCACGACCACGGGCCAAAGTTGGCAAGCCGCCGAAATGTCCGACGACTGTAGGATCGTCCCCACGAACCCGGGACTAGATTGGCCCGCCACCGTCCAGTCCGACGACCTCGGGACTAGGTTGGCCAGACGCCGACATGTCCGACGACTGTAGGATCGTCCCCACGAACCCGGGACTAGATTGGCCCGCCACCGTCTTGTCCGCCGACTATAGGGTCGTCTTCACGACCACGGGCCAAAGATGGCCAAACGCCGACATGTCCGACGACTATTGGATCGTCCCTACGACCACGGGCCAAATTTGGCAAGCCGCCGAAATGTCCGACGACTGTAGGATCGTCCCCACGAACCCGGGACTAGATTGGCCCCCCACCGTCCAGTCCGACGACCTCGGGACTAGGTTGGCCAGACGCCGACATGTCCGACGACAATAGGGTCGCCCCCACGACCTCGGGACTAGGTTGGCCAGACGCCGACATGTCCGACGACTATAGGGTCGCCCCCACGACCTCGGGACTAGGTTGGCCAGACGCCGACATGTCCGACGACTGTTGGGTCGTCCCCACGACCCAGGGACTAGATTGGCCCGCCACCCTCAAATCCGACGGCTATAGGTTCGTCCCCACGACCACGGGCTAAAGTTGGCCAATCGCCGACATGTCCGATGATTATAGTGTCGTTTCCACGACCACGGGCCAAAGTTGGCCAGACCCCGACTTGTCCGACAATAGGGTCGTCCCCACGACCTCGGGACAAGGTTGGCCAGCCGCCGACATGTCCGACGACTATAAGGTCGTCTCCACGACCCCGGGCCAAAGTTGGCCAGCCGCCGACATGTCCGATGATTATAGTGTCGTCCCCACGACCCCCGGATTAGGATGGCTCGCCGCCGACTTGTCCGACTACTATAGGGACGTCCCCACGACCCCGGGCCTAGATTGGCCCGCCACCGTCATGTCCGATGACTATAAGGTCGTCCCCACGACCCCGGGCCAAAGTTGGCCAGCCGCCGACATGTCCGATGATTATAGTGTCGTCCCCGCGACCACGGGCCAAAGTTGGCCAGACCCCGACTTGTCCGACGACTATAGGGTCGTTCCCACGACGCCGGGTCAAAGCTGGCCAGCCACCGACATGTCCGACGACTATAGAGTCGTGCCCACGACCCGGGGCCAAAGTTGGCAAGCCGCCGACATGTCCGACGACTATTGGGTCGTCCCCACGATCACGGGCCAAAGTTGGCAAGCCGCCGAAATGTCCGACGACTGTAGGATCGTCCCCACGAATCCGGGACTAGATTGGCCCGCCACCGTCCAGTCCGACGACCTCGGGACTAGGTTGGCCAGACGCCGACATGTCCGACGACTATAGGGTCGCCCCCACGACCTCGGGACTAGGTTGGCCAGACGCCGACATGTCCGACGACTATAGGGTCGCCCCCACGACCTCGGGACTAGGTTGGCCAGACGCCGACATGTCCGACGACTGTTGGGTCGTCCCCACGACCCAGGGACTAGATTGGCCCGCCACCCTCAAATCCGACGGCTATAGGGTCGTCCCCACGACCACGGGCTAAAGTTGGCCAATCGCCGACATGTCCGATGATTATAGTGTCGTCCCCGCGACCACGGGCCAAAGTTGGCCAGACCCCGACTTGTCCGACGACTATAGGGTCGTCCCCACGACGCCGGGTCAAAGCTGGCCAGCCACCGACATGTCCGACGACTATAGAGTCGTGCCCACGACCCGGGGCCAAAGTTGGCAAGCCGCCGACATGTCCGACGACTATAGGGTCGTCTCCACGACCCCGGGCCAGTGTTGGCCAATCGCCGACATGTCCGACGACTATAGGGTCGTCCCCACGACCACGGGCCACAGTTGGCCAGCCGCCGACATGTCCGACGACTATAGGGTCGTCCCAACGACCCCGGGACTAGATTGGCCCGCCACCGTCATGTCTGACGACTATAGGGTCGTCCCCACGACCACGGGCCAAAGTTGGCCAGCCGCCGACATGTCCGACGACTATTTGGTCGTCCCCACGACCCTGGGACTAGATTGGCTAGCCACCGTCACGTCCGACGACTATAGGATCGTCCCCACGACCACGGGCCAAAGTTGGCCAGCCGCCGACATGTCCAACGACTATTGGGTCGCCCCACGACTACGGGCCAAAGTTGGCAAGCCGCCGAAATGTCCGACGACTGTAGGATCGTCCCCACGAACCCGGGACTAGATTGGCCCGGCACCGTCCAGTCCGACGACCTCGGGACTAGGTTGGCCAGACGCCGACATGTCCGACGACTGTAGGATCGTCCCCACGAACCCGGGACTAGATTGGCCCGCCACCGTCTTGTCCGCCGACTATAGGGTCGTCTTCACGACCACGGGCCAAAGATGGCCAAACGCCGACATGTCCGACGACTATTGGATCGTCCCTACGACCACGGGCCAAATTTGGCCAGCCGCCGACATGTCCGACGACTATTGGGTCGTCCCCACGACCCCGGGCCAAAGTTGGCCAGACCCCGACTTGTCCGACGACTATAGGGTCGTCCCCACGACCCCGGGTCAAAGCTGGCCAGCCACCGACATGTCCGACGACTATAGAGTCGTGCCCACGACCCGGGGCCAAAGTTGGCAAGCCGCCGACATGTCCGACGTCTATAGGGTCGTCCCCACGACCCCGGGACTAGGTTGGCCCGCCGCCGACTTGTCCGACGACTATTTGGTCGTCCCCACGACCCTGGGACTAGATTGGCTAGCCACCGTCACGTCCGACGACTATCGGATCGTCCCCACGACCACGGGCCAAAGTTGGCCAGCCGCCGACATGTCCAACGACTATTGGGTCGCCCCACGACCACGGGCCAAAGTTGGCAAGCCGCCGAAATGTCCGACGACTGTAGGATCGTCCCCACGAACCCGGGACTAGATTGGCCCGCCACCGTCCAGTCCGACGACCTCGGGACTAGGTTGGCCAGACGCCGACATGTCCGACGACTGTAGGATCGTCCCCACGAACCCGGGACTAGATTGGCCCGCCACCGTCTTGTCCGCCGACTATAGGGTCGTCTTCACGACCACGGGCCAAAGATGGCCAAACGCCGACATGTCCGACGACTATTGGATCGTCCCTACGACCACGGGCCAAATTTGGCAAGCCGCCGAAATGTCCGACGACTGTAGGATCGTCCCCACGAACCCGGGACTAGATTGGCCCCCCACCGTCCAGTCCGACGACCTCGGGACTAGGTTGGCCAGACGCCGACATGTCCGACGACAATAGGGTCGCCCCCACGACCTCGGGACTAGGTTGGCCAGACGCCGACATGTCCGACGACTATAGGGTCGCCCCCACGACCTCGGGACTAGGTTGGCCAGACGCCGACATGTCCGACGACTGTTGGGTCGTCCCCACGACCCAGGGACTAGATTGGCCCGCCACCCTCAAATCCGACGGCTATAGGTTCGTCCCCACGACCACGGGCTAAAGTTGGCCAATCGCCGACATGTCCGATGATTATAGTGTCGTTTCCACGACCACGGGCCAAAGTTGGCCAGACCCCGACTTGTCCGACAATAGGGTCGTCCCCACGACCTCGGGACAAGGTTGGCCAGCCGCCGACATGTCCGACGACTATAAGGTCGTCCCCACGACCCCGGGCCTAAGTTGGCCAGCCGCCGACATGTCCGAAGATTATAGTGTCGTCCCCACGACCCCCGGATTAGGATGGCTCGCCGCCGACTTGTCCGACGACTATAGGGACGTCCCCACGACCCCGGGACTAGATTGGCCCGCCACCGTCATGTCCGATGACTATAACGTCGTCCCCACGACCCCGGGCCAAAGTTGGCCAGCCGCCGACATGTCCGATGATTATAGTGTCGTCCCCGCGACCACGGGCCAAAGTTGGCCAGACCCCGACTTGTCCGACGACTATAGGGTCGTTCCCACGACGCCGGGTCAAAGCTGGCCAGCCACCGACATGTCCGACGACTATAGAGTCGTGCCCACGACCCGGGGCCAAAGTTGGCAAGCCGCCGACATGTCCGACGACTATTGGGTCGTCCCCACGATCACGGGCCAAAGTTGGCAAGCCGCCGAAATGTCCGACGACTGTAGGATCGTCCCCACGAATCCGGGACTAGATTGGCCCGCCACCGTCCAGTCCGACGACCTCGGGACTAGGTTGGCCAGACGCCGACATGTCCGACGACTGTAGGATCGTCCCCACGAACCCGGGACTAGATTGGCCCGCCACCGTCTTGTCCGCCGACTATAGGGTCGTCTTCACGACCACGGGCCAAAGATGGCCAAACGCCGACATGTCCGACGACTATTGGATCGTCCCTACGACCACGGGCCAAATTTGGCCAGCCGCCGACATGTCCGACGACTATTGGGTCGTCCCCACGACCCCGGGCCAAAGTTGGCCAGACCCCGACTTGTCCGACGACTATAGGGTCGTCCCCACGACCCCGGGTCAAAGCTGGCCAGCCACCGACATGTCCGACGACTATAGAGTCGTGCCCACGACCCGGGGCCAAAGTTGGCAAGCCGCCGACATGTCCGACGTCTATAGGGTCGTCCCCACGACCCCGGGACTAGGTTGGCCCGCCGCCGACTTGTCCGACGACTATTTGGTCGTCCCCACGACCCTGGGACTAGATTGGCTAGCCACCGTCACGTCCGACGACTATCGGATCGTCCCCACGACCACGGGCCAAAGTTGGCCAGCCGCCGACATGTCCAACGACTATTGGGTCGCCCCACGACCACGGGCCAAAGTTGGCAAGCCGCCGAAATGTCCGACGACTGTAGGATCGTCCCCACGAACCCGGGACTAGATTGGCCCGCCACCGTCCAGTCCGACGACCTCGGGACTAGGTTGGCCAGACGCCGACATGTCCGACGACTGTAGGATCGTCCCCACGAACCCGGGACTAGATTGGCCCGCCACCGTCTTGTCCGCCGACTATAGGGTCGTCTTCACGACCACGGGCCAAAGATGGCCAAACGCCGACATGTCCGACGACTATTGGATCGTCCCTACGACCACGGGCCAAATTTGGCAAGCCGCCGAAATGTCCGACGACTGTAGGATCGTCCCCACGAACCCGGGACTAGATTGGCCCCCCACCGTCCAGTCCGACGACCTCGGGACTAGGTTGGCCAGACGCCGACATGTCCGACGACAATAGGGTCGCCCCCACGACCTCGGGACTAGGTTGGCCAGACGCCGACATGTCCGACGACTATAGGGTCGCCCCCACGACCTCGGGACTAGGTTGGCCAGACGCCGACATGTCCGACGACTGTTGGGTCGTCCCCACGACCCAGGGACTAGATTGGCCCGCCACCCTCAAATCCGACGGCTATAGGGTCGTCCCCACGACCACGGGCTAAAGTTGGCCAATCGCCGACATGTCCGATGATTATAGTGTCGTTTCCACGACCACGGGCCAAAGTTGGCCAGACCCCGACTTGTCCGACAATAGGGTCGTCCCCACGACCCCGGGCCTAAGTTGGCCAGCCGCCGACATGTCCGAAGATTATAGTGTCGTCCCCACGACCCCCGGATTAGGATGGCTCGCCGCCGACTTGTCCGACGACTATAGGGACGTCCCCACGACCCCGGGACTAGATTGGCCCGCCACCGTCATGTCCGATGACTATAACGTCGTCCCCACGACCCCGGGCCAAAGTTGGCCAGCCGCCGACATGTCCGATGATTATAGTGTCGTCCCCGCGACCACGGGCTAAAGTTGGCCAGACCCCGACTTGTCCGACGACTATAGGGTCGTCCCCACGACGCCGGGTCAAAGCTGGCCAGCCACCGACATGTCCGACGACTATAGAGTCGTGCCCACGACCCGGGGCCAAAGTTGGCAAGCCGCCGACATGTCCGACGACTATAGGGTCGTCTCCATGACCCCGGGCCAGTGTTGGCCAATCGCCGACATGTCCGAGGACTATAGGGTCGTCCCAACGACCCCGGGACTAGATTGGCCCGCCACCGTCATGTCCGACGATTATAGGGCCGTCCCCACGACCCCGGGACTAGATTGGCCCGCCACCGTCATGTCCGACGACTATAGGGTCGTCCCCACGACCACGGGCCACAGTTGGCCAGCCGCCGACATGTCCGACGACTATAGGGTCGTCCCAACGACCCCGGGACTAGATTGGCCCGCCACCGTCATGTCTGACGACTATAGGGTCGTCCCCACGACCACGGGCCAAAGTTGGCCAGCCGCCGACATGTCCGACGACTATTTGGTCGTCCCCACGACCCTGGGACTAGATTGGCTAGCCACCGTCACGTCCGACGACTATAGGATCGTCCCCACGACCACGGGCCAAAGTTGGCCAGCCGCCGACATGTCCAACGACTATTGGGTCGCCCCACGACTACGGGCCAAAGTTGGCAAGCCGCCGAAATGTCCGACGACTGTAGGATCGTCCCCACGAACCCGGGACTAGATTGGCCCGCCACCGTCCAGTCCGACGACCTCGGGACTAGGTTGGCCAGACGCCGACATGTCCGACGACTGTAGGATCGTCCCCACGAACCCGGGACTAGATTGGCCCGCCACCGTCTTGTCCGCCGACTATAGGGTCGTCTTCACGACCACGGGCCAAAGATGGCCAAACGCCGACATGTCCGACGACTATTGGATCGTCCCTACGACCACGGGCCAAATTTGGCCAGCCGCCGACATGTCCGACGACTATTTGGTCGTCCCCACGACCCTGGGACTAGATTGGCTAGCCACCGTCACGTCCGACGACTATAGGATCGTCCCCACGACCACGGGCCAAAGTTGGCCAGCCGCCGACATGTCCAACGACTATTGGGTCGCCCCACGACTACGGGCCAAAGTTGGCAAGCCGCCGAAATGTCCGACGACTGTAGGATCGTCCCCACGAACCCGGGACTAGATTGGCCCGCCACCGTCCAGTCCGACGACCTCGGGACTAGGTTGGCCAGACGCCGACATGTCCGACGACTGTAGGATCGTCCCCACGAACCCGGGACTAGATTGGCCCGCCACCGTCTTGTCCGCCGACTATAGGGTCGTCTTCACGACCACGGGCCAAAGATGGCCAAACGCCGACATGTCCGACGACTATTGGATCGTCCCTACGACCACGGGCCAAATTTGGCCAGCCGCCGACATGTCCGACGACTATTGGGTCGTCCCCACGACCCCGGGCCAAAGTTGGCCAGACCCCGACTTGTCCGACGACTATAGGGTCGTCCCCACGACCCCGGGTCAAAGCTGGCCAGCCACCGACATGTCCGACGACTATAGAGTCGTGCCCACGACCCGGGGCCAAAGTTGGCAAGCCGCCGACATGTCCGACGACTATAGGGTCGTCCCCACGACCCCGGGACTAGGTTGGCCCGCCGCCGACTTGTCCGACGACTATAGGGTCGTCCCCACGACCCCGGGACTAGGTTGGCTCGCCGCCGACTTGTCCGACGACTATTGGGTCGTCCCCACGACCACGGGCCACAGTTGGCCAGCCGCCGACATGTCCGACGACTATAGGGTCGTCCCCACGACCCGGGACTAGACTGGCCCGCCACCGTCATGTCCGACGACTATAGGGTCATCCCCACGACCCCGGGCCAAAGTTGGCCAGCCGCCGACATGTCCGACGTCTATTTGGTTGTCCCCACGACCCTGGGACTAGATTGGCTAGCCACCGTCCAGTCCGACGACCTCGGGACTAGGTTGGCCAGACGCCGACATGTCCGACGACTGTAGGATCGTCCCCACGAACCCGGGACTAGATTGGCCCGCCACCGTCTTGTCCGCCGTCTATAGGGTCGTCTTCACGACCACGGGCCAAAGATGGCTGTTACAGCCGCGGTTAAACGCGCCGCTTCGTGATGATTTAAATGTGCGTGCGAGAGCGTGTAAACACGGTGACGCACCGTTCGTCAAGAACGGTTACGCGCGTCACACGTTTTTGCACGGCTCGAGCGTTCGATTTCGGAGAATCGGGCAGTTAGTTCCTCGAACACCTTCGAACAAAAGGCAACACGCTCTCGCACGCACAATCTTGAAGATCTCTTGTCGCCCAGCGACCCACCGGGTTTTGAGCCCTGTAAAACGGCCCTTCGAGCCATCGCGCCCAGCGCCCTGTACATAGTTTGTACATATTCGTGTCTCGTGTTGACTGCGTGTTTTGTGAGTAGTGTTTTGTTCGTGATATCTCTGCGTGTTGTATATATATTGTTGCAACGACGCCCAGTTCGGCTAATAAACGTGCCGTCAACGTCACCAAGTCCTTGGAGTGCATCTCTTCTCTGGCCAGTCCCAGCGATCCACACCGCCTCCACTAGGCAACAGTTTTAAACATTTTGGTCCTTCGAGCCGGATCGCTTTGAAAGATGGCTCCAACGAACCGGGATGGAGACGAGGAGGCTACCCCGACATCACCTCCAAGATGGCAGTCGTTGGTGAAGGAGATTCGTCTCCTCCTCCAGGGATCCGTTCGCCTCCTCGCCAACTTCAAGAAGATGGGGAGGGCGAAATTCACGGAGGAGAATGCTGAAGACCGCCTGGCTAAGCTGACCGAGACGTGGGCCCGGTGCGAGGCCCTCAACCTAGAGCTGGAGCTCCTGCTTCCTGACGCCGAGAGGGCGGCGTGCCCCTTCGTCGCGCAGGAGGAGTTCGTCCGGGCGGAGGACGAGTACTGGGCAGCGCGGGACTTTCTGCGGGAGGTCATCCGCTCATTCAAGACGCTGCCACCTTCGGGAACGTCGGAGCCGACCAGCGGGGAGTCCAGCAAGGGCCTGGCGCGCCTTCCGCACATCGCGTTACCGAAGTTCACCGGTGAGTACACGGAGTGGCCGAGTTTCCGCGATTTGTTCACGTCGTTGGTCATCGGCAACGCGACCCTCAGCGACACGACGCGACTGCAATATCTGCAATCGGCGGTGGAGGGCCAGGCGGCCGAGACGATCGCCCACGTTACCATCACGGAGGCCAATTTCGGCACCGCGTGGGCCCTCCTGACCCAAGAGTTCGAAAACAAACGGGCGATCGTTTCGGCACACCTGCGTGACCTTATCACCTTGCCGCCGATGGCGGCTGCGTCGGCCGAGGAGTTGAAGCGGTTGCGTGGCCCCACCAACCGAGCGCTCTCCCTCCTCGCCAACCTAGGTCGCCCCACCGAGCATTGGGATGACATCATCGTCGCTCTGACGACGATGAAGCTCGATCCCGAGCTGATAGAGGAGTGGGAGCTCTCTCTTGGCGTCAGCACCGACCCCCCCTCTTACGCGGAGCTACATCGGTTCATGAAGGCGCGAATTCAGTCGCTGGATGCCGCGCGACTCGCGAAACAAGCCGCCGCGCCCGATAAGACCAAAGCGGCGAAATCATCGCTCGGGTCCGTCGCTCGGGTATGCGCCACGATCCCTGCGCCAGACCCTTCGTCTTCCGGGTCGAAGGCCCAGTGCCCTGTGTGTCGGGCGCGACACGCGTTATATCGATGCACCGCATTTAAGGCTCTCCGTCTCGAACAACGACGCGAACTCGCGGCAGACAAGCGCGTCTGCTTTAATTGCCTCGCACCCGGCCACATGGCCCCGTCCTGCTCCGTCACAGCGTCGTGTTCGCGATGTGGCCGGCGGCATCACTCGCTGCTCCATCCAACGAATCCCGATGCGGCACGCGCGGCCGACGTGGCCACGGGCCCGTCGGGTAGCAACCCGGCCCCCGCAGCCGCGATCAATTCTATTGCATCGCCCACGAATACGGATGGAGCGCCAGTGCTGCTGGCCACCGCGCTTGTCGGCGTTCGGTCATCGGGCGGCGACGTGCTGACTATTCGGGCCCTGCTGGACCAGGGAGCACAGGTGTCCCTTGTGTCGGAGTCCGTGGTCCAGACGCTGCGGCTCCCACGGCAGGCCAACGCCATCAACTTCATCGGCGCTCTGGACGGCAAATTGGGTACCTCGCAGGCGACGGTGAGGATGACCTTGACGCCGCTCACTGGTGCCCCCCCGGCTGCCATCACCATCACCGCCCATGTCGTGCCGAGGGTTTCGTCCTACGCTCCCGAGTGGACCCCGACCACGCAGCGAAAGGACTTCGCCGGCTTGGACTTCGCTGATCCAGATTCGTCGACCCGCCGCCCGATTGACCTGATCGTCGGCGCCGATTATTTCGGAGCACTGCTCCTCCCCGGGTTGCGTCGCGGATCCCCCTCGGCCCTGATTGCCCAACAGACGGTCTTTGGCTGGATCGTCTCCGGTCCGACCGGTCGTTCGCCTGCCGTCGGTGCGCTGCATCATGTGACGGCCCAGCCCGTCGCTGCGGAGGACGATATCCACGCGTTGTTGCGGAAATTTTGGGAGGTTGAAGAGGTCACGAGGCCAACGACCATCGCCCCAGACGACGCGCGCTGCGAGCAGCACTTCGCGAGTACGCATTCACGGCGGGCGGACGGTCGGTACATCGTGCGACTCCCCCTGAAGGCCGGACATCCGCTCGATGTCGGCGATTCGCTGCCGCGCGCGACAGCGCTCTTGCGTTCGCTCGATCGGCGCCTCGCGAGGGACGCGACGCTGGAGAAGTCGTATCGCGAATTTCTTGCCGAGTACGAGGTGCTCGGGCATATGGAGGAGGTCGCCGTTCCTCACAGGGCCGACGCGTCCCCACGGCTGCTATATTTGCCTCATCACGCCGTCGTGAAGCGAACCCCCGGCGCGGACGCCAAGCTACGCGTCGTTTTCAACGCGTCGAGCCCGACGTCGAACGGGACCTCCCTCAACGATCACATGCTGGTCGGCCCAAAACTGCAGCGCGACATTATGGCCGTGCATCTCCAGTGGCGCCTCCCTCGTTTCGCCCTCAAGGCCGACATCGAGAAGATGTACCGGCAGATCCTCGTGGACCCGAGCGACGCGAACCTACAGTGCATCCTGTGGCACCGTCACCCCGATAGCGAGCCCGCCACGTTTCGGCTCCGGACCGTTACTTACGGCACCGCCTCCGCGCCCTATCTAGCCATGCGTGTCCTGCAGCAGCTGGCCACCGACGAAGGAGGGCGATATCCCCGAGGGCGACAGATTCTCAAGACCCAATTCTACGTCGATGACGTTTTATTCGGGGCGGACGAGATCTCGTCGGCCCTCGCGGATCGCGACGAACTCTGCACTTTGCTCGCGCGGGGAGGGTTCGTGTTACGGAAGTGGGCGGCCAATCACCGGTCTCTGCTACCGGACTGCGCGACTTCGGCCACATCCGAGTCGCCGGTCCCCTGTGCCCCGGAGGGCTCGGATTTACATTCGGTTCTGGGGATTCATTGGATTCCCCAGGCGGACGCGTTCCGCTACTTGATTGGCCCCCCATCCGTCCCCGCGACGACAAAACGCACGATCCTGTCGGTGGCTGCGCGGCTGTACGACCCGCTCGGGTGGATATCGCCCGCGGTGGTGGTCGCAAAAATCTTATTGCAGGACCTGTGGGTGCGAGGCTCGGACTGGGACGCTCCGCTTCCGTTGGAGGTCTTGCAGGGATGGCAGGACCACGTCTCGTCGCTTCCCCTCCTGGAGTCGTTGCGCATCCCGCGCTGGTGCGGACACGACGCCTCCATCGCAGTCTGCGAGTTGCACGGCTTCGCCGACGCGTCCTCCAGGGCCTACGGCGCGGTCGTGTATTCCAGGATCGTTCGCCGACACGGGGAAGCAGCACTCGTCACTCTCATTGCTGCCAAGACGAAGGTTGCGCCGGTCCAAACGATGAGCATTCCGCGCCTTGAGCTGAGCGCCGCCGTCCTCCTCGCGCGTCTCCTTCGGCGAATAACTGCGGAAGCCCCCTGGCCTCTCGCGACGACGCACGCCTGGACAGATTCTCGCGTGGTTTAGGCGTGGCTCCAGCGTCACCCCTCCCACTGGAACGTATTCGTTGCGAACCGCGTGTCGGAAATCCAGTCCTCGCTGCCGGCAGCCGCATGGCGTCACGTTCCGACGCAGGACAATCCGGCCGATTGCGCCTCGCGAGGCATGCACCCGCGCGAGCTGATACACCACGAGCTCTGGTGGAAGGGGCCGGCGTGGCTTCCGCTTGCATCATCGGCTTGGCCAGCGTGGTCGGGTTCGGAGGACTCGCGACCGGTCGAGGAGGAGGTGCGACGGACGGTGACCCATGTCACCACGTCGCCCCCTCCCTGCCCGTTGGCCCCGCTGCCGGCCAGCGTTTCTTCGTGGCCGCGACTCCTCCGAATTACGGCTCGCGTTTTCGCCTTCGCGCGGCTGTGCCGTCGCGAGACCGTGGGGGGTGGGGGGCCGCGACTGTCGGAGGTGCAACGTGCGCGTATATGGTGGCTCCGATGGCTCCAGAGCACGGCTTTCGCGGACGACATCACCGCGATTCGGAACGGGAACCCAGTCCGGAGGGCCAGTCCGCTCCGTCAGCTGGCCCCGTACGTGGACGAGGACGGGCTGATTCGCGTGGGGGGAAGGCTACGACAGGCCCCTCTCCCTTACGACGCTCGTCACCCGGTGGTCCTCCCGGCGCACCACGTCTCGGACCTAATTGTGAGTCACGCGCACCTCAGGGCGCTGCATGGTGGGCCCCAGCTCACCCTCAGCGTCCTGAGGAATAATTATTGGGTGGTACGCGCGAGGGAGAGGGTTCGCGCGATTGTGCATCGGTGCACAGTCTGCGCCCGGTTCCGGGCCGCCGCCGGGACGCAAATAATGGCCGACCTGCCCGCCGCGCGAGTCTCGCCGTCCCGTCCGTTCGAGAATACCGGTGTCGATTACGCGGGACCCATTATGGCGCGACCAGCGAAGGGTCGCGGATACAAAGCTCACAAGGCCTACATCGCCCTGTTCGTGTGCATGTCGACGCGGGCCGTGCATCTGGAGCTGGTGTCGGACTACACCACCGCGACCTTCCTCGCCGCGTTTCAGCGGTTCGTCTCCCGCCGCGGTCGTCCCCAACGCGTATACAGCGATAACGGCACAAACTTCAGGGGCGCCGCGCGGGAGCTCGGCGCCGCGATACGCGGCGCGGTGGGCTCGCCGGGCCTCGCCGCCTTCTCCGACACCGAAAACATCGCGTGGAGTTTTATCCCCCCGGCCGCGCCGCATTTCGGGGGTTTGTGGGAAGCAGGGGTGAAAAGCGCAAAACACCACCTGCACAGAGTCGTACGCGATCACACCCTATCCTACGAGGAGCTGACGACGGTGCTTTGCATGGTCGAGGCGTGCCTCAACTCGCGCCCTCTCGTCCCCGCGCCGGGCAACGACGATGACCTCGCGCTCACCCCAGCTCACTTTGTGACCGGCGCGCCTCCGTTGGCGCTGCCCCCAGTAGCGTCGGCGACCGGTCCTGCATCACTTCGGGCTCGATGGGAGCTCGTCCAGCGGATGCGTGACCACTTTTGGAGGCGATGGCACGCGGACTACCTCCATTCGCTGCAGCCCCGACGTAAGTGGACCAGCCCAGAGCGGAGTCTCTGTGTCGGCGACGTTGTCGTTCTCAAGGGCGACGACTCCCCGCCGGCGCAGTGGCGACTCGGCCGTGTTTCGCGGGTCCACCCTGGTCCGGACGGTCGCGTTCGAGTGGTGACGGTGCGCACCGCGCAGGGCGAATCCCTGCGGCCGATCACCCGCGTCGTGTTACTTCCGTGTGCCCCCGCTCCTGCTGACGGAGACCACGACGTGAACAATGTCTGTACCACCTCGCAATAATTGTAACGCGCCACTCCGGTCCACCTTGTCGCGTCATTGTATGTCACGGCGGGCGGACGCCCAGCGTCGGCGTCCGCCAAGGTCGGCCCGGGACCCCGGGCCGAGGCGGGCGGAATGTTACAGCCGCGGTTAAACGCGCCGCTTCGTGATGATTTAAATGTGCGTGCGAGAGCGTGTAAACACGGTGACGCACCGTTCGTCAAGAACGGTTACGCGCGTCACACGTTTTTGCACGGCTCGAGCGTTCGATTTCGGAGAATCGGGCAGTTAGTTCCTCGAACACCTTCGAACAAAAGGCAACACGCTCTCGCACGCACAATCTTGAAGATCTCTTGTCGCCCAGCGACCCACCGGGTTTTGAGCCCTGTAAAACGGCCCTTCGAGCCATCGCGCCCAGCGCCCTGTACATAGTTTGTACATATTCGTGTCTCGTGTTGACTGCGTGTTTTGTGAGTAGTGTTTTGTTCGTGATATCTCTGCGTGTTGTATATATATTGTTGCAACGACGCCCAGTTCGGCTAATAAACGTGCCGTCAACGTCACCAAGTCCTTGGAGTGCATCTCTTCTCTGGCCAGTCCCAGCGATCCACACCGCCTCCACTAGGCAACAGTTTTAAACAATGGCCAAACGCCGACATGTCCGACGACTATTGGATCGTCCCTACGACCACGGGCCAAATTTGGCCAGCCGCCGACATGTCCGACGACTATTGGGTCGTCCCCACGATCACGGGCCAAAGTTGGCAAGCCGCCGAAATGTCCGTCGACTGTAGGATCGTCCCCACGAACCCGGGACTAGATTGGCCCGCCACCGTCCAGTCCGACGACCTCGGGACTAGGTTGGCCAGACGCCGACATGTCCGACGACTATAGGGTCGCCCCCACGACCTCGGGACTAGACTGGCCCGCCACCGTCATGTCCGACGACTACAGGGTCGTCCCAACGACCCCGGGACTAGATTGGCCCGCCACCGTCATGTCTGACGACTATAGGGTCGTCCCCACGACCACGGGCCACAGTTGGCCAGCCGCCGACATGTCCGACGACTATAGGGTCGTCCCAACGACCCCGGGACTAGATTGGCCCGCCGCCGACTTGTCCGAATCCTATAGGGTCGTCCCCACGGCCCCAGCACTATATTGGCCCGCCACTGTCATGTCCGACGACAATAGGGTCGTCCCCACGACGCCCGGACTAGGTTGGCTCGCCGCCGACTTGCCCGACGACTATAGAGTCGTCACCACGGCCCCGGGCCAAAGTTGGGCAGCCACCGTCATGTCCGACGACTATAGGGTCGTCCCCACGACCACGGGCCAAAGTTGGTCAGCCGCCGACATGTCCGACGACTATAGGGTGGTCCCCACAGCCCCGGGCCAAAGTTGACCTGCCGCCGTCTTGTCCGACGACTATAGGGTCGTCCCCACGACCCCCGGACTAGGTTGGCTCGCCACCGTCATGTCCGACGATTATAGGGTCGTCCCCACGACCACGGGCCCAAGATGGCCAACCCCCGTGTTGTCCGACGACTATAGGGTCGTTCCCACGACCCCGAGAATAGATTGGCCCGCCGCCGTCATGTCCGACGACTATAGGGTCGTCCCCACGACCACAGGCCAAAGTTGGCCAGCCGCCGACATGTCCGACGACTATAGGGTCGTCCCCACGACCCCGAGAATAGATTGGCTCGCCGCCGTCATGTCCGACGACTATAGGGTCGTCCCCACGACCACGGGCCAAAGATGGCCAGCCGCCGTGTTGTCCGACGACTATAGGGTCGTCTCCACGACCCCCGGACTAGATTGGCCCGCCACCGTCATGTCCGACGACTATAGGGTCGTCCCCACGACCCCGGGCCAGTGTTGGCCAATCGCCGACATGTCCGACGACTATAGGGTCGTCCTCACGACCCCGGGACAAGGGTGGCCAGCAGCCGACATGTCCGACGACTATAGAGTCGTCCCCACGACACCGGGCCAAAGTTGGTCAGCCGCCGACATGTCCGACGACTACAGGGTCGTCCCCACGACCACAGGCCAAAGTTGGCCAGCCGCCGACATGTCCGACGACTATAGGGTCGTCCACACGACCCCGGGCCAAAGTTGGCCGGCCGCCGAATTGTCCGACGACTATACGGTCCTCCCCACGACTCCGGGACTAGATTGGCCAGCCGCCGACATGTCCGACGACAATAGGGTCGTCCCCACGACCCCGGGAGTAGATTGGCCCGCCGCCGACTTGTCCGACGACTATAGGGTCGTCCCCACGACCACGGGCCAAAGATGGCCAGCCGCCGACACCTCCGACGACTATAGGGTCGTCCCCACCACCCCGGGACTAGATTGGCCCGCCACCGTCAAGTCCGACGACTATAGGGTCTTCTCCACGACCCCGGGTCAATGTTGGCTCGCCGCCGACATGTCCGACGACTATAGGGTCGTCCCCACGACCCCGGGGCTAGGTTGGCCAGCCCCCGACATGTCCGACGACTATAGGGTCGTCCCCACGACAACGGGCCAAAGTTGGCCTGCCGCCGACTTGTCCGACGACTATAGGGTCGTCCCCACGACCACGGGCCAAAGTTGGCCAGCCGCCGACATGTCCGACGACTATAGGGTCGTCCCCACGACCCCCGGACTAGGTTGGCTCGCCGCCGACATGTCCGATGACTATAGGGTCGTCCCTATGACCCCGGGACAAGATTGGCCCGCCACCGTCATGTCCGACGACTATCGGATCGTCCCCACGACCACGGGCCAAAGTTGGCCAGCCGCCGACATGTCCGACGACTATTGGGTCGTCCCCACGACCCCGGGCCTAAGTTGGCCAGCCGCCGACATGTCCGACGTCTATAGGGTCGTCCCCACGACAGCGGGCCTACGTTGGCCAGCCGTCGACATGTCCGACGATTATAGGGTCGTCCCCACGACTTTGGGACTAGGTTGGCCAGCCGCCGACATGTCGGACGACTATAGGGTTGTCCCCACGACCCCGGGACTAGATTGGCCCACCACCGTCATGTCGGACGTCTATAGGGTCGTCCCCACGACCACGGGCCTACGTTGACCTGCCGCCAACATGTCCGACGACTATAGGGTCGTCCCCACGACCCCGGACCAAAGTTGGCAAGCTGCCGACTTGTCCGACGACTATAGGGTCGTCCCCACGACCGCGGGGCTAGATTGGCTCGCCGCCGTGTAACGTCCCACGGGGACTCAAACCGGTAAAAACCGACTGTCGGTAAAACAGAACCGATCTTCATTACCATACAACTGTATTCCATTACCACGCAAACGCATTGTAAAGACTTTTGTACATAATTTATAATTTAAGCAAATATTAGAGAAACAATATTATAGAAATGTTAAGAATAATTAATTATAAGTATTAGTTAAAGCGCAATACAAAATAATAAGTAATAAGCAAGCAAAACACGAAATAACAAACAGCGACTCACTGCGCATGCGCCAGCCCGCCAATTCTCGGGTATAAAAGGTGACGCGCGCAGCACAGAGCGCGCTCATTCGAATACGTTCTTGCGACCAACGAATGCTAGTGCCTGGAGGCAGCTTAAGTACCATCCAGCAGAATTTCAGCACGCTCCGGAAACGGTAGCGACTGGTTCTCAGTGTTAAAAAGGTACGGGTGCTCCTCTTTGGACCTACCATTTGAAGGTTGAGAACTTTGTCTTCACGGAGGTTTCAAGCGTTGCTCCTATTAGTAGGTAGCAGCTTAACCGCTTAGCGAAGGCAAAGTCTACAGAACCCTAGAATAAAACTCTGCCAAAAGAATTGGGACCCGCTCCGGAAACGGCAGCAGACCGATCTTACTGCAGTAGCCTAGCATAAAACTCTGCCAAAAGAATTGGGACCCGCTCCGGAAACGGCAGCAGACCGATCTTACTGCAGAAGTACATATCTTAATACATATATTATTATTATTATTAATTAGCGTATTAGAATAAACATAAAAACATAAAAAACCAAAAAAGAGTATAAGTAATCATAGATCGTAAGCAATATTAATTCATTATTATCATTACTAGAATAAGTTTTATTAAATAAATAAGCATTGTTAAGTTTCAAGCCATAGATTTTACTCTTTCACCTGTAGAATAGAACCCCACCTTTCCTACACTCGAGGGGACGCCGCTCTCCTCTCGGGGATCTGTCGACGCTCAGTTGTCCCCGGACAGCCGAACGTTACAGGTCGGATATTTTTGGTGACAGCGGTGGGATATTTTATTCGTTTAGAGGATAAAATTCAATTTGAAGAACTATTTCGTTAGTGAAACCACTCCATAAGTGAGTATTTTCCAAGAAATTTTTTCTTTCTCTAAATTTTACAGAGGCTTTAAAACTTCACAATGCCTAATACAATTGGAGAAGCAATGGCTAACCTCACAATAAATACAGAAACTCAAACTCAGGAGACTGCAGAAACTCCAGGAAATATTACAGTAGACGCTCCAGGACCTTCAAATCCACAAATTAATATGAATACATCTACGAGTACATATTCTCAACTACCACATATTAACCTACGCGACACTGCGGACACAGTCCCTTCTTTCGACGGTAGAAACATACCGATACACCAGTTTATAAAAAGCTGCCGACATGCACGGCGCATGGTTAATCCGAACGCAGAGTATGGATTAGTTCAACTCATAAAGAATAAGCTTTTCGGACAAGCTTCTAGAGTAGTATTAAGCGGAGACTATAATTCAATCGATGATCTCATTTCGGTATTAGAGTCACGATTTGCTCCATTACATACTTCAATACAATTATATGGCGAATTATCGAAAATAGCACAGCTACATAACGAAACAACGGTAGATTACAGCAGTCGAGTATCCAATCTCTTACTTCAGATTAAACATTGCAATGCAGTAGAGGTACCGACGCATGTAAAACAATTTAATACAAACGCAGAACAAAACGCCATTAAAGCCTTTCTAACGGGACTCAAAACAGAAATACATAATAGAATACACGAATACACCTTCAGCAATCTTGATCGCGCTATCAACGTCGCCATTAAAGCTGAAGCAGTGTTCGTTGTAAGAATTGTTCTTGTTTTAATTCTAGCGTAGTTTTAAGTAGAGAAGAAGTAGGTTTAATTAATTGTAGGTGGAATTCTAGTTTTAACTAGCACGAGTTTCGTCACTGTATTTCGCGTTCTTTTTCACAGACTTTAACAGTAATAAACCTGCACGATTAGAAGTAAGAAGCGAGAAATTTTCTTTTAGCGCACGACCGTTCTCTCCTGTTCTCTTTCGAGCTAGTTCGAGTGAGCAAAAAGCAAGTAGTGAGTTGCGGTTGTCAAGTACCGACTCCAGAGATCGACTGCCAGATTTAGTCGCGATCGAGGAAACGGAGCTCGCTGAGAAGAGTGGGGAGAGAACACTGCTTCGCAGGTAATTAGAGAGATGGTGACACCGTAATCACCTGTGGTCGCGGATCACGGCAGCCATAGCGGACTGTCGCATGTCGAGTGACGAGAAACTTTCTTAAAACTAATAAAACGCGCTATTTAACTTAAGTCTAATATATACAGTATATACATCCAAACAAGCAGAATATAACGAAAATCAGATACGAGCAAGAGAAGCAGCAGGAATAACACAGGCTAACCAGTGTACGAATTGCCTTGGATACGGCCATATTGCCACCGCTTGCAGTAGCCGAATATCACGAACCAACTGGCAGCAAAAAACCTGTCAACAATGTAATAGAACGGGACATACGACGCAAGAATGTAGGAGTCGAAGCGGAACACAAAACGGAGCACGAAACCAAGCGTGGAACGATACATTCTGTGACTTCTGCCGAAGGCCAGGTCACATGACGCAAGATTGTAGGAGCCGAAGTTACACGAATAGAGCCCCTCAATCTACCGTATACTGTGATAATTGCCGAAGGCCAGGTCACACAACACGAGATTGTAGAAGCCAAAGTTACACGAACAGAGCTCCTCAATCCAACGTGTACTGTGACTACTGTAAAAGACCAGGTCACACGATACAAGAATGCCGAAGCAAAAGTTATGCAGAAAGAGTACAAAGACCAGAAGTATTCTGCGAGTATTGCAAATTTAGAGGTCACACGATAGACCAATGCAGAAAGAAGATATACTTCGATAGGAAGGAAAAAGAAGAGAAACAACCCCGTATGGTACGTAGGCAGGCCATACTTCGATTAAAAACGGAGCAAATAAGGAAACCTCCTAGCATCCTTCTTTCTGATGTAGGATTCAGCGAGAACCACGCAACGTTGATGATCGACACCGGATCCGATTTAAATGTCATCAAGAGAAGTGCTGTTTCACCGAATATACCAATCTACACGGACACTTTGTTCGACCTTAATGGTATTACGGACGGCCTACTTAGTACAATAGGATATATTAAAATAAGAACTTTAAACACGGAAATCATTATCCATGTCGTAGAAGATCTTCCTATCAAACAAGACGGAATACTAGGTACGGAATTCTTCCAAACAAATGGAGCAACCATCGACTACATGAAGTCAGAGATAATAATTGGAATGGAAATTATTCCATTTATCGATCCAGAAATGATTACGATACCAGCAAGAGCACGAAGCCAAATATATGTGCGAGTGCTTAATACACAGTCTAAAACAGGATACATTCCAAAAATCAATATTCATCCTAACATACACATGGGAAACGCACTAGTTTCGAATAACAACGGTGTAGCATTTCTTTTTGCTATAAATACATCCACAAAGGACATCAAAATACCAGTACCATCCGTTGAATTAGAAGAATTCGAAGAAATACCTGCAGAAGAAGAAACAACAACCACGTATAAAAGAACTGATAGAACACACCAATTATTACAATTATTACGGTTGGACCACCTAAACTCAGAGGAACGGGCCAGCGTGGAACAACTAATAAAGGAACATGCAGACAGATTCTACCTTCCAGGAGAAAAACTGGAAGCAACAAACAAAACATACCACAGGATAATTACAGAAAACAACGTTCCTGTTTTTACAAAGCAATACAGGTATCCTCAAGCATATAAGGAAGAAGTTAGAGTACAGACTAAAGAATTGCTTGAAAAAGGAATCATACAGTCATCAACTTCGCCTTATAATTCACCGATCTGGATTGTACCCAAGAAAGAAGACGCTCAAGGAAATAAAAAGTCCAGAGTCGTAATTGACTTTAGAAAATTAAATGAACTAACAATTGGAGATGCTTATCCTCTGCCAAATATAACTGATATACTAGATCAGTTAGGAAGTGCAAAGTACTTTTCTGTATTCGATCTTGCATCTGGATTTCATCAAATACCAATGCATCCAGACGATCGACATAAAACAGCATTTTCCACAATTTACGGGCACTACGAATTCACCAGAATGCCATTTGGACTAAAAAATGCACCAGCCACCTTCCAGAGACTAATGGACCAAGTCTTAACTGGGCTTCAAGGAATAGAGCTGTTCGTATACTTAGACGATATTGTCATATACGCCAGTACATTAAAAGAACATGCAACTAAATTTAAACGACTAATGGACAGACTAAGAGAAGCGGATCTTCACCTTCAACCAGATAAATGCGAATTTTTGAAGAAAGAAGTTTCATATTTGGGACACATAATAGGAGAGGACGGAGTCAAACCTGACCCAAAAAAAGTAGTAGCAGTAAACGAATTTCCAACACCTACTACGGTTAAGAATGTCAAACAATTCCTAGGACTAAGCGGATATTATAGGCGATTCATAAAGGATTTTTCAAAAATTGCAAGACCACTTTCTAATCTCACTAGGAAGAATTATCAATTCGAATGGACAAACAAACAACAAAAGGCATTTGAAACTTTACGGGAAGTTCTCTGTAAGGAACCTATATTACAATTCCCGGACTTCGACAAGGTATTCAACATCACGACAGACGCCTCAAGTATTGCTGTAGGTGCGGTCCTCAGTCAAGGGGAAATAGGAAAAGATTTACCGGTAGCTTACGCATCTCGCGTTTTGAATGATGCCGAAACGCGATATTCTCCTACAGAACGAGAATTATTGGCAATAATATATGCAGTCTTTCACTTCAGACCCTACATTTACGGACGAAAATTCTATCTAATAACAGACCATAAACCATTAGAATGGCTTCAAAATCTTTCTAATCCTACGTCTCGATTAATGCGCTGGAAAATTAGATTAGCAGAATACGATTACAAAATTTTATATAAACCCGGGAAATACAACACAAACGCGGACGCATTGTCTAGGAATCCGATTTCACTACCATTGCACGCGAAAAGAGCCCATTCAGATACAAATTCTCACGAGAATAAAAAATTAAAAGAATTTCACCAATTTCCAACCCGACAAAGGGAAACTACAGCATCAACCTCTGGAAATCCAGCTCCACATAAACAATTAATAGTTAACTCATCAGAAACCGATTCCTCTTCATATGACGAAAGCGATGCGTTAAATTTAATGCGAAAGAAATTAAAACGGAAAAAACAAAGCACGAACACCTCCTCTTCTCGTCCCGAGACTAAGAAACGGAATGTTGAAGCGGAAACGCATACACCCCCTCGTTACGCGCCTCATCAAATTTCCGTTCCCGTCCAAATACACGCACCCCCTCAAGTACACGTACCCCCGCAAGTCGTGACCCCCCAAGTCCAAATACACGCACCCCCTCAAGTACACGCACCCCCGCAAGTCGTGATACCTCAAAAATATAAATCCCCTCACATCAAGAAACCGCAAGAGGACTTAATTGAGGAAATCGATGAAACGGTCATAGTACCAAGACATAATTATAAAAACCCTCCCAAAATTGATGCAAAGTCAAGCTCAAGCACTCACCACACACCTAAAAAGAAGAAATTAAAATCAAAATCCAGCACGGACACAGGTCCTATAACGCCAATAACGATAAGGAAAGGAAGGATACTTACTCCTCCTCCACCATCCTATCATCCTCCACCATTACTATCTCTTCCCCCACATTCTCCACGGCACAAACAACCCACACCAGCTAAACCAAGAGTAGTATCAAATATTCCTGTCAAAAACCAAAATACAGAGGTGGAAGATCACTTATGGATGGGCAAAGGATACGTAGTGACATTCATAAACACACAAGGCAGGCCAATCGGACCATCAGGAGGAAAATTATATAAGGAAAAAAATATAAAACCTCACAAAATTCCACAACCATTAAGAATCGGAGAGTTAGTCAAAATCAAGGAAGGGAAGCACACAATCCTTGGACTCATCACACCAGAACATCCAACAGAAGAAGACGTATACAATTCGCTGAGGTCACTTCATACATACCTGGTATCTGAAAAAGCCACAAAAGTATACATCTCATCAGAAGAGGACAAAATTTTATTAAATCAATTACGACATTTAATAGAACTAATATTCCTACAAGAAGATATCCAATTTATCTTCTGCAAGGGCACCCTTCTGACACCTCCTGTACAAGATAGACACCAGATCATCCAGAAGAATCACCAATCACCTATAGGCGGACACAAGGGAATTACAAAAACGTATCATCGCATAAGAAGCAAATACTACTGGAAGAATATGAAATACGAAATAACACAGTTTATAAAGACTTGCTTGGAATGCCAGAAAACTAAACTAGTACGAGTAAAGAATAAGGAACCCATGATACTAACAGACACACCTGTTGATGCTTTCGATAAGATTTCTATGGACATAGTAGGACCACTACCTTTTACAAACATAGGAAATAGTTATATACTTACTATCCAGGACAATTTGACTAAATACTCTCTCGCTATTCCATTGGCAAGTGTCACTTCAGAAGATATAGCTAAGGCATTTACAGAACATTTCATCTGTAAGTTTGGAAGTCCTAAAGCAATCCTCACTGACCAGGGACCAAATTTTATGAGTGCCCTCATGAAGAAATTTGCCAGAGCGTTTCACATTAAACAATATCGAACCTCTGCATTTCATCCACAGTCTAATGGATCTTTAGAGAGAAGTCACCATGTCCTCGTCGAATACCTACGACATTACGTGTCAAAAGAAAAGCAATGGGATCAATGGTTAGCACAAGCAATGTTCTCGTATAATACAAGTACTCACGAAGGCACGAAATTTACGCCTCACGAACTTGTTTTCGGAAGAAAAGCACGTCTTCCTTCAAGTATTCCATCAACGGACAACATTAAAACATATCCGGACTATGTCGACAAGTTGATAGATAAATTATATCACATCCGACAAATGGCGCGAAAAAATCTGGAAGAGTCAAAATTTCGCCAGAAACATTATTACGACCGGAAGATTCAACCACAAACATACAATGTAGGGGATTACGTATGGTTATTGCAACCAAGAAAGGAAAAACTGGGACCAGAATACAGCGGACCCTACCGGATCATTGAAATCCTGGAGAAAAGCAACTTAAAAATAGAAATTAATTCGAAACAAACTAGGATCGTCCATAAGAACCGCGTAAAACAGGCGAATTTACCGTAAGAAGTTGCAACCCTGCATGGGAAGTCTATAAAAGGAGATGCGGACAAAGAATTCCTCCATTCTAACAAAAAGCATACATACGAAACACGACAGTTTTTTTTTATATACAGAATGGCAGACCAAATATGTCTCAAAAAAGTCTATGATAAGGACATTTATTACTATAAAAATAATATAGTGTGCGTGATGTGCACGCAAAGGGTAGACTTAACGGAGGAAGAGCCACTAGAAAGGCATCTAGTGGCAACAAAGAATTTACGGCGGTGGCGTATATGCCATTTTTGCCGTCGTATCTTATACGTCGCACAACCGGTGCAAAATTGCAGGGAGTGCAAAGACATTTTAAACATTTAATCATTTTTTTTTTATAATATACACTACACCTTACATATACACGCCTCACACACATCCAGTATGTATTTAACACTCACACTTTTTTATATATTTTACTTTTTATATTATCATTCATCCCATTTCACATCACACTTTACAATCACACAGCTCACACACGAACATAATGTAGTAAATACTCACACTTTTCATTCCTCATTTTAATAAACATATATTTTTTTATATATATAAAAAACAAATGAAATATATCCTAAAAAACCCATTAAGCTAAGGAAAAAATATGTATATATACTAAGTAGCAGACGAATAGATCGTGTAGGCAACATGGTTGCAGAAAACTGTAACTTCCATAAAAACCGCTAGAGGGCGCCAAAAAGAATCGTTCTGTTCAAAACCGCGTCTGCGCCGCACTTCATTTCATTGCTACCAAAATGCCGAAACGCTCAGGCTCGCGCAAATCGAAAGCAAAGAAAGATAGAAACGAATTAGAGGAAATATTTGCGGAGATGATCCCCATTCCCGCATTAATTGCTCCACTCCCGACATCTCCACAAAAATTGGTAATGTATTAATACCTTCTCCTTTTTATCAAAACCTAATAAAATCATTCCATTAAAGACGCGACCTCATACTCCTCCGGACCTGATACTTCCAAAGACACCGGAATATCCCACTACTCCAGACTTTGTTCTTCCGAGCACCCCGGAGTTCAAAATCCCAGAAGTCCCACCACGGAGATGGCCAGAATTGATCCCAATCCGGATCCCTGATCCAGACTGGGAAACGTATCGAGCATTACCAAAAAACGGATCCCAGAAAAAAATTATGGAGACTCCTTGCTCTGTTCGGCTCAGGAGCGGCATGCCCGTATAAGCCTACCAAATAAATAATCCCATATATATAAAATTATAAGATTGTCCATTTCGTTCCCCACCTCCGTTCCAATCTCTCGAGGACGAGAGATCCCCCAGGGGGGGAGGTGTAACGTCCCACGGGGACTCAAACCGGTAAAAACCGACTGTCGGTAAAACAGAACCGATCTTCATTACCATACAACTGTATTCCATTACCACGCAAACGCATTGTAAAGACTTTTGTACATAATTTATAATTTAAGCAAATATTAGAGAAACAATATTATAGAAATGTTAAGAATAATTAATTATAAGTATTAGTTAAAGCGCAATACAAAATAATAAGTAATAAGCAAGCAAAACACGAAATAACAAACAGCGACTCACTGCGCATGCGCCAGCCCGCCAATTCTCGGGTATAAAAGGTGACGCGCGCAGCACAGAGCGCGCTCATTCGAATACGTTCTTGCGACCAACGAATGCTAGTGCCTGGAGGCAGCTTAAGTACCATCCAGCAGAATTTCAGCACGCTCCGGAAACGGTAGCGACTGGTTCTCAGTG
Organism: Andrena praecox; assembly: GCA_963932275.1. Classification (NCBI taxonomy): domain Eukaryota; kingdom Metazoa; phylum Arthropoda; class Insecta; order Hymenoptera; family Andrenidae; genus Andrena; species Andrena praecox. Next base: position 25,554,418 of record OZ010729.1, read on the forward strand.
TTAAAAAGGTACGGGTGCTCCTCTTTGGACCTACCATTTGAAGGTTGAGAACTTTGTCTTCACGGAGGTTTCAAGCGTTGCTCCTATTAGTAGGTAGCAGCTTAACCGCTTAGCGAAGGCAAAGTCTACAGAACCCTAGAATAAAACTCTGCCAAAAGAATTGGGACCCGCTCCGGAAACGGCAGCAGACCGATCTTACTGCAGTAGCCTAGCATAAAACTCTGCCAAAAGAATTGGGACCCGCTCCGGAAACGGCAGCAGACCGATCTTACTGCAGAAGTACATATCTTAATACATATATTATTATTATTATTAATTAGCGTATTAGAATAAACATAAAAACATAAAAAACCAAAAAAGAGTATAAGTAATCATAGATCGTAAGCAATATTAATTCATTATTATCATTACTAGAATAAGTTTTATTAAATAAATAAGCATTGTTAAGTTTCAAGCCATAGATTTTACTCTTTCACCTGTAGAATAGAACCCCACCTTTCCTACACTCGAGGGGACGCCGCTCTCCTCTCGGGGATCTGTCGACGCTCAGTTGTCCCCGGACAGCCGAACGTTACAGACGACTGTAGGGTCGTCCGCACGACTCCGTGGCAAAGTTGGCAAGCTGGCGACTTGTCCGACGACTATAGGGTCGTCCCCACGACCCCGGGAATAGATTGGCCCGCCACCGTCATTTCCGACGACAATAGGGTCGTCCCCACGACCACGGGTCAAAGTTAGCCAGCCGCCGACATATCCGACGACTATAGGGTCGTCCACACGACCACGGGCCAAAGTTGGCCAGCCGCCGACATGTCCGACGACTATAGGGTCGTCCCCACGACCCCGGGACTAGATTGGCCCGACACCGTCATGTCCGACGAATATAGGGTCGTCCCCACGATCCCGGGACTAGGTTGGCCCGCCGCCGACTTGTCCGACGACTATAGGGTCGTCCCCACGACCCCGGGACTAGGTTGGCTCGCCGCCGACTTGTCCGACGACTATTGGGTCGTCCCCACAACCCCGGGACTAGGTTGGTCCGCCGCCGACTTGTCCGACCACTATAGGGTCGTCCAAATAACCACGGGCCAAATTTGGCCAGCCGCCGTCATATCCGACGACTCAAGGGTCGCCCCCATGACCCCGGGACTAGATTGGCCCGACACCGTCATGTCCGACGACTATAGGGTCGTCCCCACGACCCCGGGACTAGGTTGGTTCGCCGCCGACTTGTCCGACGACTATTGGGTCGTCCCCACAACCCCGAGACTAGGTTGGCTCGCTGCCGTCATGTCCGACGACTATAGGGTCGTCCGCATAACCACGGGCCAAAGTTGGCCAGCCGCCGTCATATCCGACGACTCAAGGGTCGCCCCCATGACTCCGGGACTAGATTAACCCGCCACCGTCATGTCCGACGACTATAGAGTCGTCCCCACGACCCCGGGTCAATGTTGGCCCGCTACCGTCATTTCCGACGACTATAGGGTCGTCCCCACGACCACGGGACTAGATTGGCCCGCCACCATTATGTCCGACGATTATAGGGTCGTCCCCACGACCCCGGGCCAAAGTTGGCCAGCCGCCGACATGTCCGACGACTATAGGGTCGTCCCCACGACCGCGGGACTAGATTGGCCCGCCACTGTCATGTCCTAAGACTATAGGGTCGTCCCCACGACCCCGGGGCTAGGTTGGCTCGCTGCCGTCATGTCCGACGACTATAGGGTCGTCCCCATAACCACGGGCCAAAGTTGGCCAGCCGCCGTCACGTCCGACGACTATAGGGTCGTCCCCACGACCCCGGGACTAGGTTGCCCCGCCGCCGACTTGTCCGACGACTATAGGGTCGTCCCCACGACTCCGTGCCAAAGTTGGCAAGCTGCCGACTTGTCCGACGACTATAGGGTCGTCCCCACGACCCCGGGAATAGATTGGCCCGCCACCGTCATTTCCGACGACAATAGGGTCGTCCCCACGACCACGGGTCAAAGTTGGCCAGCCGCCGACATATCCGACGACTATAGGGTCGTCCACACGACCACGGGCCAAAGTTGGCCAGCCGCCGGCTTGTCCGACGATTATAGGGTCGTCCCCACGACCCCGGGACTAGGTTGGCCCGCCGCCGACTTGTCCGACGACTATAGGGTCGTCCCCACGACCCCGGGTCAATGTTGGCTCGCCGCCGACATGTCCGACGACTATAGGGTCGTCCCCACGACCCCCGGGCCAAAGTTGGACAGCCACCGACATTTCCGACGACTATAGGGTCGTCCCCACGACCACGGGCCAAAGTTGGCCAGCCGCCGACATGTCCGACGACTATAGGGTCGTCCCCACGACCCCCGGGCCAAAGTTGGACAGCCACCGACATTTCCGACGACTATAGGGTCGTCCCCACGACCACGGGCCAAAGTTGGCCAGCCGCCGACATGTCCGACGACTATAGGGTCGTCCCCACGACCCCGGGACTAGGTTGCCGAGCCGCCGACTTGCCCGACGACTATAGGGTCGTCCCCACGACCCCGGGTCAATGTTGGCTCGCCGCCGACATGTCCGACGACTATAGGGTCGTCCCCACGACCCCCGGGCCAAAGGTGGACAGCCACCGACATTTCCGACGACTATAGGGTCGTCCCCACGACCACGGGCCAAAGTTGGCCAGCCGCCGACATGTCCGACGACTATAGGGTCGTCCCCACGACCCGGGCCTAGACTAGCCGGCCACCGTCATGTCCGACGACTATAGGGTCGTCCCCACGACCCCGGGACCAGGTTGGCTCGCCGCCGACTTGTCCGACGACTATAGGGTCGTCCCCACGACCCCGGGAATAGATTGGCCCGCCACCGTCATTTCCGACGACAATAGGGTCGTCCCCACGACCACGGGTCAAAGTTGGCCAGCCGCCGACATATCCGACGACTATAGGGTCGTCCACACGACCACGGGCCAAAGTTGGCCAGCCGCCGGCTTGTCCGACGATTATAGGGTCGTCCCCACGACCCCCGGGCCAAAGTTGGACAGCCACCGACATTTCCGACGACTATAGGGTCGTCCCCACGACCACGGGCCAAAGTTGGCCAGCCGCCGACATGTCCGACGACTATAGGGTCGTCCCCACGACCCCGGGACTAGGTTGCCCAGCCGCCGACTTGCCCGACGACTATAGGGTCGTCCCCACGACCCCGGGCCAGTGTTGGCCAATCGCCGACATGTCCGACGACTATAGGGTCGTCCTCACGACCCCGGGACAAGGGTGGCCAGCAGCCGACATGTCCGACGACTATAGAGTCGTCCCCACGACACCGGGCCAAAGTTGGTCAGCCGCCGACATGTCCGACGACTACAGGGTCGTCCCCACGACCACAGGCCAAAGTTGGCCAGCCGCCGACATGTCCGACGACTATAGGGTCGTCCACACGACCCCGGGCCAAAGTTGGCCGGCCGCCGAATTGTCCGACGACTATACGGTCCTCCCCACGACTCCGGGACTAGATTGGCCAGCCGCCGACATGTCCGACGACAATAGGGTCGTCCCCACGACCCCGGGAGTAGATTGGCCCGCCGCCGACTTGTCCGACGACTATAGGGTCGTCCCCACGACCACGGGCCAAAGATGGCCAGCCGCCGACACCTCCGACGACTATAGGGTCGTCCCCACCACCCCGGGACTAGATTGGCCCGCCACCGTCAAGTCCGACGACTATAGGGTCTTCTCCACGACCCCGGGTCAATGTTGGCTCGCCGCCGACATGTCCGACGACTATAGGGTCGTCCCCACGACCCCGGGGCTAGGTTGGCCAGCCCCCGACATGTCCGACGACTATAGGGTCGTCCCCACGACAACGGGCCAAAGTTGGCCTGCCGCCGACTTGTCCGACGACTATAGGGTCGTCCCCACGACCACGGGCCAAAGTTGGCCAGCCGCCGACATGTCCGACGACTATAGGGTCGTCCCCACGACCCCCGGACTAGGTTGGCTCGCCGCCGACATGTCCGATGACTATAGGGTCGTCCCTATGACCCCGGGACAAGATTGGCCCGCCACCGTCATGTCCGACGACTATCGGATCGTCCCCACGACCACGGGCCAAAGTTGGCCAGCCGCCGACATGTCCGACGACTATTGGGTCGTCCCCACGACCCCGGGCCTAAGTTGGCCAGCCGCCGACATGTCCGACGTCTATAGGGTCGTCCCCACGACAGCGGGCCTACGTTGGCCAGCCGTCGACATGTCCGACGATTATAGGGTCGTCCCCACGACTTTGGGACTAGGTTGGCCAGCCGCCGACATGTCGGACGACTATAGGGTTGTCCCCACGACCCCGGGACTAGATTGGCCCACCACCGTCATGTCGGACGTCTATAGGGTCGTCCCCACGACCACGGGCCTACGTTGACCTGCCGCCAACATGTCCGACGACTATAGGGTCGTCCCCACGACCCCGGACCAAAGTTGGCAAGCTGCCGACTTGTCCGACGACTATAGGGTCGTCCCCACGACCGCGGGGCTAGATTGGCTCGCCGCCGTGTAACGTCCCACGGGGACTCAAACCGGTAAAAACCGACTGTCGGTAAAACAGAACCGATCTTCATTACCATACAACTGTATTCCATTACCACGCAAACGCATTGTAAAGACTTTTGTACATAATTTATAATTTAAGCAAATATTAGAGAAACAATATTATAGAAATGTTAAGAATAATTAATTATAAGTATTAGTTAAAGCGCAATACAAAATAATAAGTAATAAGCAAGCAAAACACGAAATAACAAACAGCGACTCACTGCGCATGCGCCAGCCCGCCAATTCTCGGGTATAAAAGGTGACGCGCGCAGCACAGAGCGCGCTCATTCGAATACGTTCTTGCGACCAACGAATGCTAGTGCCTGGAGGCAGCTTAAGTACCATCCAGCAGAATTTCAGCACGCTCCGGAAACGGTAGCGACTGGTTCTCAGTGTTAAAAAGGTACGGGTGCTCCTCTTTGGACCTACCATTTGAAGGTTGAGAACTTTGTCTTCACGGAGGTTTCAAGCGTTGCTCCTATTAGTAGGTAGCAGCTTAACCGCTTAGCGAAGGCAAAGTCTACAGAACCCTAGAATAAAACTCTGCCAAAAGAATTGGGACCCGCTCCGGAAACGGCAGCAGACCGATCTTACTGCAGTAGCCTAGCATAAAACTCTGCCAAAAGAATTGGGACCCGCTCCGGAAACGGCAGCAGACCGATCTTACTGCAGAAGTACATATCTTAATACATATATTATTATTATTATTAATTAGCGTATTAGAATAAACATAAAAACATAAAAAACCAAAAAAGAGTATAAGTAATCATAGATCGTAAGCAATATTAATTCATTATTATCATTACTAGAATAAGTTTTATTAAATAAATAAGCATTGTTAAGTTTCAAGCCATAGATTTTACTCTTTCACCTGTAGAATAGAACCCCACCTTTCCTACACTCGAGGGGACGCCGCTCTCCTCTCGGGGATCTGTCGACGCTCAGTTGTCCCCGGACAGCCGAACGTTACAGGTCGGATATTTTTGGTGACAGCGGTGGGATATTTTATTCGTTTAGAGGATAAAATTCAATTTGAAGAACTATTTCGTTAGTGAAACCACTCCATAAGTGAGTATTTTCCAAGAAATTTTTTCTTTCTCTAAATTTTACAGAGGCTTTAAAACTTCACAATGCCTAATACAATTGGAGAAGCAATGGCTAACCTCACAATAAATACAGAAACTCAAACTCAGGAGACTGCAGAAACTCCAGGAAATATTACAGTAGACGCTCCAGGACCTTCAAATCCACAAATTAATATGAATACATCTACGAGTACATATTCTCAACTACCACATATTAACCTACGCGACACTGCGGACACAGTCCCTTCTTTCGACGGTAGAAACATACCGATACACCAGTTTATAAAAAGCTGCCGACATGCACGGCGCATGGTTAATCCGAACGCAGAGTATGGATTAGTTCAACTCATAAAGAATAAGCTTTTCGGACAAGCTTCTAGAGTAGTATTAAGCGGAGACTATAATTCAATCGATGATCTCATTTCGGTATTAGAGTCACGATTTGCTCCATTACATACTTCAATACAATTATATGGCGAATTATCGAAAATAGCACAGCTACATAACGAAACAACGGTAGATTACAGCAGTTGAGCGCAATGTTCTTCGAACTAAAGAATTGATCGCGCTCGGGTAATTTCACAGTGAGATGGGATGTTCAGATAATCGAAGGTTGCGACACGTGTTTAAGTAAAGGTTGTATTTCACTCTGATTCTCAGAGTCGAACACAATTTGGAGACGATGGCTCGTCTCGTTTACACAAACTTGTACGCGATCGTACAAGAGAGAATCATACAAATAGAAATCGCGCACACGCTCAATCGGCTCGAAGCCCGAGGCCGGAAACTCACTCGCGAAAAGTAAAGTGAGAAGCGAGACGCGTGTTTACGCAATAGTTGCGCGAACAAGAAGAGCGATCCGGAAGCCGAAACCTCGCGGATCGCCGATAAGGACCGGAACCCCAGCGCCGCGCCGCGCCCGCGGACCGAGCTACTCGGTCCACCCGAACCACGGGAACGACGCGGCGACCGGGCCGATCTCCTATTGGTGACGCAAGCGCGCCCAAATACAAATATATGTACTTCGTACAAGCTAACACGCAGAAGATAGAATATATGTACAAGCAAAAAAAACAAACCATTAAAGTGACTATACAATAAAAGAGGAGAGTCCAATCATCTCTCGCTATCGCGAACATGCCGCCCGCCTCGTCCGAGAGTACGACGACGAAACGAGACCAGTATCGAGCGACGTCACCCGCAATCGGGCGAATCTTAGGCGAGACGCTGGATGCCAAGCCGTGGCAGTGCAAGCGCGCAATGGGATCGATTCCCCAATCGATCAGCGGCAGGACCCACAAAACGGGCGCGCCGCCCGCCATAACGGATGCATTATTACGCTTTAGAAGGGAAAAATAAAATTGAACTACGAACATTGCAATAGAAACTTAAGACTAATGAAAGTCCCCACCGCCCGCCGTTACGACGGGGCGATTGGGGCGCGTTAAGGCGTGTCAGCCACGGAAGTGGAGCTTCCCTTGACGGCGGTTGGAGGTAGATCAGACGTCCAGTCTGGTAAAGGGCATAGCGTGCCGATGGAACGTGTTGATGTCCTCGATGCGGTCTGGACCTTGACAACCCGAACCAGATCATCCTTTCCCGGGTAAACCTCCAGGATTCGGCCAAGGGCCCACTTTGTCGGTGGCTGGAGCTCGTCCTTCACAAGGACAAGAGACCCGACCTTCCAGTTCTGCTGGCGCCTTCTCCATTTTGGTAGCTGTTGGAGCTGGTGGAGGTACTCTTTGGTCCACCTACGCCAAAAGTGATCACGCAAATTAGATAAAAGCTTCCAACGCGACAGACCGTGGACAGAGACGTCCGCGAAACTGGGTTCTGGGACGGACAGTAATGCTTCGCCGACCAGAAAGTGACCCGGAGTCAACGTAGAAAGATCCGAGGGATCATCAGATAAAGCGGTGAGTGGCCTTGAATTTAGGCACGCCTCAATTTGACACATGAGGGTGGTAAGCTCCTCAAACGTCAATGTGTGGTCACCGACAACCCGGCGAAGGTGGTACTTGGCCGATTTTACAGCGGCCTCCCACAGCCCACCAAAGTGAGGCGAGTACGGGGGAATGAACGTCCACTTCGTGCCATCCATCGCCAGAGTCTCAGCGACTTCACAGTAAAAGTTGGACGCCGCCTTGAAGAGATTCCTCAACTCCCCGTCAGCTCCTCGAAACGTGGTGGCATTGTCGCTAAGCATTTCAGTGCAACGACCACGACGAGAAATAAACCTGCGAAACGCAGCGATAAATGAGACAGCAGTCAGATCCGAGACCACTTCCAGATGGACGGCCTTTGTGCAGAGGCACACAAACACCGCAATATAGCCTTTATAGGCCTTGTGTCCTCTTCCTTTGGTGGTCCGTAGCATCAATGGTCCCGCGTAATCTATGCCACTCTTCAAGAACGGCCTGGAGGGCTGCAATCTCGATGCAGGTAGATCACCCATCTGCTGACTTCCAGTGGCAGCTTTGAATCGCAGGCAACGTAGACAAGTCCGAGTGACCTCCTTTATTAAGGAACGGCTCCTGGGAATCCAATATCCTTGAAACAAGTAACTACGTGTTAGAGTAAAACCACCGTGTAGGGTGGCCACATGAGCATCAGACACTAGAAGTCGTGCCAACGAGGAGTGTCGGCTTATCACCATCGGATGCTTGAAGTCCGATGGCAACGTAGCGTGATGCAGCCTGCCACCGACTCGGATGAGACCTTCCTCATCAAGGAAGACCCGAAGAGGCGCCAAGGGGGAGGCCAGTTTGACTGACCTCCCTTTACGAAGTTCATCAACTTCATCAGAGTATGTTTCTAGCTGGCTGAGTCGACACAGTAGAGTTCTCGTCTCTGACAATTCGGATGAAGTAAGAAACCCGGTTCGCCTTTGACCAGTGTTCCTTAAATTAAAGATAAAACGTCGAACCAGTGTAAGGATTCGACGAAGACGAGAGAAAGTAGAGAACCGAGCTAACAGCTCATTTTCTCGTTTCTCGTGCACTGTGTTGACAAGCACCGAGCTTCGCTGCTCAGGAGCCTCGACCATCTTCAAATCCAGGTTAGACTCAGGCCACTCCGATGGACAGCGAATTAGCCACGGAGGGCCTCGCCACCAAAGCGAAAGTTCTTTATAAGTAGAAAGATCCATCCCTCTGGTCGCCAGATCGGCAGGGTTGTCCAAAGAGCGAACATGACGCCATGGAATGTCCGGTAAAAGGCGCTGAATTTCCGCCACTCGGTGAGCCACAAATGGTTTCCATCGGGACGCGTGTGAACGGATCCAGGCTAGTACGACCGAAGAGTCGGTCCAGACGAAGGCTCTGGCACCTTGAAGAGCCAATTCCTGTTGCGTTTGAGTAAGTAGTCTAGCAAGAAGAATTGCACCGCACAGTTCAAGACGCGGCACACTTATAACCTTAACTGGAGCGACCTTGGTTCTGGCGACCAGGAGATTCGAAGAAGTCTGAGTTTGGTTCGTATAATGGACTCTGAGAAAGACAGTAGCACAGTATGCCCTTTCAGAGGCATCGCAGAACCCGTGAAAGTCTACTTGGACCTCATTTGGAACGTAGGATATCCAACGGGGAACCTTGATCTCCCCGAGACCACGCAAATTCTCCCGGAACGCGCTCCATGAGCAGACCAACGTCGGGGGAATTGGTTCATCCCAGGCCACACCACTGAGCCAGAGATCCTGCATTAAAATCTTACCCCTTATTAGCACAGGGGCGAGCCAGCCCATGGGGTCGAAGAGGCGCGCCAACTCCGACAGTACTTTCCTCTTGGTCCAGCAATAATCCGACTGGACCTGGAGCAGAACCGGTCCTTTAATGGACAGGGTGTCCGAGGCTGGAGACCAGACGAGGCCCAGCGCCCCATGCGTGTCCGGTTCCTGGAGGAGCTTCGTCCCCTCTGAATTGTGCGGGTTCAAGGCAGGGTGGCTGCTGGCCCACTTGCTGAGGCTGAAGCCCCCAGTTTTCAAGATCTCGATGAGTTGGCGTTGAACTGCTTTCGCACTTTCCAGATTGTGGCCGCCAGCCAGAAGGTCGTCCACGTAAGAGTGATGTAGAAGGACCTCCGCGCCAAGCGGGAAGCGCTCGCCTTCATCCAGAGCGAGTTGTCGAAGCACCCTTAGAGCCAAGTACGGCGCGGGAGCGGTTCCGTACGTCACGGTAGTCAAACGATGCGTATCTAACGAGTGACTGGGATCCGATCGCCACAAGATACGCTGCCAGTCTCGATCCAACGGATGTACCAAGATTTGCCTGAACATCTTGACGATGTCCGTGGAGAACGCGATTCGAAAGAGCCTCCACCGAGTCAGAACGCTCCACAGCGTGGTTTGAAGCTTCGGACCGGGTGACAGCAGGTCATTTAGAGAAGCTCCTGAAGAAGAAGAACAAGAAGCGTTAAACACAACGCGGATCTTACTGTTCTCCCCATCACCCTTCCACACCGCATGGTGGGGAAGATAGTAGAGCTGAGTGGCCGTTCTCGATCCCTCTGGCACAAGTTCCATGTGTCCGAGACGGTGGTACTCCTCCATGAAGTCCACGTAGTGACTACGAAGCCGAAGGTCCTTCTGTTGACGGCGCTCGTTGTTGAGCAGCGTCCTCAAAGCGGCTGGCCTGGATGAGCCGAGTGTGCTCGTACAGTTCCGAAGGAAGGGTAGACGGACTATGTATCGCCCTGTCTTGTCTCGCTGATGAGTGGCCACGAAGTTCTCCTCGCACCAGTCATCTTCAGGGCTCACAGGCGTGGGCTCCGAAATCTCCTCTACCTCCCAGAAACGTTGAAGCTCAACGGATAAGGGTTCCTGGATGCGCGTGTGGAACACACGGCGCGATGCAGGACTGGCAGTATCAGCTGGTTGAACAACCGGGCCGAAAAGTACCCAGCCAAATGGTGTATGCGTCGCAGCAGGAGTACCAGCTGGCCCCTGGCGCGTCTCTCCGTACAGTGCGCAGCAGACATCAGCGCCAAGTAGAAGATCGACCTGGGACGGCAAGTAGTACTCCGCATCGGCAAGGTGCAGATCCCTAATGTGAGGCCAGACAGTCGCTGGAGCCAGGCGAGAAGGGGTCGGAGGCATCACTGCTCGCGTCACCAATGCGTGAAATGAATGTCTAAAAGAAGATTCGAAGTCAGCTGTGACAATCAACTCGACCTCGTGCTTGGCTACCCCGACATCGCGACCCTGGAAGCCAGCAAGGGTCACATGCGTAGCCCTCCTCTTCAGTCGAAGTGTTTGGGCCACCCATTCGCTCACGAAGGAAGCATCAGCGCCCTGATCAAGCACCGCTCGGACGGAGATAAATTCTCCGTTCGGAGCCCAGAGACGAACACGGGCCGTCGCCAAGAGCACCAAACGTCTAGCACAAATCGAATTTACCACAGCCTTGGACATGGATTCTGGTTGAACATCGAGGAAGCCATCCGTCTTAACCTCGGAGTCACCGTAAGCATCGTGAAGAAGTGTGTGATGCTTGGAATCGCACACCAAACAACGAAAGGAAGAAGGGCAGGCAGCCACGACGTGCCCGGGATTGAAGCAAGATAAACAGACGCCTACCTTAATAGCCTGGGCCTTGCGTTCGCCCGCTTTCATTCCCTTGAATTTGGAGCAGTAGTTCAAGTTATGATTGCCTTGACACAACGGACACTGACGGCTGGATTTTCCCTTTTTTGAAGGAGCGCTAGCTTTCACCGTCAACGCCGTCCTAGAGCGTTCGGATGTAGGCTTCGTCCCTTTGGCAGCGTCCCGTTGTTTCGGAGACGCAGTCGACTCCTGTTTGTGTGCGGCAAAGAGAGCATGGACACGATCCTCGAAGAAGTCTTCAAGAGTTGAGAAGGTAGGGCTGGTCGAACGATCCTTAAGGGTGACTTCCCACGCGAGACGAGACGTGGAATCCAGTTTCTCCGCGAAAAGGAAGACAAACCATTCGTCCCATTCCTTCACAGGTCGGTCCAGTGCTGCAAACGAGACGATTGCCTGACGGAAATCGTCGAGCAGACGTTTGATCTCCTCAGGGCGTCCTTTCGTCACTGGGACGCAGTCCACTAGTCTCCTCATGTGGGCCGCGGAGAGAATCCGTTTATTCTCGAAACGTTTCTGCAGGCCCGCCCAAGCTCCGTCATAATTCGCATCGGTGATTGGAGTACGCTCCAACATAGTAGCTGCTTCACCAATCAAGGTCGACTTCAAGTATTGGAGCTTTCTGACCTTGGAAATGCGAGTCGAGTCGTGTATCAAGGAACGGAACCGATCGCGGAAGCTCTCCCACTCCAAGAAGTCGCCTGAGAACGACGGCAACGGTATCTTAGGAAGCGTGGAGTCTTCATCTTGCTCCACAGATCTAGAAGTCGAAGCGCTCCGGGATTCGGTTTCGGATGCTGGTTTCAGTGTACGCAGCATGTCCTTTAACACTGCCGAGTGTTGCAGAAAAATCTCTTCAATATCCGCGAACCGATCGTTTTTAATATAATCACTCGCGTTCGCGTTCGGGGATCGAATCACATGGCGGTGCCCATCGGAAAAACTCTTCCAATACTCTTGCAGAAGCTCCCGTCGTGCTTCCACAACCGATAACGTAATATTGTTTACTCCCAATTTTCGCAGATTGACCAGGAAACGTTCGATTCGTCCAGCGGTATCGTTCTGCTCGAGAATCAAATGGTCTAGCGTGGTCGCCATTGTTCAAACCGGACACGAACACGATCACACAAAATTAAAACGGAGTAAAATCGGAGTAAGCTCGAAAATAGCACGAGCACACGACCGTGAAAGCACCATCCACTCACTTTTCGAGATACGAAACGAAAGTCGAGCCCAGAATTATAGAAATGTTGCCTCGCACTTTACGTTCGCACTTGCAGCACGTGCCACGGAAACACAGAGAAGGTTCGCGAAGCACGTAGAAGGTTCTCGAAAACGCTCAGAAGGTTCGCGAAACACACAGAAGGTTCGCGAAACATACACGCGCAAGCCCCAATTGAGAGAAATCCACATATAAAAATCCGGCTCGAAGGACCAAAAAATGAGCGCAATGTTCTTCGAACTAAAGAATTGATCGCGCTCGGGTAATTTCACAGTGAGATGGGATGTTCAGATAATCGAAGGTTGCGACACGTGTTTAAGTAAAGGTTGTATTTCACTCTGATTCTCAGAGTCGAACACAATTTGGAGACGATGGCTCGTCTCGTTTACACAAACTTGTACGCGATCGTACAAGAGAGAATCATACAAATAGAAATCGCGCACACGCTCAATCGGCTCGAAGCCCGAGGCCGGAAACTCACTCGCGAAAAGTAAAGTGAGAAGCGAGACGCGTGTTTACGCAATAGTTGCGCGAACAAGAAGAGCGATCCGGAAGCCGAAACCTCGCGGATCGCCGATAAGGACCGGAACCCCAGCGCCGCGCCGCGCCCGCGGACCGAGCTACTCGGTCCACCCGAACCACGGGAACGACGCGGCGACCGGGCCGATCTCCTATTGGTGACGCAAGCGCGCCCAAATACAAATATATGTACTTCGTACAAGCTAACACGCAGAAGATAGAATATATGTACAAGCAAAAAAAACAAACCATTAAAGTGACTATACAATAAAAGAGGAGAGTCCAATCATCTCTCGCTATCGCGAACAGCAGTCGAGTATCCAATCTCTTACTTCAGATTAAACATTGCAATGCAGTAGAGGTACCGACGCATGTAAAACAATTTAATACAAACGCAGAACAAAACGCCATTAAAGCCTTTCTAACGGGACTCAAAACAGAAATACATAATAGAATACACGAATACACCTTCAGCAATCTTGATCGCGCTATCAACGTCGCCATTAAAGCTGAAGCAGTGTTCGTTGTAAGAATTGTTCTTGTTTTAATTCTAGCGTAGTTTTAAGTAGAGAAGAAGTAGGTTTAATTAATTGTAGGTGGAATTCTAGTTTTAACTAGCACGAGTTTCGTCACTGTATTTCGCGTTCTTTTTCACAGACTTTAACAGTAATAAACCTGCACGATTAGAAGTAAGAAGCGAGAAATTTTCTTTTAGCGCACGACCGTTCTCTCCTGTTCTCTTTCGAGCTAGTTCGAGTGAGCAAAAAGCAAGTAGTGAGTTGCGGTTGTCAAGTACCGACTCCAGAGATCGACTGCCAGATTTAGTCGCGATCGAGGAAACGGAGCTCGCTGAGAAGAGTGGGGAGAGAACACTGCTTCGCAGGTAATTAGAGAGATGGTGACACCGTAATCACCTGTGGTCGCGGATCACGGCAGCCATAGCGGACTGTCGCATGTCGAGTGACGAGAAACTTTCTTAAAACTAATAAAACGCGCTATTTAACTTAAGTCTAATATATACAGTATATACATCCAAACAAGCAGAATATAACGAAAATCAGATACGAGCAAGAGAAGCAGCAGGAATAACACAGGCTAACCAGTGTACGAATTGCCTTGGATACGGCCATATTGCCACCGCTTGCAGTAGCCGAATATCACGAACCAACTGGCAGCAAAAAACCTGTCAACAATGTAATAGAACGGGACATACGACGCAAGAATGTAGGAGTCGAAGCGGAACACAAAACGGAGCACGAAACCAAGCGTGGAACGATACATTCTGTGACTTCTGCCGAAGGCCAGGTCACATGACGCAAGATTGTAGGAGCCGAAGTTACACGAATAGAGCCCCTCAATCTACCGTATACTGTGATAATTGCCGAAGGCCAGGTCACACAACACGAGATTGTAGAAGCCAAAGTTACACGAACAGAGCTCCTCAATCCAACGTGTACTGTGACTACTGTAAAAGACCAGGTCACACGATACAAGAATGCCGAAGCAAAAGTTATGCAGAAAGAGTACAAAGACCAGAAGTATTCTGCGAGTATTGCAAATTTAGAGGTCACACGATAGACCAATGCAGAAAGAAGATATACTTCGATAGGAAGGAAAAAGAAGAGAAACAACCCCGTATGGTACGTAGGCAGGCCATACTTCGATTAAAAACGGAGCAAATAAGGAAACCTCCTAGCATCCTTCTTTCTGATGTAGGATTCAGCGAGAACCACGCAACGTTGATGATCGACACCGGATCCGATTTAAATGTCATCAAGAGAAGTGCTGTTTCACCGAATATACCAATCTACACGGACACTTTGTTCGACCTTAATGGTATTACGGACGGCCTACTTAGTACAATAGGATATATTAAAATAAGAACTTTAAACACGGAAATCATTATCCATGTCGTAGAAGATCTTCCTATCAAACAAGACGGAATACTAGGTACGGAATTCTTCCAAACAAATGGAGCAACCATCGACTACATGAAGTCAGAGATAATAATTGGAATGGAAATTATTCCATTTATCGATCCAGAAATGATTACGATACCAGCAAGAGCACGAAGCCAAATATATGTGCGAGTGCTTAATACACAGTCTAAAACAGGATACATTCCAAAAATCAATATTCATCCTAACATACACATGGGAAACGCACTAGTTTCGAATAACAACGGTGTAGCATTTCTTTTTGCTATAAATACATCCACAAAGGACATCAAAATACCAGTACCATCCGTTGAATTAGAAGAATTCGAAGAAATACCTGCAGAAGAAGAAACAACAACCACGTATAAAAGAACTGATAGAACACACCAATTATTACAATTATTACGGTTGGACCACCTAAACTCAGAGGAACGGGCCAGCGTGGAACAACTAATAAAGGAACATGCAGACAGATTCTACCTTCCAGGAGAAAAACTGGAAGCAACAAACAAAACATACCACAGGATAATTACAGAAAACAACGTTCCTGTTTTTACAAAGCAATACAGGTATCCTCAAGCATATAAGGAAGAAGTTAGAGTACAGACTAAAGAATTGCTTGAAAAAGGAATCATACAGTCATCAACTTCGCCTTATAATTCACCGATCTGGATTGTACCCAAGAAAGAAGACGCTCAAGGAAATAAAAAGTCCAGAGTCGTAATTGACTTTAGAAAATTAAATGAACTAACAATTGGAGATGCTTATCCTCTGCCAAATATAACTGATATACTAGATCAGTTAGGAAGTGCAAAGTACTTTTCTGTATTCGATCTTGCATCTGGATTTCATCAAATACCAATGCATCCAGACGATCGACATAAAACAGCATTTTCCACAATTTACGGGCACTACGAATTCACCAGAATGCCATTTGGACTAAAAAATGCACCAGCCACCTTCCAGAGACTAATGGACCAAGTCTTAACTGGGCTTCAAGGAATAGAGCTGTTCGTATACTTAGACGATATTGTCATATACGCCAGTACATTAAAAGAACATGCAACTAAATTTAAACGACTAATGGACAGACTAAGAGAAGCGGATCTTCACCTTCAACCAGATAAATGCGAATTTTTGAAGAAAGAAGTTTCATATTTGGGACACATAATAGGAGAGGACGGAGTCAAACCTGACCCAAAAAAAGTAGTAGCAGTAAACGAATTTCCAACACCTACTACGGTTAAGAATGTCAAACAATTCCTAGGACTAAGCGGATATTATAGGCGATTCATAAAGGATTTTTCAAAAATTGCAAGACCACTTTCTAATCTCACTAGGAAGAATTATCAATTCGAATGGACAAACAAACAACAAAAGGCATTTGAAACTTTACGGGAAGTTCTCTGTAAGGAACCTATATTACAATTCCCGGACTTCGACAAGGTATTCAACATCACGACAGACGCCTCAAGTATTGCTGTAGGTGCGGTCCTCAGTCAAGGGGAAATAGGAAAAGATTTACCGGTAGCTTACGCATCTCGCGTTTTGAATGATGCCGAAACGCGATATTCTCCTACAGAACGAGAATTATTGGCAATAATATATGCAGTCTTTCACTTCAGACCCTACATTTACGGACGAAAATTCTATCTAATAACAGACCATAAACCATTAGAATGGCTTCAAAATCTTTCTAATCCTACGTCTCGATTAATGCGCTGGAAAATTAGATTAGCAGAATACGATTACAAAATTTTATATAAACCCGGGAAATACAACACAAACGCGGACGCATTGTCTAGGAATCCGATTTCACTACCATTGCACGCGAAAAGAGCCCATTCAGATACAAATTCTCACGAGAATAAAAAATTAAAAGAATTTCACCAATTTCCAACCCGACAAAGGGAAACTACAGCATCAACCTCTGGAAATCCAGCTCCACATAAACAATTAATAGTTAACTCATCAGAAACCGATTCCTCTTCATATGACGAAAGCGATGCGTTAAATTTAATGCGAAAGAAATTAAAACGGAAAAAACAAAGCACGAACACCTCCTCTTCTCGTCCCGAGACTAAGAAACGGAATGTTGAAGCGGAAACGCATACACCCCCTCGTTACGCGCCTCATCAAATTTCCGTTCCCGTCCAAATACACGCACCCCCTCAAGTACACGTACCCCCGCAAGTCGTGACCCCCCAAGTCCAAATACACGCACCCCCTCAAGTACACGCACCCCCGCAAGTCGTGATACCTCAAAAATATAAATCCCCTCACATCAAGAAACCGCAAGAGGACTTAATTGAGGAAATCGATGAAACGGTCATAGTACCAAGACATAATTATAAAAACCCTCCCAAAATTGATGCAAAGTCAAGCTCAAGCACTCACCACACACCTAAAAAGAAGAAATTAAAATCAAAATCCAGCACGGACACAGGTCCTATAACGCCAATAACGATAAGGAAAGGAAGGATACTTACTCCTCCTCCACCATCCTATCATCCTCCACCATTACTATCTCTTCCCCCACATTCTCCACGGCACAAACAACCCACACCAGCTAAACCAAGAGTAGTATCAAATATTCCTGTCAAAAACCAAAATACAGAGGTGGAAGATCACTTATGGATGGGCAAAGGATACGTAGTGACATTCATAAACACACAAGGCAGGCCAATCGGACCATCAGGAGGAAAATTATATAAGGAAAAAAATATAAAACCTCACAAAATTCCACAACCATTAAGAATCGGAGAGTTAGTCAAAATCAAGGAAGGGAAGCACACAATCCTTGGACTCATCACACCAGAACATCCAACAGAAGAAGACGTATACAATTCGCTGAGGTCACTTCATACATACCTGGTATCTGAAAAAGCCACAAAAGTATACATCTCATCAGAAGAGGACAAAATTTTATTAAATCAATTACGACATTTAATAGAACTAATATTCCTACAAGAAGATATCCAATTTATCTTCTGCAAGGGCACCCTTCTGACACCTCCTGTACAAGATAGACACCAGATCATCCAGAAGAATCACCAATCACCTATAGGCGGACACAAGGGAATTACAAAAACGTATCATCGCATAAGAAGCAAATACTACTGGAAGAATATGAAATACGAAATAACACAGTTTATAAAGACTTGCTTGGAATGCCAGAAAACTAAACTAGTACGAGTAAAGAATAAGGAACCCATGATACTAACAGACACACCTGTTGATGCTTTCGATAAGATTTCTATGGACATAGTAGGACCACTACCTTTTACAAACATAGGAAATAGTTATATACTTACTATCCAGGACAATTTGACTAAATACTCTCTCGCTATTCCATTGGCAAGTGTCACTTCAGAAGATATAGCTAAGGCATTTACAGAACATTTCATCTGTAAGTTTGGAAGTCCTAAAGCAATCCTCACTGACCAGGGACCAAATTTTATGAGTGCCCTCATGAAGAAATTTGCCAGAGCGTTTCACATTAAACAATATCGAACCTCTGCATTTCATCCACAGTCTAATGGATCTTTAGAGAGAAGTCACCATGTCCTCGTCGAATACCTACGACATTACGTGTCAAAAGAAAAGCAATGGGATCAATGGTTAGCACAAGCAATGTTCTCGTATAATACAAGTACTCACGAAGGCACGAAATTTACGCCTCACGAACTTGTTTTCGGAAGAAAAGCACGTCTTCCTTCAAGTATTCCATCAACGGACAACATTAAAACATATCCGGACTATGTCGACAAGTTGATAGATAAATTATATCACATCCGACAAATGGCGCGAAAAAATCTGGAAGAGTCAAAAGTTCGCCAGAAACATTATTACGACCGGAAGATTCAACCACAAACATACAATGTAGGGGATTACGTATGGTTATTGCAACCAAGAAAGGAAAAACTGGGACCAGAATACAGCGGACCCTACCGGATCATTGAAATCCTGGAGAAAAGCAACTTAAAAATAGAAATTAATTCGAAACAAACTAGGATCGTCCATAAGAACCGCGTAAAACAGGCGAATTTACCGTAAGAAGTTGCAACCCTGCATGGGAAGTCTATAAAAGGAGATGCGGACAAAGAATTCCTCCATTCTAACAAAAAGCATACATACGAAACACGACAGTTTTTTTTTATATACAGAATGGCAGACCAAATATGTCTCAAAAAAGTCTATGATAAGGACATTTATTACTATAAAAATAATATAGTGTGCGTGATGTGCACGCAAAGGGTAGACTTAACGGAGGAAGAGCCACTAGAAAGGCATCTAGTGGCAACAAAGAATTTACGGCGGTGGCGTATATGCCATTTTTGCCGTCGTATCTTATACGTCGCACAACCGGTGCAAAATTGCAGGGAGTGCAAAGACATTTTAAACATTTAATCATTTTTTTTTTATAATATACACTACACCTTACATATACACGCCTCACACACATCCAGTATGTATTTAACACTCACACTTTTTTATATATTTTACTTTTTATATTATCATTCATCCCATTTCACATCACACTTTACAATCACACAGCTCACACACGAACATAATGTAGTAAATACTCACACTTTTCATTCCTCATTTTAATAAACATATATTTTTTTATATATATAAAAAACAAATGAAATATATCCTAAAAAACCCATTAAGCTAAGGAAAAAATATGTATATATACTAAGTAGCAGACGAATAGATCGTGTAGGCAACATGGTTGCAGAAAACTGTAACTTCCATAAAAACCGCTAGAGGGCGCCAAAAAGAATCGTTCTGTTCAAAACCGCGTCTGCGCCGCACTTCATTTCATTGCTACCAAAATGCCGAAACGCTCAGGCTCGCGCAAATCGAAAGCAAAGAAAGATAGAAACGAATTAGAGGAAATATTTGCGGAGATGATCCCCATTCCCGCATTAATTGCTCCACTCCCGACATCTCCACAAAAATTGGTAATGTATTAATACCTTCTCCTTTTTATCAAAACCTAATAAAATCATTCCATTAAAGACGCGACCTCATACTCCTCCGGACCTGATACTTCCAAAGACACCGGAATATCCCACTACTCCAGACTTTGTTCTTCCGAGCACCCCGGAGTTCAAAATCCCAGAAGTCCCACCACGGAGATGGCCAGAATTGATCCCAATCCGGATCCCTGATCCAGACTGGGAAACGTATCGAGCATTACCAAAAAACGGATCCCAGAAAAAAATTATGGAGACTCCTTGCTCTGTTCGGCTCAGGAGCGGCATGCCCGTATAAGCCTACCAAATAAATAATCCCATATATATAAAATTATAAGATTGTCCATTTCGTTCCCCACCTCCGTTCCAATCTCTCGAGGACGAGAGATCCCCCAGGGGGGGAGGTGTAACGTCCCACGGGGACTCAAACCGGTAAAAACCGACTGTCGGTAAAACAGAACCGATCTTCATTACCATACAACTGTATTCCATTACCACGCAAACGCATTGTAAAGACTTTTGTACATAATTTATAATTTAAGCAAATATTAGAGAAACAATATTATAGAAATGTTAAGAATAATTAATTATAAGTATTAGTTAAAGAGCAAGACAAAATAATAAGTAATAAGCAAGCAAAACACGAAATAACAAACAGCGACTCACTGCGCATGCGCCAGCCCGCCAATTCTCGGGTATAAAAGGTGACGCGCGCAGCACAGAGCGCGCTCATTCGAATACGTTCTTGCGACCAACGAATGCTAGTGCCTGGAGGCAGCCTAAGTACCATCCAGCAGAATTTCAGCACGCTCCGGAAACGGTAGCGACTGGTTCTCAGTGTTAAAAAGGTACGGGTGCTCCTCTTTGGACCTACCATTTGAAGGTTGAGAACTTTGTCTTCACGGAGGTTTCAAGCGTTGCTCCTATTAGTAGGTAGCAGCTTAACCGCTAAGCGAAGGCAAAGTCTACAGAACCCTAGAATAAAACTCTGCCAAAAGAATTGGGACCCGCTCAGGAAACGGCAGCAGACCGATCTTACTGCAGTAGCCTAGCATAAAACTCTGCCAAAAGAATTGGGACCCGCTCCGGAAACGGCAGCAGACCGATCTTACTGCAGAAGTACATATCTTAATACATATATTATTATTATTATTAATTAGCGTATTAGAATAAACATAAAAACATAAAAAACCAAAAAAGAGTATAAGTAATCATAGATCGTAAGCAATATTAATTCATTATTATCATTACTAGAATAAGTTTTATTAAATAAATAAGCATTGTTAAGTTTCAAGCCATAGATTTTACTCTTTCACCTGTAGAATAGAACCCCACCTTTCCTACACTCGAGGGGACGCCGCTCTCCTCTCGGGGATCTGTCGACGCTCAGTTGTCCCCGGACAGCCGAACGTTACAGACGACTGTAGGGTCGTCCGCACGACTCCGTGGCAAAGTTGGCAAGCTGGCGACTTGTCCGACGACTATAGGGTCGTCCCCACGACCCCGGGAATAGATTGGCCCGCCACCGTCATTTCCGACGACAATAGGGTCGTCCCCACGACCACGGGTCAAAGTTAGCCAGCCGCCGACATATCCGACGACTATAGGGTCGTCCACACGACCACGGGCCAAAGTTGGCCAGCCGCCGACATGTCCGACGACTATAGGGTCGTCCCCACGACCCCGGGACTAGATTGGCCCGACACCGTCATGTCCGACGAATATAGGGTCGTCCCCACGATCCCGGGACTAGGTTGGCCCGCCGCCGACTTGTCCGACGACTATAGGGTCGTCCCCACGACCCCGGGACTAGGTTGGCTCGCCGCCGACTTGTCCGACGACTATTGGGTCGTCCCCACAACCCCGGGACTAGGTTGGTCCGCCGCCGACTTGTCCGACCACTATAGGGTCGTCCAAATAACCACGGGCCAAATTTGGCCAGCCGCCGTCATATCCGACGACTCAAGGGTCGCCCCCATGACCCCGGGACTAGATTGGCCCGACACCGTCATGTCCGACGACTATAGGGTCGTCCCCACGACCCCGGGACTAGGTTGGTTCGCCGCCGACTTGTCCGACGACTATTGGGTCGTCCCCACAACCCCGAGACTAGGTTGGCTCGCTGCCGTCATGTCCGACGACTATAGGGTCGTCCGCATAACCACGGGCCAAAGTTGGCCAGCCGCCGTCATATCCGACGACTCAAGGGTCGCCCCCATGACTCCGGGACTAGATTAACCCGCCACCGTCATGTCCGACGACTATAGAGTCGTCCCCACGACCCCGGGTCAATGTTGGCCCGCTACCGTCATTTCCGACGACTATAGGGTCGTCCCCACGACCACGGGACTAGATTGGCCCGCCACCATTATGTCCGACGATTATAGGGTCGTCCCCACGACCCCGGGCCAAAGTTGGCCAGCCGCCGACATGTCCGACGACTATAGGGTCGTCCCCACGACCGCGGGACTAGATTGGCCCGCCACTGTCATGTCCTAAGACTATAGGGTCGTCCCCACGACCCCGGGGCTAGGTTGGCTCGCTGCCGTCATGTCCGACGACTATAGGGTCGTCCCCATAACCACGGGCCAAAGTTGGCCAGCCGCCGTCACGTCCGACGACTATAGGGTCGTCCCCACGACCCCGGGACTAGGTTGCCCCGCCGCCGACTTGTCCGACGACTATAGGGTCGTCCCCACGACTCCGTGCCAAAGTTGGCAAGCTGCCGACTTGTCCGACGACTATAGGGTCGTCCCCACGACCCCGGGAATAGATTGGCCCGCCACCGTCATTTCCGACGACAATAGGGTCGTCCCCACGACCACGGGTCAAAGTTGGCCAGCCGCCGACATATCCGACGACTATAGGGTCGTCCACACGACCACGGGCCAAAGTTGGCCAGCCGCCGGCTTGTCCGACGATTATAGGGTCGTCCCCACGACCCCGGGACTAGGTTGGCCCGCCGCCGACTTGTCCGACGACTATAGGGTCGTCCCCACGACCCCGGGTCAATGTTGGCTCGCCGCCGACATGTCCGACGACTATAGGGTCGTCCCCACGACCCCCGGGCCAAAGTTGGACAGCCACCGACATTTCCGACGACTATAGGGTCGTCCCCACGACCACGGGCCAAAGTTGGCCAGCCGCCGACATGTCCGACGACTATAGGGTCGTCCCCACGACCCCCGGGCCAAAGTTGGACAGCCACCGACATTTCCGACGACTATAGGGTCGTCCCCACGACCACGGGCCAAAGTTGGCCAGCCGCCGACATGTCCGACGACTATAGGGTCGTCCCCACGACCCCGGGACTAGGTTGCCCAGCCGCCGACTTGCCCGACGACTATAGGGTCGTCCCCACGACCCCGGGTCAATGTTGGCTCGCCGCCGACATGTCCGACGACTATAGGGTCGTCCCCACGACCCCCGGGCCAATGGTGGACAGCCACCGACATTTCCGACGACTATAGGGTCGTCCCCACGACCACGGGCCAAAGTTGGCCAGCCGCCGACATGTCCGACGACTATAGGGTCGTCCCCACGACCCGGGCCTAGACTAGCCGGCCACCGTCATGTCCGACGACTATAGGGTCGTCCCCACGACCCCGGGACCAGGTTGGCTCGCCGCCGACTTGTCCGACGACTATAGGGTCGTCCCCACGACCCCGGGAATAGATTGGCCCGCCACCGTCATTTCCGACGACAATAGGGTCGTCCCCACGACCACGGGTCAAAGTTGGCCAGCCGCCGACATATCCGACGACTATAGGGTCGTCCACACGACCACGGGCCAAAGTTGGCCAGCCGCCGGCTTGTCCGACGATTATAGGGTCGTCCCCACGACCCCGGGACTAGGTTGGCCCGCCGCACAGTGGGACAAACTGCTCCTTTTTGTGTCAAAATCGTAGAACTTTTGATAGGAATAAGATAGAAGGATGAATCTTTTTGGAGGTTAAAGCTAAGATTTTGCAGATAAAGGGAAAAATGTTGAGAATGTATGACAAACAAGTTTTGACCTTGAAAATCTAAGTCAAAGTTGACATTTTCGAAGAAAATTTCGGTTTTTCCGTTATAACTTGTGGTTGAAGTTTTTCCTTTACTTGTTATACATCATTTCCTATAGATTTTGACGCGCTGAATTCAAATCCGGCCGCGGATTTGGTCTTGCCCTTCAGGATTCGAAGAAAAATGCGATTTAAGTTGAAAAAATCGATAAACACCGTGTTTTCTCTGGTTTACGTGCTTTGATAATAATATTTTAGATTTATTTATTGTATTTATTCATATGGAGTATAAAAGGATAACAGAATACTTGAGTACTTTGAATTGTGCTATATAAAGGGTTTACATGTCGTAACCTGTTGCGTACTATATGCTCGCAACTCGATTGCCGAACCGTATACGCATCTCACACGCGAAATTAACTTGGTAGGAGATAGTTAAGAAAGGAAAATGAATATACTCGTGGATAACTTAACAATTACTATATAATTAAATAAGAAAAATCCAAAAAGTGAGGGTTACAGAAAGGGTTATGGCGGACTCAGTGACCCTGAGTAGAGCACGTGTATCTGTTGAAGACGCCTCAAGAAGCACTGTGTATAGGGCTAGAGAATTACTAGAAAATAACTCATATAATTTAGCAATTATTGAGTTAGCAGCTAGAATTAGGAAAGATCGTGCTGCTTGTATAAATGAACAAGTCAATTCCAGTGACAATGATGAATTACGTCGCACCAAGGAATCAGCGCTGGGATTCTACTTGAAGCACGATTATAGTAAAAGTAGATATGTAGGATTAGTTAAAGATTCTCGATCGAGGATCTGTGCAATTTATTCGGCCTACCAATATCAGAGAATCTATGACTGAATTATAGACTGCAAAATTATAGAATATCGGAAACACAATTAATTGTGCCATTAGAAGATATGCTCAAGAAAACAGCTGAGCGTTTGTGTAGTGCAGTGGTTGTAAATTGGGATACAAAAAATGAGGAGCCAAATGCACAGCATTCACTTTTTGTAAGCAGCATGATAATCATACAATTAAACAGTGATATGTCAGGCGAATGTTCTTGGATCAATCCTACTCCGCAGAGCATTCGCTTTTGCAGACCAATAAGAATTGCAGTAGAAAGGAGGACGATTCTGCAATTATTCGAGAGTGCAACAGATTAAGATGCCGTTTTCAAACTGGTCTACATCTAATCGCTTAATAAATCGCTGTCACTCCCGTTTCCTTCGGTCATCTCACTGAAAAGTATTTTAAAGTAAATATAAATTTCTTCATCATTACACATTCATTTTTGCCGCAAATAACGTAAGTATTTACTCTTTTAAATTTTCTTACCTCTCCTCAACAAATCTTTTAATGTCTGGTTGAATATGGTTGGTTTTTACAGACTTCTTACGATCTTCTATCAGTATTAACGATATTGCTGGATCGGTTAGATAGATTGCTCGATTAAATACATCTATCATCCTATTTTTCCTGCTATTTTGACGAGAATGTGCTGTCATATTTTTTCTGTATAATTTGTGCCACGCTTCATTAGCATCCTCTGAATAATATGCAATCGGTAATGGAAATTCCCTCGCTATGTCGCACCCATGTTTCAATAATTTGTGTACTGTGGGGCTCATTCGAGCCCACGGAAACAATGTGTAATAGAGGCAATACGTCTCCCAGCAGAACTTCTCTAATTCGTTTAACTTTAAACGTTTTTTACATTTAAATGCTGATAATATTGTTGCAATTCTTGTGACGAATTCCTGGTCTAGATTCAGAGCCTGCGCAAATATTACAGGGTTCTTGAAGCACCGCCTTGCCAAATTACCAGTATTGGTCGTTCCATGGCCCTGTAAAATTTGGTCGACTCTGACCCCAATTTCTTTATATACGGTTTTTTGGACAGAAATTTTTCTTTCTTCAAATTGTTCTGGAAAATGGAAAAGTGAATAATTTTATATCACACTTGATAAGTGCATGTTATAATTGAGTAAAAATGCAAATTTTATTTATATGAAATATAATTGATAAATAAATAATAAATGTCAACTTACCTCTTAGATGTTTCCGTATATCCCAGGTTTTAAGTGTTTGTCGATATGAAATGTGAAGTAGATGTTCAAATGCTCGTATTTCATCATGCAACAATCCTAATCCAAATTTCAATGATGATTGTTTTGGTTGAAAATTATCTGTTAGTTTTCCAAAATTGTGCGACGTTCGGAGGCATAGTGGGCATGTGCTACTTGCACGATTTCCCACAATTGTATTAATACATTTACCATCAAATAAAGTTTGTGAAACTTCAAATTTAATTTTGACTGTTTTCTTGTTGAGAAGTTTAAATTTATATGCGACAAGATCATTTATTTCTTTATTTAGTCTGTTGTACTCTCGAATAATTGTAGAATCGTCCTCCTTTTCCACTGCAATTCTTAATGGTCTGCAAAAGCGAATGCTCTGCGGAGTGGGATTGACCCAAGAACATTCGTCTGACATATCACTGTTTAATTGTATGATTATCATGCTGCTTACAAAAAGTGAATGCTGGGCATTTGGCGCCTCATTTTCTGTATTTTCATACTGTTGATGGGGGTTCGTATGACCTGACGAACTATCAAACCCTAAGGTGACAATTAATTTTAAATGCAGTAAATTATGCTGATCCCAATTTACAGCCACTGCACTACACAAACGCTCAGCTGTTTTATTGAGCATATCTTGTAATGGCACGATAACTTGTATTTCCGATATTCTATAATTTTGCGGTTGACATTCAGTCATAGCTTCTCTGATAGATTGGTAGGCCGGATAAATTGCACAGTTCCTCGATCGAGAATCTTTTACTAATCCTACATATCTGCTTTTACTATAATCGTGCTCCAAGTAGAATGCCAGCGCTGATTCTTTGGTGTGACGTAATTCATCATTTTCACTGGGATTGACTTGTTCATTTATACAAGCAGCACGATCTTTGCTAATTCTAGCTGCTAACTCAATAATTGCTAAATTATATGAGTTATTTTCTAGTAATTCTCTAGCCCGTCTATACACAGTGCTTCTTGAGGCTTCTTCAACAGATACACGTGCTCTACCCGCATTGTCACTTTTCTTACTCCTCTTTCGTGGACGACCTTTTGGTTTGGTTTTCCGTTTCAAATTTTCTTTATTATCCATTCTAAAATTTACATATCACCAAAAACCAAATGTAAGTTTGAAAGAAGAAACATTCCTCTATTTAATGAGATTAATATTAATAATTCATATCTATTCCATGTACTAACTTACCTTGCTTAACAATCGACCTCTGTAATATGATTACGGTGCGAAATGAACATTCCCGGATTTGTTTGAAATAAAAGACTGCTATCGTCATGGAAACCATGAACTCGCCGCATCATTAACAGGTAGCAGTACCATACATAGTCAAGTTACGCGGTTTTTATTTAAAAAAATAGAAGTGGCCCGAATTACCCGCTGGCCGGAATTACCCCGCTTTCCCTTAATGCTTAAATAACTGAATCTTTATACATTGAATTTTTCTATTTACACGAGTTAATAGAGTAATATGATATTGTAAAGTGTACTTACGTGAAACTATTTAGTCCATTAGATTGTGAAATTTCATTGTGGAAACACTAAAAACGCTCTACCACTTATATATAATACACAAGTACGCGTATGTCACGATTAAAGGTACGTGAAAAGTCGCGTACAAATCTGTTGAAAAGTTGTTAAGTTATCCACGAGTATATTCATTTTCCTTTCTTAACTATCTCCTACCAAGTTAATTTCGCGTGTGAGATGCGTATACGGTTCGGCAATCGAGTTGCGAGCATATAGTACGCAACAGGTCACGACATGTAAACCCTTTATATAGCACAATTCAAAGTACTCAAGTATTCTGTTATCCTTTTATACTCCATATGAATAAATATAATAAATAAATCTAAAATATTATTATCAAAGCACGTAAACCAGAGAAAACACGGTGTTTATCGATTTTTTCAACTTAAATCGCATTTTTCTTCGAATCCTGAAGGGCAAGACCAAATCCGCGGCCGGATTTGAATTCAGCGCGTCAAAATCTATAGGAAATGATGTATAACAAGTAAAGGAAAAACTTCAACCACAAGTTATAACGGAAAAACCGAAATTTTCTTCGAAAATGTCAACTTTGACTTAGATTTTCAAGGTCAAAACTTGTTTGTCATACATTCTCAACATTTTTCCCTTAATCTGCAACATCTTAGCTTTAACCTCCAAAAAGATTCATCCTTCTATCTTATTCCTATCAAAAGTTCTACGATTTTGACACAATAAGGAGCAGTTTGTCCCACTGTGCGCCGCCGACTTGTCCGACGACTATAGGGTCGTCCCCACGACCCCGGGTCAATGTTGGCTCGCCGCCGAAATGTCCGACGACTATAGGGTCGTCCCCACGACCCCGGGACAAGCTTGGCCCGCCGACGACTTGTCCGACGACTATAGGGTCGTCCCCATGACCCCGGGACTAGATTGGCCCGCCACCGACATGTCCGACGACAATAGGGTCGTCCCCACGACCCCGGGTCTAGGTTGACCAGCCGCCGACATGTCCGACGACTATAGAGTCGTCCCCACGACACCGGGCCAAAGTTGGACAACCGCCGACATGTCCGACGACTATAGGGTCGTCCCCACGACCTCGGGTCTAGATTGGCCCGCTACCGTCATGTCCGACGAGAATAGGGTCGTCCCCACGACCCCGGGCCCAAGTTGGCAAGCCGCCGACATGTCCGACGACTATAGGGTCGTCCCCACGACCCCTGGACTAGGTTGGCTCACCGCCGACTTGTCCGTCGACAATAGCGTCGTCCCCACGACCCCGGGACTAGATTGGTCCGCCACCGTCATGTCCAACGATTATAGGGTCGTCCCCACGACCCCGGGACTAGATTGGCCCGCCACCGACATGTCCGACGACAATAGGGTCGTCCCCACGACCCCGGGACTAGATTGGCCCGCCACCGTCATGTCCGGCGACTGTCGGATCGTCCCCACGTCTACGGGCCAAAGTTGGCCAGCCGCCGACATGTCCGACGACTATAGGGTTGTCCCCACGACCCCGGGCCAATGTTGGCCAATCGCCGACATGTCCGACGACTATAGGGTCGTCCCCACGACCCCGGGACTAGATTGGCCCGCCACCGTCATGTCCGACGACAATAGGGTCGTCCCCACGACCCCGGGTCCAGGTTGGCCAGCCGCCGACATGTCCGACGACTATAGAGGCGTCCCCACGACCCCGGGTCTAGGTTGGCCAGCCGCCGACATGTCCGACGACTATCGGATCGTCCCCACGACCACGGGCCAAAGTTGGCCAGCCGCCGACATGTCCGACGACTATTGGATCGTCCCCACGACCACGGGCCAAAGTTGGCCAGCCGCCGACATGTCCGACGACTATAGGGTCGTCCCCACGACCTCGGGACTAGGTTGGCCAGCCGCCGACATGTCCGACGACTATAAGGTCGTCCCCACGACCTCGGGACTAGGTTGGCCAGCCGCCGACATGTCCGACGACTATAGGGTCGTCCCGACGACCCCGGGCCAATGTTGGCCAATCGCCAACATGTCCGACGACTATAGGGTCGTCCCTACGACCCCGGGAATAGATTGGCCCGCCACCGTCATGTCCGACGACAATAGGGTCGTCCCCACGACCCCGGGTCTAGGTTGGCCAGCGGCCGATATGTCCGACGACTATAGAGTCGTCCCCACGACACCGGGCCAAAGTTGGCCAGCCGCTGACATGTCCAACGACTATAGGGTCGTCCCCACGACCACGGGCCAAAGTTGGCCAGCCGCCGACATGTCCGACGACTATTGGATCGTCCCCACGACCCCGGGACTAGATTGGCCCGCCACCGTCATGTCCAACGACTATCGGATCGTCCCGACGACCCCGGGCCAATGTTGGCCAATCGCCAACATGTCCGACGACTATAGGGTCGTCCCTGCGACCCCGGGACTAGATTGGCCCGCCACCGTCATGTCCGACGACAATGAGGTCGTCCCCACGACCCCGGGCCAATGTTGGCCAATCGCTGACATGTCCGACGACTATAGGGTCGTCCCTACGACCCCGGGACTAGATTGGCCCGCCACCGTCATGTCCGACGACAATAGGGTCGTCCCCACGACCCCGGGTCCAGGTTGGCCAGCCGCCGACCTGTCCGACGACTATAGGGTCGTCCCCACGACCACGGGCCAAAGTTGGCAAGCCGCCGAAATGTCCGACGACTGTAGGATCGTCCCCACGACCCCGGGACTAGATTGGCCCGCCACCGTCAAGTCCGACGACCTCGGGACAAGTTTGGCCAGCCGCCGACATGTCCGACGACTATAGGGTCGCCCCCACGACCTCAGGACTAGTTTGGCCAGCCGCCGACATGTCCGACGACTATAGGGTCGTCCCCACAACCCCGGGACTAGATTGGTCCGCCACCGTCAAGTCCGACGACCTCGGGGCTAGTTTCGCCAGCCGCCGACATGTCCGACGACTACAGGGTCGCTCCCACGACCTTGGGACTAGGTTGGTCAGCCGCCGACATGTCCGACGACTATAGGGTCGTCCCCACGACCCCGGGCCAAAGTTGGCAAGACGCCGAAATGTCCGACGACTGTAGGGTCGTCCCCACGACCCCGGGACTAGATTGGCCCACCACCGTCAAGTCCGACGACTATAGGGTCGGCCCCACGACCTCGGGAGTAGGTTGGCCAGCCGCCGGCATGTCCGACGACTATAGGGTCGTGCCCACGACCCCGGGCCCAAGTTGGCAAGCCGCCGACATGTCCGACGACTATCGGGTCGTCCCCACGACCCCTGGACTAGGTTGGCTCACCGCCGACTTGTCCGTCGACAATAGCGTCGTCCCCACGACCCCGGGACTAGATTGGTCCGCCACCGTCATGTCCAACGATTATAGGGTCGTCCCCACGACCCCGGGACTAGATTGGCCCGCCACCGACATGTCCGACGACAATAGGGTCGTCCCCACGACCCCGGGACTAGATTGGCCCGCCACCGTCATGTCCGGCGACTGTCGGATCGTCCCCACGTCTACGGGCCAAAGTTGGCCAGCCGCCGACCTGTCCGACGACTATAGGGTTGTCCCCACGACCCCGGGCCAATGTTGGCCAATCGCCGACATGTCCGACTACTATAGGGTCGTCCCTACGACCCCGGGACTACATTGGCCCGCCACCGTCATGTCCGACGACAATAGGGTCGTCCCCACGACCCCGGGTCCAGGTTGGCCAGCCGCCGACATGTCCGACGACTATAGGATCGTCCCCACGACCCTGGGACCAGATTGGCCCGCCACCGTCATGTCCGACGACTATAGGGTCGTCCCCACGACCGCGGGTCAAAGATGTCCAGCCGCCGTGTTGTCCGACGACTATAGGTTCGTCCCCACGACCCCGGGACTAGGCTGACCTGCCGCCGTCATGTCCGGCGACTGTCGGATCGTCTCCACGACTACGGGCCAAAGTTGGCCAGCCACCGACATGTCCGACGACTATAGGGTTGTCCCCACGACCCCGGGCCAATGTTGGCCAATCGCCGACATGTCCGACGACTATAGGGTCGTCCCCACGACCCCGGGACTAGATTGGCCCGCCACCGTCATGTCCGACGACAATAGGGTCGTCCCCACGACCCCGGGCCAATGTTGGCCAATCGCTGACATGTCCGACGACTATAGGGTCGTCCCTACGACCCCGGGACTAGATTGGCCCGCCACCGTCATGTCCGACGACTATAGGGTCGTCCCCACGACCCGGGACTAGACTGGTCCGCCACCGTCATGTCCGACGACTATAGGGTCGTCCCCACGACCACGGGGCCAAAGTTGGCCAGCCGCCGAGATGTCCGACGACTATAGGGTCGTCCCCACGACCCGGGACTAGACTGGCCCGCCACCGTCATGTCCGACGACTATAGGGTCGTCCCTACGACCCCGGGACTAGGTTGACTCGCCGCCGACTTGCCCGACCACTATAGGGTCGTCCCACGACCCCGGGACTAGGTTGGCTTACCGCCGACATGTCCGACGACTATAGGGTCGTCCAAACGACCCCGGGACTAGATTGGCCCGCCACCGACATGTCCGACGATTATAGGGTCGTCTCCACGACCCCCGGACTAGGTTGGCTCGCCGCCGACTTGCCCGACGACTATAGGGTCGTCCCCACGGACCCGGGCCAAAGTTGTCCAGCCGCCGACTTGTCCGACGACTATAGGGTCGTCCCTACGACCCCGGGACTAGGTTGACTCGCCGCCGACTTGCCCGACCACTATAGGGTCGTCCCCACAACCCCGGATAAAAGTTGGCCAGCCGCCGACATGTCCGACGACTATAGGGTCGTCCCCACGACCCCGGGACTAGATTGGCCCGCCACCGTCTTGTCCGACGACTATAGGGTCGTCTTTACGACCACGGGCCAAAGTTGGCCAGCCGCCGACTTGTCCGAGGACTATAGGGTCGTCCCCACGACCCCGGGTCTAGGTTGGCCAGCCGCCGACTTGTCCGACCACTATAGGGTCGACCCCACGACCTCGGGACTAGGATGGCCAGCCGCCGACATGTCCGACGACTATAGGGTCGTCCCCACGACCCCGGGGCTAGGTTGGCCAGCCGTCGACTTGCCCGACCACTATAGGGTTGTCCCCACAACCCCGGGTAAAAGTTGGCCAGCCGCCGACATGTCCGACGACTATAGGGTCATCCCCACGACCCCGGGCCAATGTTGGCCAATGGCCGACATGTCCGACGACTATAGGGTCGTCCCTACGACCCCGGGACTAGATTGGCCCGCCACCGTCATGTCCAACGACTATAGGGTCGTCCCCACGACCATGGGCCAAAGTTGGCCAGCCGCCGATATGTCCAACGACTATTGGCTCGTCCCCACGACGACGGGCCAAAGTTAGCCAGCCGCCGACATGTCCGACGACTATAGGGTCGTCCCCACGACCCCGGGCCAAAGTTGGCAAGCCGCCGAAATGTCCGACGACTGTAGGGTCGCTACCACGACCCCGGGGCTAGGTTGGCCAGCCGCCGACATGTCCGACAACTATATGGTCGTCCACACTACCTCGGGACTAGATTGGCCAGCCGCCGACATGTCCGACGACTATAGGGTCGTCCCCACGACCCCGGGCCAAAGTTGGCAAGCCGCCGGCATGTCCGACGACTATAGGGTCGTTCCTACGACCTCGGGACTAGGTTGTCCAGCCGCCGACATGTCCGACGACTATAGGGTCGTCCCCACGACCCCGGGCCAAAGTTGGCCAATCGCCGACATGTCCGACGACTATGGGGTCGTCCCCACGACCCCGGGACTAGATTGGCCCGCCACCGTCAAGTCCGACGACTATAGGGTCGTCCCCACGACCCCGGGCAAATTTGGCAAGCCGCCGACATATCCGACGACTATAGGATCGTCTCCACGACCACGGCCCAAAGTTGGCCCGCCGCCGACTTGTCCGACGACTATAGGGTCGTACCCACGACCCCGGGCCAAAGTTGGCATGCCCCCGAAATGTCCGACGACTATAGGGTCGTCCCCACGACCCCGGGCCAAAGTTGGCAAGCCGCCGAAATGTCCGACGACTATAGGGTCGTCCCCACGACCCCGGGACTAGATTGGCCCGCCACCGTCAAGTCCGACGACTATAGGGTCGTCCCCACGACCCCGGGCAAATTTGGCAAGCCGCCGACATATCCGACGACTATAGGGTCGTCCCCACAACCCCGGGACTAGATTGGCCCGCCACCGTCAAGTCCGACGACTATAGGATCGTCTCCACGACCATGGCCCAAAGTTGGCCAGCCGCCGACATGTCCAACGACTATAGGGTCGTCCCCACAACCCCGGGACTAGATTGGCCCGCCACCGTCAAGTCCGACGACTATAGGATCGTCTCCACGACCACGGCCCAAAGTTGGCCAGCCGCCGACATGTCCAACGACTATTGGGCCGACCCCACGACCACGGGCCAAAGTTGGCCAGCCGCCGACATGTCAGACGACTATTGGATCGTCCCCACGGCCACGGGCCAAAGTTGGCCAGCCGCCGACATGTCCGACGACTATAGGGTCGTCCCCACGACCCCGGGACTAGATTGGTCCGCCACCGTCATGTCCGACGACTATAGGGTCGTCCCCACGACCCCGGGACTAGATTGGCCCGCCACCGTCATGTCCGACGACTATAGGGTCGTCCCCACGACCGCGGGCCAAAGTTGGCAAGCCGCCGAAATGTCCGACGACTATAGAGTCGTCCCCACGACCGCGGGCCAAAGATGTCCAGCCGCCGTCTTGTCCGACGACTATAGGGTCGTACCCACGACCCCGGGACTAGATTGGCCCGCCACCGTCATGTCCAACGACTATAGGGTCGTCCCCACGACCCCGGGACTAGGTTGACAAGCCGCCGAAATGTCCGACGACTATAGGGTCGTCCCCACGACCGCGAGCCAAGGATGTCCAGCCGCCGTCTTGTCCGACGACTATAGGGTCGTACCCACGACCCCGGCACTAGATTGGCCCGCCACCGTCATGTCCAACGACTATAGGGTCGTCCCCACGACCCCGGGACTAGGTTGACAAGCCGCCGAAATATCCGACGACTATAGAGTCGTACCCACGACCGCGGGCCAAAGATGTCCAGCCGCCGTCTTGTCCAACGACTATAGGGTCGTCCCCACGACCCCGGGACTAGATTGGCCCGCCACCGTCATGTCCGACGACTATACGGTCGTCCCCACGACCCCGGCACAAGGTTGGCCCGCCGCCGACTTGTCCGACGACTATAGGTTCGTACCCACGACCCCGGGACTAGATTGGCCCGCCACCGTCATGTCCAACGACTATAGGGTCGTCCCCACGACCCCGGGACTAGGTTGACAAGCCGCCGAAATGTCCGACGACTATAGGGTCGTCCCCACGACCGCGAGCCAAGGATGTCCAGCCGCCGTCTTGTCCGACGACTATAGGGTCGTACCCACGACCCCGGCACTAGATTGGCCCGCCACCGTCATGTCCAACGACTATAGGGTCGTCCCCACGACCCCGGGACTAGGTTGACAAGCCGCCGAAATATCCGACAACTATATGGTCGTCCACACTACCTCGGGACTAGATTGGCCAGCCGCCGACATGTCCGACGACTATAGGGTCGTCCCCACGACCCCGGGCCAAAGTTGGCAAGCCGCCGGCATGTCCGACGACTATAGGGTCGTTCCTACGACCTCGGGACTAGGTTGTCCAGCCGCCGACATGTCCGACGACTATAGGGTCGTCCCCACGACCCCGGGCCAAAGTTGGCCAATCGCCGACATGTCCGACGACTATGGGGTCGTCCCCACGACCCCGGGACTAGATTGGCCCGCCACCGTCAAGTCCGACGACTATAGGGTCGTCCCCACGACCCCGGGCAAATTTGGCAAGCCGCCGACATATCCGACGACTATAGGATCGTCTCCACGACCACGGCCCAAAGTTGGCCCGCCGCGGACTTGTCCGACGACTATAGGGTCGTACCCACGACCCCGGGCCAAAGTTGGCATGCCCCCGAAATGTCCGACGACTATAGGGTCGTCCCCACGACCCCGGGCCAAAGTTGGCAAGCCGCCGAAATGTCCGACGACTGTAGGGTCGCTACCACGACCCCGGGGCTAGGTTGGCCAGCCGCCGACATGTCCGACAACTATATGGTCGTCCACACTACCTCGGGACTAGATTGGCCAGCCGCCGACATGTCCGACGACTATAGGGTCGTCCCCACGACCCCGGGCCAAAGTTGGCAAGCCGCCGGCATGTCCGACGACTATAGGGTCGTTCCTACGACCTCGGGACTAGGTTGTCCAGCCGCCGACATGTCCGACGACTATAGGGTCGTCCCCACGACCCCGGGCCAAAGTTGGCCAATCGCCGACATGTCCGACGACTATGGGGTCGTCCCCACGACCCCGGGACTAGATTGGCCCGCCACCGTCAAGTCCGACGACTATAGGGTCGTCCCCACGACCCCGGGCAAATTTGGCAAGCCGCCGACATATCCGACGACTATAGGATCGTCTCCACGACCACGGCCCAAAGTTGGCCCGCCGCGGACTTGTCCGACGACTATAGGGTCGTACCCACGACCCCGGGCCAAAGTTGGCATGCCCCCGAAATGTCCGACGACTATAGGGTCGTCCCCACGACCCCGGGCCAAAGTTGGCAAGCCGCCGAAATGTCCGACGACTATAGGGTCGTCCCCACGACCCCGGGACTAGATTGGCCCGCCACCGTCAAGTCCGACGACTATAGGGTCGTCCCCACGACCCCGGGCAAATTTGGCAAGCCGCCGACATATCCGACGACTATAGGGTCGTCCCCACAACCCCGGGACTAGATTGGCCCGCCACCGTCAAGTCCGACGACTATAGGATCGTCTCCACGACCATGGCCCAAAGTTGGCCAGCCGCCGACATGTCCAACGACTATAGGGTCGTCCCCACAACCCCGGGACTAGATTGGCCCGCCACCGTCAAGTCCGACGACTATAGGATCGTCTCCACGACCACGGCCCAAAGTTGGCCAGCCGCCGACATGTCCAACGACTATTGGGCCGACCCCACGACCACGGGCCAAAGTTGGCCAGCCGCCGACATGTCAGACGACTATTGGATCGTCCCCACGGCCACGGGCCAAAGTTGGCCAGCCGCCGACATGTCCGACGACTATAGGGTCGTCCCCACGACCCCGGGACTAGATTGGTCCGCCACCGTCATGTCCGACGACTATACGGTCGTCCCCACGACCCCGGCACAAGGTTGGCCCGCCGCCGACTTGTCCGACGACTATTGGTTCGTACCCACGACCCCGGGACTAGATTGGCCCGCCACCGTCATGTCCAACGACTATAGGGTCGTCCCCACGACCCCGGGACTAGGTTGACAAGCCGCCGAAATGTCCGACGACTATAGGGTCGTCCCCACGACCGCGAGCCAAGGATGTCCAGCCGCCGTCTTGTCCGACGACTATAGGGTCGTACCCACGACCCCGGCACTAGATTGGCCCGCCACCGTCATGTCCAACGACTATAGGGTCGTCCCCACGACCCCGGGACTAGGTTGACAAGCCGCCGAAATATCCGACGACTATAGGGTCGTCCCCACGACCCCGGGACTAGATTGGCCCGCCACCGTCAAGTCCGACGACTATAGGGTCGTCCCCACGACCCCGGGCAAATTTGGCAAGCCGCCGACATATCCGACGACTATAGGGTCGTCCCCACAACCCCGGGACTAGATTGGCCCGCCACCGTCAAGTCCGACGACTATAGGATCGTCTCCACGACCACGGCCCAAAGTTGGCCAGCCGCCGACATGTCCAACGACTATTGGGCCGACCCCACGACCACGGGCCAAAGTTGGCCAGCCGCCGACATGTCCGACGACTATAGGGTCGTCCCCACGACCCCGGGACTAGATTGGCCCGCCACCGTCATGTCCGACGACTATAGGGTCGTCCCCACGACCGCGGGCCAAAGTTGGCAAGCCGCCGAAATGTCCGACGACTATAGAGTCGTCCCCACGACCGCGGGCCAAAGATGTCCAGCCGCCGTCTTGTCCGACGACTATAGGGTCGTACCCACGACCCCGGGACTAGATTGGCCCGCCACCGTCATGTCCAACGACTATAGGGTCGTCCCCACGACCCCGGGACTAGGTTGACAAGCCGCCGAAATGTCCGACGACTATAGGGTCGTCCCCACGACCGCGAGCCAAGGATGTCCAGCCGCCGTCTTGTCCGACGACTATAGGGTCGTCCCCACGACCCCGGGACTAGATTGGCCCGCCACCGTAATGTCCGACGACTATAGGGTCGTCCCCACGACCCCGGGACTAGATTGGCCCGCCACCGTCATGTCCGACGACTATACGGTCGTCCCCACGACCCCGGCACAAGGTTGGCCCGCCGCCGACTTGTCCGACGACTATAGGTTCGTACCCACGACCCCGGGACTAGATTGGCCCGCCACCGTCATGTCCAACGACTATAGGGTCGTCCCCACGACCCCGGGACTAGGTTGACAAGCCGCCGAAATGTCCGACGACTATAGGGTCGTCCCCACGACCGCGAGCCAAGGATGTCCAGCCGCCGTCTTGTCCGACGACTATAGGGTCGTACCCACGACCCCGGCACTAGATTGGCCCGCCACCGTCATGTCCAACGACTATAGGGTCGTCCCCACGACCCCGGGACTAGGTTGACAAGCCGCCGAAATATCCGACGACTATAGGGTCGTCCCCACGACCGCGAGCCAAGGATGTCCAGCCGCCGTCTTGTCCGACGACTATAGGGTCGTACCCACGACACCGGGACTAGATTGGCCCGCCACCGTCATGTCCAACGACTATAGGGTCGTCCCCACGACCCGGGGACTAGGTTGACAAGCCGCCGAAATGTCCGACGACTATAGGGTCGTCCCCACGACCGCGGGCCAAAGATGTCCAGCCGCCGTCTTGTCCGACGACTATAGGGTCGTCCCCACGACCCCGGGACTAGATTGGCCCGCCACCGTCATGTCCGACGACTATAGGGTCGTCCCCACGACCCCGGGACAAGGTTGGCCCGCCGCCGACTTGTCCGACGACTATAGGGTCGTACCCACGACCCCGGGACTATTTTGTCCCGCCACCGTCAAGTCCGACGACTATAGGATCGTCTCCACGACCACGGCCCAAAGTTGGCCAGCCGCCGACATGTCCAACGACTATTGGGCCGACCCCACGACCACGGGCCAAAGTTGGCCAGCCGCCGACATGTCAGACGACTATTGGATCGTCCCCACGGCCACGGGCCAAAGTTGGCCAGCCGCCGACATGTCCGACGACTATAGGGTCGTCCCCACGACCCCGGGACTAGATTGGCCCGCCACCGTCATGTCCGACGACTATAGGGTCGTCCCCACGACCGCGGGCCAAAGTTGGCAAGCCGCCGAAATGTCCGACGACTATAGAGTCGTCCCCACGACCGCGGGCCAAAGATGTCCAGCCGCCGTCTTGTCCGACGACTATAGGGTCGTACCCACGACCCCGGGACTAGATTGGCCCGCCACCGTCATGTCCAACGACTATAGGGTCGTCCCCACGACCCCGGGACTAGGTTGACAAGCCGCCGAAATGTCCGACGACTATAGGGTCGTCCCCACGACCGCGAGCCAAGGATGTCCAGCCGCCGTCTTGTCCGACGACTATAGGGTCGTCCCCACGACCCCGGGACTAGATTGGCCCGCCACCGTAATGTCCGACGACTATAGGGTCGTCCCCACGACCCCGGGACTAGATTGGCCCGCCACCGTCATGTCCGACGACTATACG
The DNA here is from genome assembly GCA_963932275.1 of Andrena praecox. Taxonomy (NCBI): domain Eukaryota; kingdom Metazoa; phylum Arthropoda; class Insecta; order Hymenoptera; family Andrenidae; genus Andrena; species Andrena praecox. The sequence continues at coordinate 25,593,763 of OZ010729.1, forward strand.
GTCGTCCCCACGACCCCGGCACAAGGTTGGCCCGCCGCCGACTTGTCCGACGACTATAGGTTCGTACCCACGACCCCGGGACTAGATTGGCCCGCCACCGTCATGTCCAACGACTATAGGGTCGTCCCCACGACCCCGGGACTAGGTTGACAAGCCGCCGAAATGTCCGACGACTATAGGGTCGTCCCCACGACCGCGAGCCAAGGATGTCCAGCCGCCGTCTTGTCCGACGACTATAGGGTCGTACCCACGACCCCGGCACTAGATTGGCCCGCCACCGTCATGTCCAACGACTATAGGGTCGTCCCCACGACCCCGGGACTAGGTTGACAAGCCGCCGAAATATCCGACGACTATAGGGTCGTCCCCACGACCGCGAGCCAAGGATGTCCAGCCGCCGTCTTGTCCGACGACTATAGGGTCGTACCCACGACCCCGGGACTAGATTGGCCCGCCACCGTCATGTCCAACGACTATAGGGTCGTCCCCACGACCCGGGGACTAGGTTGACAAGCCGCCGAAATGTCCGACGACTATAGGGTCGTCCCCACGACCGCGGGCCAAAGATGTCCAGCCGCCGAAATGTCCGACGACTATAGGATCGTCCCCACGACCCTGGGACCAGATTGGCCCGCCACCGTCATGTCCGACGACTATAGGGTCGTCCCCACGACCGCGGGTCAAAGATGTCCAGCCGCCGTGTTGTCCGACGACTATAGGTTCGTCCCCACGACCCCGGGACTAGGCTGACCTGCCGCCGTCATGTCCGGCGACTGTCGGATCGTCTCCACGACTACGGGCCAAAGTTGGCCAGCCACCGACATGTCCGACGACTATAGGGTTGTCCCCACGACCCCGGGCCAATGTTGGCCAATCGCCGACATGTCCGACGACTATAGGGTCGTCCCCACGACCCCGGGACTAGATTGGCCCGCCACCGTCATGTCCGACGACAATAGGGTCGTCCCCACGACCCCGGGCCAATGTTGGCCAATCGCTGACATGTCCGACGACTATAGGGTCGTCCCTACGACCCCGGGACTAGATTGGCCCGCCACCGTCATGTCCGACGACTATAGGGTCGTCCCCACGACCCCGGGCCAATGTTGGCCAATCGCTGACATGTCCGACGACTATAGGGTCGTCCCTACGACCCCGGGACTAGATTGGCCCGCCACCGTCATGTCCGACGACTATAGGGTCGTCCCCACGACCCGGGACTAGACTGGCCCGCCACCGTCATGTCCGACGACTATAGGGTCGTCCCTACGACCCCGGGACTAGGTTGACTCGCCGCCGACTTGCCCGACCACTATAGGGTCGTCCCACGACCCCGGGACTAGGTTGGCTTACCGCCGACATGTCCGACGACTATAGGGTCGTCCAAACGACCCCGGGACTAGATTGGCCCGCCACCGACATGTCCGACGATTATAGGGTCGTCTCCACGACCCCCGGACTAGGTTGGCTCGCCGCCGACTTGCCCGACGACTATAGGGTCGTCCCCACGGACCCGGGCCAAAGTTGTCCAGCCGCCGACTTGTCCGACGACTATAGGGTCGTCCCTACGACCCCGGGACTAGGTTGACTCGCCGCCGACTTGCCCGACCACTATAGGGTCGTCCCCACAACCCCGGATAAAAGTTGGCCAGCCGCCGACATGTCCGACGACTATAGGGTCGTCCCCACGACCCCGGGACTAGATTGGCCCGCCACCGTCTTGTCCGACGACTATAGGGTCGTCTTTACGACCACGGGCCAAAGTTGGCCAGCCGCCGACTTGTCCGAGGACTATAGGGTCGTCCCCACGACCCCGGGTCTAGGTTGGCCAGCCGCCGACTTGTCCGACCACTATAGGGTCGACCCCACGACCTCGGGACTAGGATGGCCAGCCGCCGACATGTCCGACGACTATAGGGTCGTCCCCACGACCCCGGGGCTAGGTTGGCCAGCCGTCGACTTGCCCGACCACTATAGGGTTGTCCCCACAACCCCGGGTAAAAGTTGGCCAGCCGCCGACATGTCCGACGACTATAGGGTCGTCCCCACGACCCCGGGCCAATGTTGGCCAATCGCCGACATGTCCGACGACTATAGGGTCGTCCCTACGACCCCGGGACTAGATTGGCCCGCCACCGTCATGTCCAACGACTATAGGGTCGTCCCCACGACCATGGGCCAAAGTTGGCCAGCCGCCGATATGTCCAACGACTATTGGCTCGTCCCCACGACGACGGGCCAAAGTTAGCCAGCCGCCGACATGTCCGACGACTATAGGGTCGTCCCCACGACCCCGGGCCAAAGTTGGCAAGCCGCCGAAATGTCCGACGACTGTAGGGTCGCTACCACGACCCCGGGGCTAGGTTGGCCAGCCGCCGACATGTCCGACAACTATATGGTCGTCCACACTACCTCGGGACTAGATTGGCCAGCCGCCGACATGTCCGACGACTATAGGGTCGTCCCCACGACCCCGGGCCAAAGTTGGCAAGCCGCCGGCATGTCCGACGACTATAGGGTCGTTCCTACGACCTCGGGACTAGGTTGTCCAGCCGCCGACATGTCCGACGACTATAGGGTCGTCCCCACGACCCCGGGCCAAAGTTGGCCAATCGCCGACATGTCCGACGACTATGGGGTCGTCCCCACGACCCCGGGACTAGATTGGCCCGCCACCGTCAAGTCCGACGACTATAGGGTCGTCCCCACGACCCCGGGCAAATTTGGCAAGCCGCCGACATATCCGACGACTATAGGATCGTCTCCACGACCACGGCCCAAAGTTGGCCCGCCGCCGACTTGTCCGACGACTATAGGGTCGTACCCACGACCCCGGGCCAAAGTTGGCATGCCCCCGAAATGTCCGACGACTATAGGGTCGTCCCCACGACCCCGGGCCAAAGTTGGCAAGCCGCCGAAATGTCCGACGACTATAGGGTCGTCCCCACGACCCCGGGACTAGATTGGCCCGCCACCGTCAAGTCCGACGACTATAGGGTCGTCCCCACGACCCCGGGCAAATTTGGCAAGCCGCCGACATATCCGACGACTGTAGGGTCGTCCCTATGACCGCGGGACTAGATTGGCCCGCCACCGTGAAGTCCGACGACTATAGGGTCGTCCCCACGACCCCGGGACAAAGTTGGCAAGCCGCCGAAATGTCCGACGACTGTAGGGTCGTCCCCACGACCCCGGGACTAGATTGGCCCGCCACCGTCATGTCCAACGACTATAGGGTCGTCCCCACGACCCCGGGACTAGGTTGACAAGCCGCCGAAATGTCCGACGACTATAGGGTCGTCCCCACGACCGCGAGCCAAGGATGTCCAGCCGCCGTCTTGTCCGACGACTATAGGGTCGTACCCACGACCCCGGGACTAGATTGGCCCGCCACCGTCATGTCCAACGACTATAGGGTCGTCCCCACGACCCCGGGACTAGGTTGACAAGCCGCCGAAATATCCGACGACTATAGGGTCGTCCCCACGACCGCGAGCCAAGGATGTCCAGCCGCCGTCTTGTCCGACGACTATAGGGTCGTACCCACGACCCCGGGACTAGATTGGCCCGCCACCGTCATGTCCAACGACTATAGGGTCGTCCCCACGACCCGGGGACTAGGTTGACAAGTCGCCGAAATGTCCGACGACTATAGGGTCGTCCCCACGACCGCGAGCCAAGGATGTCCAGCCGCCGTCTTATCCGACGACTATAGGGTCGTCCCCACGACCGCGGGCCAAAGATGTCCAGCCGCCGTCTTGTCCGACGACTATAGGGTCGTACCCACGACCCCGGCACTAGATTGGCCCGCCACCGTCATGTCCAACGACTATAGGGTCGTCCCCACGACCCCGGGACTAGGTTGACAAGCCGCCGAAATATCCGACGACTATAGGGTCGTCCCCAAGACCGCGAGCCAAGGATGTCCAGCCGCCGTCTTGTCCGACGACTATAGGGTCGTCCCCACGACCCCGGGCCAAAGTTGGCAAGCCGCCGAAATGTCCGACGACTGTAGGGTCGCTACCACGACCCCGGGGCTAGGTTGGCCAGCCGCCGACATGTCCGACAACTATATGGTCGTCCACACTACCTCGGGACTAGATTGGCCAGCCGCCGACATGTCCGACGACTATAGGGTCGTCCCCACGACCCCGGGCCAAAGTTGGCAAGCCGCCGGAATGTCCGACGACTATTGGATCGTCCCCACGGCCACGGGCCAAAGTTGGCCAGCCGCCGACATGTCCGACGACTATAGGGTCGTCCCCACGACCCCGGGACTAGATTGGTCCGCCACCGTCATGTCCGACGACTATAGGGTCGTCCCCACGACCCCGGGACTAGATTGGCCCGCCACCGTCATGTCCGACGACTATAGGGTCGTCCCCACGACCGCGGGCCAAAGTTGGCAAGCCGCCGAAATGTCCGACGACTATAGAGTCGTCCCCACGACCGCGGGCCAAAGATGTCCAGCCGCCGTCTTGTCCGACGACTATAGGGTCGTACCCACGACCCCGGGACTAGATTGGCCCGCCACCGTCATGTCCAACGACTATAGGGTCGTCCCCACGACCCCGGGACTAGGTTGACAAGCCGCCGAAATGTCCGACGACTATAGGGTCGTCCCCACGACCGCGAGCCAAGGATGTCCAGCCGCCGTCTTGTCCGACGACTATAGGGTCGTCCCCACGACCCCGGGACTAGATTGGCCCGCCACCGTAATGTCCGACGACTATAGGGTCGTCCCCACGACCCCGGGACTAGATTGGCCCGCCACCGTCATGTCCGACGACTATACGGTCGTCCCCACGACCCCGGCACAAGGTTGGCCCGCCGCCGACTTGTCCGACGACTATAGGTTCGTACCCACGACCCCGGGACTAGATTGGCCCGCCACCGTCATGTCCAACGACTATAGGGTCGTCCCCACGACCCCGGGACTAGGTTGACAAGCCGCCGAAATGTCCGACGACTATAGGGTCGTCCCCACGACCGCGAGCCAAGGATGTCCAGCCGCCGTCTTGTCCGACGACTATAGGGTCGTACCCACGACCCCGGGACTAGATTGGCCCGCCACCGTCATGTCCAACGACTATAGGGTCGTCCCCACGACCCGGGGACTAGGTTGACAAGTCGCCGAAATGTCCGACGACTATAGGGTCGTCCCCACGACCGCGAGCCAAGGATGTCCAGCCGCCGTCTTATCCGACGACTATAGGGTCGTCCCCACGACCGCGGGCCAAAGATGTCCAGCCGCCGTCTTGTCCGACGACTATAGGGTCGTACCCACGACCCCGGCACTAGATTGGCCCGCCACCGTCATGTCCAACGACTATAGGGTCGTCCCCACGACCCCGGGACTAGGTTGACAAGCCGCCGAAATATCCGACGACTATAGGGTCGTCCCCAAGACCGCGAGCCAAGGATGTCCAGCCGCCGTCTTGTCCGACGACTATAGGGTCGTCCCCACGACCCCGGGCCAAAGTTGGCAAGCCGCCGAAATGTCCGACGACTGTAGGGTCGCTACCACGACCCCGGGGCTAGGTTGGCCAGCCGCCGACATGTCCGACAACTATATGGTCGTCCACACTACCTCGGGACTAGATTGGCCAGCCGCCGACATGTCCGACGACTATAGGGTCGTCCCCACGACCCCGGGCCAAAGTTGGCAAGCCGCCGGAATGTCCGACGACTATAGGGTCGTTCCTACGACCTCGGGACTAGGTTGTCCAGCCGCCGACATGTCCGACGACTATAGGGTCGTCCCCACGACCCCGGGCCAAAGTTGGCCAATCGCCGACATGTCCGACGACTATGGGGTCGTCCCCACGACCCCGGGACTAGATTGGCCCGCCACCGTCAAGTCCGACGACTATAGGGTCGTCCCCACGACCCCGGGCAAATTTGGCAAGCCGCCGACATATCCGACGACTATAGGATCGTCTCCACGACCACGGCCTAAAGTTGGCCCGCCGCCGACTTGTCCGACGACTATAGGGTCGTACCCACGACCCCGGGCCAAAGTTGGCATGCCCCCGAAATGTCCGACGACTATAGGGTCGTCCCCACGACCCCGGGCCAAAGTTGGCAAGCCGCCGAAATGTCCGACGACTATAGGGTCGTCCCCACGACCCCGGGACTAGATTGGCCCGCCACCGTCAAGTCCGACGACTATAGGGTCGTCCCCACGACCCCGGGCAAATTTGGCAAGCCGCCGACATATCCGACGACTATAGGGTCGTCCCCACAACCCCGGGACTAGATTGGTCCGCCACCGTCAAGTCCGACGACTATAGGGTCGTCCCCACGACCGCGAGCCAAGGATGTCCAGCCGCCGTCTTGTCCGACGACTATAGGGTCGTACCCACGACCCCGGGACTAGATTGGCCCGCCACCGTCATGTCCAACGACTATAGGGTCGTCCCCACGACCCCGGGACTAGGTTGACAAGCCGCCGAAATATCCGACGACTATAGGGTCGTCCCCACGACCGCGAGCCAAGGATGTCCAGCCGCCGTCTTGTCCGACGACTATAGGGTCGTACCCACGACCCCGGGACTAGATTGGCATGCCCCCGAAATGTCCGACGACTATAGGGTCGTCCCCACGACCCCGGGCCAAAGTTGGCAAGCCGCCGAAATGTCCGACGACTATAGGGTCGTCCCCACGACCCCGGGACTAGATTGGCCCGCCACCGTCAAGTCCGACGACTATAGGATCGTCTCCACGACCATGGCCCAAAGTTGGCCAGCCGCCGACATGTCCAACGACTATAGGGTCGTCCCCACAACCCCGGGACTAGATTGGCCCGCCACCGTCAAGTCCGACGACTATAGGATCGTCTCCACGACCACGGCCCAAAGTTGGCCAGCCGCCGACATGTCCAACGACTATTGGGCCGACCCCACGACCACGGGCCAAAGTTGGCCAGCCGCCGACATGTCAGACGACTATTGGATCGTCCCCACGGCCACGGGCCAAAGTTGGCCAGCCGCCGACATGTCCGACGACTATAGGGTCGTCCCCACGACCCCGGGACTAGATTGGTCCGCCACCGTCATGTCCGACGACTATAGGGTCGTCCCCACGACCCCGGGACTAGATTGGCCCGCCACCGTCATGTCCGACGACTATAGGGTCGTCCCCACGACCGCGGGCCAAAGTTGGCAAGCCGCCGAAATGTCCGACGACTATAGAGTCGTCCCCACGACCGCGGGCCAAAGATGTCCAGCCGCCGTCTTGTCCGACGACTATAGGGTCGTACCCACGACCCCGGGACTAGATTGGCCCGCCACCGTCATGTCCAACGACTATAGGGTCGTCCCCACGACCCCGGGACTAGGTTGACAAGCCGCCGAAATGTCCGACGACTATAGGGTCGTCCCCACGACCGCGAGCCAAGGATGTCCAGCCGCCGTCTTGTCCGACGACTATAGGGTCGTCCCCACGACCCCGGGACTAGATTGGCCCGCCACCGTAATGTCCGACGACTATAGGGTCGTCCCCACGACCCCGGGACTAGATTGGCCCGCCACCGTCATGTCCGACGACTATACGGTCGTCCCCACGACCCCGGCACAAGGTTGGCCCGCCGCCGACTTGTCCGACGACTATAGGTTCGTACCCACGACCCCGGGACTAGATTGGCCCGCCACCGTCATGTCCAACGACTATAGGGTCGTCCCCACGACCCCGGGACTAGGTTGACAAGCCGCCGAAATGTCCGACGACTATAGGGTCGTCCCCACGACCGCGAGCCAAGGATGTCCAGCCGCCGTCTTGTCCGACGACTATAGGGTCGTACCCACGACCCCGGCACTAGATTGGCCCGCCACCGTCATGTCCAACGACTATAGGGTCGTCCCCACGACCCCGGGACTAGGTTGACAAGCCGCCGAAATATCCGACGACTATAGGGTCGTCCCCACGACCGCGAGCCAAGGATGTCCAGCCGCCGTCTTGTCCGACGACTATAGGGTCGTACCCACGACCCCGGGACTAGATTGGCCCGCCACCGTCATGTCCAACGACTATAGGGTCGTCCCCACGACCCGGGGACTAGGTTGACAAGCCGTCGAAATGTCCGACGACTATAGGGTCGTCCCCACGACCCGGGGACTAGGTTGACAAGCCGTCGAAATGTCCGACGACTATAGGGTCGTCCCCACGACCGCGGGCCAAAGATGTCCAGCCGCCGTCTTGTCCGACGACTATAGGGTCGTCCCCACGACCCCGGGACTAGATTGGCCCGCCACCGTCATGTCCGACGACTATAGGGTCGTCCCCACGACCCCGGGACAAGGTTGGCCCGCCGCCGACTTGTCCGACGACTATAGGGTCGTACCCACGACCCCGGGACTATTTTGTCCCGCCACCGTCAAGTCCGACGACTATAGGATCGTCTCCACGACCACGGCCCAAAGTTGGCCAGCCGCCGACATGTCCAACGACTATTGGGCCGACCCCACGACCACGGGCCAAAGTTGGCCAGCCGCCGACATGTCAGACGACTATTGGATCGTCCCCACGGCCACGGGCCAAAGTTGGCCAGCCGCCGACATGTCCGACGACTATAGGGTCGTCCCCACGACCCCGGGACTAGATTGGTCCGCCACCGTCATGTCCGACGACTATAGGGTCGTCCCCACGACCCCGGGACTAGATTGGCCCGCCACCGTCATGTCCGACGACTATAGGGTCGTCCCCACGACCGCGGGCCAAAGTTGGCAAGCCGCCGAAATGTCCGACGACTATAGAGTCGTCCCCACGACCGCGGGCCAAAGATGTCCAGCCGCCGTCTTGTCCGACGACTATAGGGTCGTACCCACGACCCCGGGACTAGATTGGCCCGCCACCGTCATGTCCAACGACTATAGGGTCGTCCCCACGACCCCGGGACTAGGTTGACAAGCCGCCGAAATGTCCGACGACTATAGGGTCGTCCCCACGACCGCGAGCCAAGGATGTCCAGCCGCCGTCTTGTCCGACGACTATAGGGTCGTCCCCACGACCCCGGGACTAGATTGGCCCGCCACCGTAATGTCCGACGACTATAGGGTCGTCCCCACGACCCCGGGACTAGATTGGCCCGCCACCGTCATGTCCGACGACTATACGGTCGTCCCCACGACCCCGGCACAAGGTTGGCCCGCCGCCGACTTGTCCGACGACTATAGGTTCGTACCCACGACCCCGGGACTAGATTGGCCCGCCACCGTCATGTCCAACGACTATAGGGTCGTCCCCACGACCCCGGGACTAGGTTGACAAGCCGCCGAAATGTCCGACGACTATAGGGTCGTCCCCACGACCGCGAGCCAAGGATGTCCAGCCGCCGTCTTGTCCGACGACTATAGGGTCGTACCCACGACCCCGGCACTAGATTGGCCCGCCACCGTCATGTCCAACGACTATAGGGTCGTCCCCACGACCCCGGGACTAGGTTGACAAGCCGCCGAAATATCCGACGACTATAGGGTCGTCCCCACGACCGCGAGCCAAGGATGTCCAGCCGCCGTCTTGTCCGACGACTATAGGGTCGTACCCACGACCCCGGGACTAGATTGGCCCGCCACCGTCATGTCCAACGACTATAGGGTCGTCCCCACGACCCGGGGACTAGGTTGACAAGCCGCCGAAATGTCCGACGACTATAGGGTCGTCCCCACGACCGCGGGCCAAAGATGTCCAGCCGCCGTCTTGTCCGACGACTATAGGGTCGTCCCCACGACCCCGGGACTAGATTGGCCCGCCACCGTCATGTCCGACGACTATAGGGTCGTCCCCACGACCCCGGGACAAGGTTGGCCCGCCGCCGACTTGTCCGACGACTATAGGGTCGTACCCACGACCCCGGGACTATTTTGTCCCGCCACCGTCATGTCCAACGACTATAGGGTCGTCCCCACGACCCCGGGCCAAAATTGGCATGCCGCCGAAATGTCCGACGACTATAGGGTCGTCCCCACGACCCCGGGCCAAAGTTGGCAAGCCGCCGAAATGTCCGACGACTATAGGGTCGTCCCCACGACCGCGGGCCAAAGATGTCCAGCCGCCGTCTTGTCCGACGACTATAGGGTCGTCCCCACGACCCCGGGACTAGATTGGCCCGCCACCGTCATGTCCAACGACTATAGGGTCGTCCCCACGACCCCGGGACTAGGTTGGCCAGCCGCCGACATGTCCGACGACTATAGGGTCGTCCCCACGACCCCGGGACAAGGTTGGCCCGCCGCCGACTTGTCCGACGACTATAGGGTGGTCCCCACGACCCCGGGACTAGATTGGCCGCCACCGTCATGTCCAACGTCTATAGGGTCGTCCCCACGACCCCGGGACTAGGTTGACAAGCCGCCAGCGTGTCCGACGACTATAGGGTCGTCCCCACGACCCCGGGCCAAAGGTGCATGCCGCCGAAATGTACGACGACTATAGGGTCGTCCCCACGACCCCGGGCCAAAGTTGGCAAGCCGCCGAAATGTCCGACGACTATAGGGTCGTCCCCACGACCGCGGGCCAAAGATGTCCAGCCGCCGTCTTGTCCGACGTCTATAGGGTCGTCCCCACGACCCCGGCTCTAGGTTGGCCAGCCGCCGGCAAGTCCGACGACTATAGAGTCGTCCCCACGACACCGGGCCAAAGTTGGCCAGCCGCTGACATGTCCAACGACTATAGGGTCGTCCCCACGACCACGGGCCAAAGTTGGCCAGCCGCCGACATGTCCGACGACTATTGGATCGTCCCCACGACCACGGGCCAAAGTTGGCCAGCCGCCGACATGTCCGACAACTATAGGGTCGTTCCCACGACCCCGGGACTAGATTGGTCCGCCGCCGACATGTCCGACGACTATAGGGTCGTCCCCACGACCCCGGGACTAGATTGGTCCGCCACCGTCATGTCCGACGACTATAGGGTCGTCCCCACGACCCCGGGCCAAAGTTGGCAAGCCGCCGAAATGTCCGACGACTGTAGGGTCGTCCCCACGACCCCGGGACTAGATTGGCCCGCCACCGTGAAGTCCGACGACTATAGGGTCGTCCCCACGACCTCGGGACTAGGTTGGCCAGCCGCCGACATGTCCGACGACTATAGGGTCGTCCCCACGACCCCGGGACAAGGTTGGCCCGCCGCCGACTTGTCCGACGACTATAGGGTGGTCCCCACGACCCCGGGACTAGATTGGCCGCCACCGTCATGTCCAACGTCTATAGGGTCGTCCCCACGACCCCGGGACTAGGTTGACAAGCCGCCAACGTGTCCGATGACTATAGGGTCGTCTCCACGACCCCGGGCCAAAGATGCATGCCGCCGAAATGTACGACGACTATAGGGTCGTCCCCACGACCCCGGGCCAAAGTTGGCAAGCCGCCGAAATGTCCGACGACTATAGGGTCGTCCCCACGACCGCGAGCCAAGGATGTCCAGCCGCCGTCTTGTCCGACGACTATAGGGTCGTACCCACGACCCCGGGACTAGATTGGCCCGCCACCGTCATGTCCAACGACTATAGGGTCGTCCCCACGACCCCGGGACTAGGTTGACAAGCCGCCGAAATATCCGACGACTATAGGGTCGTCCCCACGACCGCGAGCCAAGGATGTCCAGCCGCCGTCTTGTCCGACGACTATAGGGTCGTACCCACGACCCCGGACTAGGTTGGCCCGCCACCGTCATGTCCGACGACTGTAGGGTCGTCTCTACGACCCCGGGACAAGGTTGACCCTATAGTAGTCGGACATGACGGCGGCTGGCCAACTTTGGCCTGGGGTCGTGGGGACGACCCTATTGTCGTCGGACATGTCGGCGGCTGGCCAACTTTGGCCCGGTGCCGTGGGGACGACTCTATAGTCGTCGGACAAGGCGGCGGCTGGCCAACTTTGGCCCGGTGCCGTGGGGACGACTCTATAGTCGTCGGACAAGTCGGCGGCTGGCCAACTTTGGCCCGGGGCCGTGGGGCCGACCCTATAGTCGTCGGACAAGTCGGCGGCGAGCCAACCTAGTGCGGGGTCGTGGGGACGACCCTATAGTCGTCGGACATGTCGGCGGCAGGCCAACTTTGGCCCGGGGCCGTGGTGACGACCCTATAGTCGTCGGACATGTCGGCGGCTGGTCAACTTTGGCCCGGGGTCGAGGGGACGACTCTACAGTCGTCGGACATAACGGTGGCAGGCCAAGTTTGGCCCAGGGCCGTGGGAACGATTCTATAGTCGTCGGACATAACTGCGGCGGGCCAACTTTGGCCCGGGGTCGAGGGGACGACTCTATAGTCGTCGGAAAAATTGGCGGCGGGCCAACCCAGTCCCGAGGTCGTGGGGACGACCCTATAGTCGTCGGACATGTCGGCGGCTGGCCAACTTTGGCCCGGGGTCGTGGGAACGACCCTATAGTCGTCGGACATGACGGCGGCGGGCCAAACTAGTCCCAGGGTCGTGGGGACGACCCTATAGTCGTCGGACATAAGGGCGGCCGGCCAAGTTTGGCCCAGGGTAGTGGGAACGAGCCTATAGTCGTCGGATATGTCGGCGGCTGGCCAACGTAGGCCAAGGGTCGTGGGGACGACCCTATAGTCGTCGGATATGTCGGCGGCTGGCCAACTTTGGCCCGGGGTCGAGGGGACGACCCTATATTTGTCGGACCCCACGACCCTGGGCCATCTTAGGCCCAGGGTCGTGAGTAGTATGGAAAGGAGAGTTCTAGACCACTTTCAAGGCCACGATGACGTCACAGGAAATCCAGTGTGGGCGCGCGGGGGAGTGCGGTGGAGGGAAACATTGGCGCGGGGGGAAGCGGGGGAAGTGTGGAATGGATGACCGGTTGCGTGCGCATGAGCCGCAGAGTGGGGGAAGCCGCAATCGTGGAGGGGATCAGTCCAGGCCGAACCGCCGCGGAGACCTCTCCACGTCGGACCCACCCCCGAAAATTTCCACAGAGGGTCATCCCCTCCCTCTAAAAAAATTTCTGGGTCCGGGTCTTGTATGAAAAAATCTTTTTTCAGACTCGATCCAGCCCCAGAAATTTTTTTTCCCAAATATTTTCAGAATACTTTTTACAAATCAATAGATACTTCCCCCCACAACGCAGAGAAATAATAATAATTTGGAAACGTAGAATCTTAAAATTAGGTGGTGAGGCGGAAGACGGGTAAATAAAATGGAGAAATAATATTGGGTTAAGAATATATATTGTTACAAAAAAATATTAAATTAAAAAATATGTGAATAATTATAAATATAAATATAAATATAAATATAAATATAAATATGAATATAAAATAAAAATATAAAATATAAAAGAATATAAAATATAGCATAAAAAGAAAACATATAAATATAATAGTAAAAGAATATGAAATAAAGTAATAGAAATAAAGAATGTATAAAAATGAAAATAAAATAAATGAAAATATAAAATGTAAAAATTAAAATTATGTAGAGGGCGACGAGGGGGGTGATGAGCATGATGAGGGCGACGGGGGGTGATGGGGGCGATGGGAGCGACGGGGGCGATGGTGGCGATGCTGGCTGCGGCACCCGTCGCACGGCGATCCACGACGGTGATGGCGGCGATGGGGGTGACGGGGGTGATGGGGGTGACGGAGGGCGCCTCAGCCGCATGGCCCCCGCGACCGCGAATATGGCCGCGGCCGCGCGGCCCCGTACACCAAACCTGAATGCCGCCGCATTCGTGGTTCCTGTAACACAAACATAAACGTCGATATAATATTACCACATTAAACATATTAAACATAAAACACACAAAACAATGTAGTGTGATACATACCACTTGCGGCGGCTCAATCTGCGGCGCATCTACCGCCTCCTCATCCATCAGCCACACATCCATCAAGAAAGGCATGTCCTACAACACAGATACAAACGTTGATATAATTTTAATACATTAAACATATTAAACATAAAACAATGCAAAGTATTACCAACCTGTGGCGGCGACGAAGGCGGCGATGAGGGCGGCGACGGCGACGGCTGCGGCGACCCCCAATCCGCCGACCACACCGGAGATGGTGGTGGCGAACGCTATACATAGAAATCCACGATTTAATATTTGCACAACGGCATGACTAGAGCTCACTTAATTTCAAAGATTAAACGCGATAAATGTTAAAAATATTGTTTTGTACATACCTCCGGGTCGCACTCCGGCGCGATTCGTCCTACTCCCATTTTTTTTTCACAAAAAAAACAACAAAAACTTTTCCTCGACTGGCAGTCGTCGAGTTTGATGAGCAACTGGTCCCACAGCGTTCATACAATTTGTCACCCATGTCTAAAGTTATTATTATTATTATTATTTATTCAACGGGGGAACCCTTTAGAATACAAAGTGTAGAAAAATGCTAAAATATAGAAACATACAATAAAATACAATACGATTAAAAATAAAATATAACGAAAAACATAGAATATAAAGTAAAGTAACAAAACAACAGTAACAACACAAAAACAAGCCAGTCTATACAACGGCTCTAACACCGTACCCGGTGAAACGCTAGATTACCGAGGTGGCAGTATCCTAAGTAATTGATTCCTGAACGACGCCAGGGAGGCTTGAAAGAAATCAATGTCCGCGGGGCTCTGATTAAGCTCATCCATGGCGCGATTTATGGGATCGGCAGTGTAGTGATGATATTCCGGGACGCACGATACAAAAAGGTGTCTCATACGCAGTGACCGTTGCGGAGCGTGAAAGTTGATCAATGCCACCAGCCCTATGCAGTCTATCTGACCATGTAAAACCTTATATAGAAATAGTAGATCAGAACAGACCCGGCGGTCGCTAAGGGTAGAGAGCCTCATCTTTATCAGGGCAGGACTATAATCATGGTCATTGAACCTCATAGGGCTGCCAGATGTCCTCATGGCAAGCCTAAGGAACTTGTGTTGGATCCTTTCAATTATGCTAACATATAGCTTATGCTTAGGGCTCCAAATAACCGACGCATATTCAACTTGTGGCCTAACCAGTGCAACGTATAACAGTTTTAATGTCCTGATCTGCTTAAAATGCATACGTTGCAAAGTAAGATGCCTTTGTTCTTCACCTTCTTCTTCACTAGCCACCCTCCCCTTCTATGTGCTCCACCTGCATTTTCGCTGACCATCTTCTTCTTCGAATTATTCACTGGCCATTCCTAAATCGAACGTGAATTGTACCACTTTGAACATCTACCGAACGTGTATTGAACCACTCTGAACGTGTATTGAACATTTATCGTACCACTTTGAACATCTATCGAACGTGTATCGAACCACTTTTAACGGGTATCGAACATGTATCGAACGTGAATCGTACCACTTTAAACATCTATCGAACGTGTATCGAACCACTCTGAACGTGTATTGAACATGTATCGAACCACTTTCAACATCTATCGAACGTGTATCGAACCACTTTGAACGTGTATCGAACGTGTATCGAACCACTTTGAACGTGTATCGAACATCTATTGAACATGTATTGAACGTATATGATACCACTCTGAACGTGTATCGAACCACATATACATAATAATTAATTAAGGAGGTTGGGTTTGGGGAGGGTGAAGAAAAGAAACATTTATGCATTAAAAATTGATTATATTTCATTTATGCATTTTTCTCTCTGGTGTTTAGACCACCAGTTGAATATTTTAAATACATTTTAACGAGTATTAACTACATTTAGCTTATTTAGAGATTTGATATCCTCGTAGTCAATGTCCAGCGTCTCGATGATTACATCCGCTCTCGTATTTTCATCGAGGAAATCCGCAAGCCAATCGCGTTTCTGCAACCCTTTAACGTATACGATATGGGATGCGTCATCTTCTTCATCGATCGCATCAGCTACAGCTTTCGAAATTAGCTGTTTAGCCATACTGTACGGAACGTCTCCATCTTCCCACCGTAGTCCATGATGTTTTGCCACCAACCATCGGATGCTTGATTTGTCGGATTTTGTAAGAAGATAGCGCGGCATCGAACTCCCAAAAATATAGTGCGAGAGAATTTTTTCCCATTCGTAGGACAGCCACTTCCTTGACGATAAATCTTCCGTCGACGATGAATCCTTGCAGGTCAACAAATGTTGGTACAACCATTGTCGATACAATTTTAGAGGTCTGCTCGCTTCCAAGACAGATGAGAGAATGCAGTCTTTCTCATAAAGCATCTCGATTTTTGCGATGAAATGTTTGTACGAATTTGACACATGAGAGGGCGGGGCAAGTAGTATGACAATTTAATTTATTTTGCGCACCACGTTTGTTAGCGGATTGTATTCAACCACCCGATCGTGCAGAATCAGACAGTAGGCCGTAGTATTTGCAGGTACATTCTCTTTACACTCAAATTGTATGCGCACGTCCACGGTACGATTTTTAATCGACTCATTTTGTCGCGAGCAATCAATCACCACGAGAGAACCAAATTGTAAAAATTCAGCCACAGTGAATAACGCCTCGTTGCAACTATGTCCATAATACGATTTACGGAAATGTGTATACATGTGAAACAAGATGGCATGCTTATTCTTGTCAAAGTCCAAGTTCAAGTCATCATATGGATAAAAATCCGAGTTGAGAAAAAGTTTTACATTGGTCAATTTGCAATTGTTAAACTTAGTAACATCTTCAGTCATCACATTCTTTCGAGCAGTCTGTAGAGCAAAGATAACGTATCGCGGCTTCTCCAGCTGTGCAGCTGCCTTCACGGCCCACGAATGCTTGGTTGTGCTCTGTAAGAGAGGATACTCGTACAGATCCCACGAGCGAAAACTAATGCTTAGGTTTTGTCCACTTTCCAAAGCATGCAGCAACGAGAGCTTATTAACATCGTTCAGCGTCACATGAGGCATTCGCCATTGCACTTTAAGTAATTCAATTTCAGGTTCCAACATCGGTGATCCTAGTAGAGAATTGTTATCGTTGCGCGATCGTATTAAAATCAATTCGTGACGCGTATTAATAATCATGCGTTTGTAGTCCTCGCAAAATCCCAATAAATATTTGAGTGAGATGCAAAAATTGAAATGATTTTTCACTATTAGTCCATCGTGTCGTTTCAATCCCCATCCAGCATTCTCCATATTTTTGTCTTCGTCAGATGTCAGCGATATATAGATTTTAAGCGTGCTAGTTATTCCAACATTTCTGTTGCGGTCAATCTCCACACCATTCAGCTCGTATCGAATCTCAACAAATAAGAACGCCATGCAATTATTTCCCAACGTCGTCGTTGATGCTTCGTTTGGCTTATTTATCACCAATTTCCCCTCCACGTAGAGGAAACTTTCACACGGTAATGTGTATAAATCCTGCTGCTGTATAGGTATTCTTAACTCATCACTATATCCAAACGTTGTGTTGACATATGGGTTGTACGTGTGAGTCTCGAGCTTGACGATGCGATTATCAAACGTTGGTTTCACGCCAAGGCTTAGAATGTCAGCCATTTTTTTTTTCAACTTATATGCGTACAATGAATCCCAATGATTTCAAGAATGCAATGTTCGTAGCACTGAGTCTCTTCTTTTTAGCGTAATCAGAGCTGTTGCAGGTGTTGTTGTTGTTGTTGTTGTTGTTGTTGTTGTTGTTGTTGTTGCTGTTGTTGCAAACAATTTCACTTGGAAGAAATGTGTTTCTGAAGTCGTTCAACACAAGCATTTCTTTCATTCGCGCCACATGTATTATCGTTGACGCCGTCGTACGTGCAGTCTGATGGTGATTTCTTCACCTCGAAAATCGAGCAACCGTCCGTCTTGATCCACAACGCGTATCGTTAGATCCGTAATGACCCGTGCGGTGATCGGAAGGTAAATGATCTGTGCGGGCGTTTCCGATATCTTATATCCTGGTGGGACTCTCGGAGAAAATTCATGTATCGTATGTACGCGCTTCCCATTGTTGTACGCGCCAGCAGTCACGCTACATT
Source organism: Andrena praecox (assembly GCA_963932275.1). NCBI lineage: Eukaryota > Metazoa > Arthropoda > Insecta > Hymenoptera > Andrenidae > Andrena > Andrena praecox. The sequence continues at coordinate 25,611,690 of OZ010729.1, forward strand.
CTATGCGAATAATGTTCACGTTCATGATATTAATTGGATCGTCCGATTCATGCCATCGTCCAGGTTCTAATAACCGATTCGTCGAGAATCCCAGTAGCGATCCAATGTTATTGGATTTTGTAAAATCTACAGCGAACGAGCAGTACAGTTCACTTTTCATGGTATTGTTGTTGGGATGTAACACTATAGGATACACATCGCTATCGTTGTTGTCATCGGTGACATCGAGATTTTTAGGATATCGTTCGAGTAATCGCTGCTTCAGGTACTTGGCAATGGCGTCTAGTTCGTAGGAGCCGTGGGGAATCGCAATGTATTTGTAACGTTCGGCTGTTCGAGAACAACTGAAGGTTGAGGTCCCTGAGGGGAGAGCGGCGTCCCCTCAAGTATAGGATGGTGGGGGTTCTATTCTACAGACTAAAGATTTAAATCTAAGGCTTTTAAACTTAATAATGCTTCTTTATTTAATAAATCAATAATTAACAATGAAATAATAATTAATATAACTTACGATCTACGATTAAATATACTCTCTTTTTGGGTTTTTATGGTTTTTTTGTATTTAATATGTTAATTAATATGTATGAATATATGTATGTAAGTATGTATTGAGATATGTCGCAGTGTACGGCCGCTACCGTCTCCGGGGCGAGCTCGTACTCTTGGCAACGTCTGCTGCAAGAAGGCCGCTACCGTTTCCGGGGCGAGCACACTTCTGTCGGCAGAGTTCTACTCTTACGTCGATTCGCGTATTACAGTGCACGGCCGCTACCGTCTCCGGGGCGAGCTCAATACTCTGTAATACTAGCTGCAAGACGGCCGCTACCGTTTCCGGGGCGAGCTCGTACTCTTAGCTATGTCTGCTGCTAGAAGGCCGCTACCGTTTCCGGGGCGAGCACACTTCTGTTGGCAGAGCTTTCGAATGAAGCGCGTAGCTGCGTGCGCCTCCTTTTATACTGAGAAATTGGCGGGCTGGCGCATGCGCAGTGAGTCGCTATTTGTTATTTCGTGTTTGTTCGCTTATTACTTATTATTTTGTTTTGCGCTTTTGCTAATACTTATAATTAATTATTCTTAATATTCTTATAACAATTATTTCTCTAATATTTATCTAAATCATTAATTATACATAAAAGTCTTATAATAAATTTGCGCGGTAACAGAATATAGGTTACATGGTAATAGAGATCGGTTCCTACATTACCGACTGTCGGTATCTAACGGTTTAAGTCCCCGTGGGACGTTACACCTCCCCCCCTGGGGGATCTCTCGTCCTCGAGAGATTAGAACGGAGGTGGGGAACGAAATGGACATTGTATATATATATTTATAGGATTATTTATTTAGAGGGGTTATATGGCATTGCTGCCCCTGAACCGAATAATGCCAAGAGTCGCCATAATTTTTTTCTGGGGTCTATTTTTGGCAACCTCCTGTAAGTTTCCCAATCCGGGTCGGGAATGTCAATTAATGCCAATTTTGGCCATTTCCAGGCTGGTATTTCTGGGACCTTAAACTCCGGTGTCTTCAGAATTTTGAAATCCGGAGTCGTCGGAAATTCCGGGGTCGTTGGGAGAGTCAGGTCCGGAGGAGTATGTGGTGGTGACTATATAGGAAAGGTTTTGTTAGTTGGAAAGTTTTTATGATTACAAATATGTTTTTACCATTTTTTCCGGACTTCCCGGGAGTGGGGTGATTAATGGGGGTATAGGAACCATCTCCATAAATATTCGGTCTAATTTTTGTTTGAGTTTTGACTCTCTTGAATGTCGACTACCCGATCGCTTCGGCATTTTGGTAGCAATGAAGTATGGCGCAGACGCGAGTTTAAACGGAACGTTTTTTCGGGTGCCCTCTAGCGGGTTTTACAAAAAATAGTTTTTCTTGCAACTATGTTGCCTACACGATCATGTCGTCTGCTACTTAGTGTCTATTTTTTCTTACTTCTATGGGTTGTTTTAGGTTAAGTTTCGTTTTTTTGTTTTTTATAGAAAAATATAATGTTTATTAAAAGATGAAAGATGAGAGGTGTGAGTATTTACTACATTCTGTATGTGTGTGTAGTGTGTAATTGTAGAGTGTAATGTGAAATGGAATGAATGATAATATAAAAAGTAAAATATATATAAAAAAGTGTGAGTGTTAAATACATACTGGATGTGTGTGAGGCGTGTATATGTAGAGTGTAGTGTGTAGTTATGAAAAAAAAATGATTAAATGTTTAAAATGTTTCTGCACTCCCTGCAATTTTGCACCGGTTGTGCGATGTATAATGTTCTACGGCAAAAGTGGCATATTCGCCACCGCCGTAGGTTCCTTTTTGCCACCAAATGTTTTTCGAGGGGCTCCTCCTCGACCAGATCGACTCGTTGGGTGCACATAACACAAATTATGTGATCCTTATAATAATAGACATCCCTGTCGTAGATTTTTTTAAGACATGTCTGGTCCGACATTTTATATATATATATTTTTTTTAATGGTGAACTGTCTGAATGCGTTTTTATAATGGAGAAATCCTTTGTCTGTACATCCTTATATAGGCTTCCCATGCAGGGTTGCAACTTTATGGTAAATTCGCCTGTTTTACGCGGTTCTTATGGACGATCCTAGTTTGTTTCGAATTAATTTCTATTTTTAAGTTACTTTTCTCCAGGATTTCGATAATCCGGTAGGGTCCGCTGTATTCCGGTCCCAGTTTTTCTCTTCTTGGTTGCAATAACCATACGTAATCCCCTATATTGTATGTTTGTGGTTGAATCTTCCGGTCGTAATAATGTTTCTGGCGAATTTTTTATTCTTCCAGATTTCTTCGCGCCATTTGTCGAATATGATATAATTTATCTATCAACTTGTCGACATAGTCCGGATATGTTTTAATGTTGTCCGTTGAAGGAATACTCGAAGGAAGACGTGCTTTTCTTCCGAAAACAAGTTCGTGAGGCGTAAATTTCGTGCCTTCGTGAGTGCTTGTATTATACGAGAACATTGCTTGAGGTAACCATTGATCCCATTGCTTTTCTTTTGATACGTAATGTCGTAGGTATTCGACGAGGACATGGTGACTTCTCTCTAAAGATCCATTAGACTGAGGATGAAATGCAGAGGTTCGATATTGTTTAATGTGAAACGCTCTGGCAAATTTCTTCATGAGGGTACTCATAAAATTTGGTCCCTGATCAGTAAGGATTGCTTTAGGACTTCCAAACTTACAGATGAAATGTTCTGTGAATGCCTTAGCTATATCTTCTGAGGTGACACTTGCCAATGGAATAGCGAGAGAGTATTTAGTCAAATTGTCCTGGATAGTAAGTATATAACTATTTCCTATGTTTGTAAAAGGTAGTGGTCCTACTATGTCCATAGAAATCTTATCGAAAGCGTCAACAGGTGTGTCTGTTAGTATCATGGGTTCCTTATTTTTTACTCGTACCAGTTTAGTCTTCTGGCATTCCAAGCAAGTCTTAATAAACTGTGTTATTTCGTATTTCATATTTTTCCAGTAGTATTTGCTTCTTATGCGATGATACGTTTTTGTAATTCCCTTGTGTCCGCCTATAGGTGATTGGTGATTCTCCTGGATGATCTGGTGTCTATCTTGTACAGGAGGTGTCAGAAGGGTGCCCTTGCAGAAGATGAATTGGATATCTTCTTGTAGGAATATTAGTTCTATTAAATTTCGTAATAAAATTTTATCCTCTTCTGATGAGATGTATACTTTTGTGGCTTTTTCAGATACCAGGTATGTATGAAGTGACCTCAGTGAATTGTATACGTCTTCTTCGGTTGGATGGTCTGGTGTGATGAGTCCAAGGATTGTGTGCTTCCCTTCCTTGATTTTGACTAACTCTCCGATTCTTAATGGTTGTGGAATTTTGTGAGGTTTTATATTTTTCTCCTTATATAATTTTCCTCCTGATGGTCCGATTGGCCTGCCTTGTGTGTTTATGAATGTTACTACGTATCCTTTGCCCATCCATAAGTGATCTTCCACCTCTGTATTTTGGTTTTTGACAGGAATATTTGATACTACTCTTGGTTTAGCTGGTGTGGGTTGTTTGTGACGTGGAGAATGTGGGGGAAGAGATAGTAATGGTGGAGGGTGAGAGGATGGTGGAGGAGGAGTAAGTATCCTTCCTTTCCTTATTGTTATTGGCGTTATAGGACCTGTGTCCGTGCTGGATTTTGATTTTAATTTCTTCTTTTTAGGTGTGTGGTGAGTGCTTGAGCTTGACTTTGCATCAATTTTGGGAGGGTTTTTATAATTATGTCTTGGTACTATGACCGTTTCATCGATTTCCTCAATTAAGTCCTCTTGCGGTTTCTTGATGTGAAGGGGTTTATATTTTTGAGGTATCACGACTTGCGGGGGTGCGTGTACTTGAGGGGGTGCGTGTATTTGAACTTGGGGGGTCACGACTTGCGGGGGTGCGTGTACTTGAGGGGGTGCGTGTATTTGGACGGGAACGGAAATTTGATGAGGCGCGTAACGAGGGGGTGTATGCGTTTCCGCTTCAACATTCCGTTTCTTAGTCTCGGGACGAGAAGAGGAAGTGTTTGTGCTTTGTTTTTTCCGTTTTAATTTCTTTCGCATTAAATTTAACGCATCGCTTTCGTCATATGAAGAGGAATCGGTTTCTGATGAGTGAATTATTACTTGTTTGTGTGGAGCTGGATTTCCAGAGGTCGATGCTGTAGTTTCCCTTTGTCGGGTTGGAAATTGGTGAAATTCTTTTAATTTTTTGTTCTCATGTGAATTCGTATCCGAGTGAGCTCTTTTCGCGTGTAATGGTAGTGAAATCGGATTCCTAGACAATGCGTCCGCGTTTGTGTTGTATTTCCCGGGTTTATATAAAATTTTGTAATCGTATTCCGCTAATCTAATTTTCCAGCGCATTAATCGAGATGTAGGATTGGAAAGATTTTGAAGCCATTCTAATGGTTTATGGTCTGTTATTAGATAGAATTTCCGTCCGTAAATGTAAGGTCTGAAGTGAAAGACTGCATATATTATCGCCAATAATTCTCGTTCTGTAGGAGAATATCGTGTTTCGGCATCATTCAAAACGCGAGATGCGTAAGCTACCGGTAAATCTTTGCCTATTTCTCCTTGACTGAGAACCGCACCTACAGCAATACTTGAGGCATCTGTCGTGATGTTGAATACCTTGTCGAAGTCCGGGAATTGTAATATGGGTTCTTTGCAGAGAATTTCTCGTAAGGTTTCAAATGCCTTTTGTTGTTTGTAGGTCCATTCGAATTGATAATTCTTCCTAGTGAGATTAGAAAGTGGTCTTGCAATTTTTGAAAAATCCTTTATGAATCGCCTATAATATCCGCTTAGTCCTAGGAATTGTTTGACATTCTTAACCGTAGTAGGTGTTGGAAATTCCTTTACTGCTACTACTTTTTTCGGGTCAGGTTTCACTCCGTTCTCTCCTATTATGTGTCCCAAGTATGAAACTTCTTTCTTCAAAAATTCGCATTTATCTGGTTGAAGGTGAAGATCCGCTTCTCTTAGTCTGTCCATTAGTCGTTTAAATTTAGTTGCATGTTCTTTTAATGTACTGGCGTATATGACAATATCGTCTAAGTATACGAACAGCTCTATCCCTTGGAACCCAGTCAAGACCTGGTCCATTAGTCTCTGGAAGGTGGCTGGTGCATTTTTAAGTCCAAATGGCATTCTAGTGAATTCGTAGTGCCCGTAAATTGTAGAGAATGCTGTTTTATGTTGATCGTCTGGATGCATTGGAATTTGATGAAATCCAGATGCAAGATCAAATACAGAAAAGTACTTTGCACTTCCTAACTGATCTAGTATATCAGTTATATTTGGCAGAGGATAAGCATCTCCAATTGTTAGTTCATTTAATTTTCTAAAGTCAATTACGACTCTGGACTTTTTATTTCCTTGAGCGTCTTCTTTCTTGGGTACAATCCAAATTGGCGAATTATAAGGTGAAGTTGATGACTGTATGATTCCTTTTTCAAGCAATTCTTTAGTCTGTACTCTAACTTCTTCCTTATATGCTTGGGGATACCTGTATTGCTTTGTAAAAACAGGAACGTTGTTTTCTGTAATAATTCTATGGTATGTTTTGTTTGTTGCTTCCAGTTTTTCTCCTGGAAGGTAGAATCTGTCTACATGTTCCTTTATTAGTTGTTCCACGCTGGCCCGTTCCTCTGAATTTAGGTGGTCCAACCGTAATAATTGTAGTAATTGGTGTGTTCTATCAGTTCTTTTATACGTGGTTGTTGTTTCTTCTTCTGCAGGTATTTCTTCGAATTCTTCTAATTCAACGGATGGTACTGGTATTTTGATGTCCTTTGTGGATGTATTTATAGCAAAAAGAAATGCTACACCGTTGTTATTTGAAACCAGTGCATTTCCCATGTGTATGTTAGGGTGAATATTGATTTTTGGAATATATCCCGTTTTAGACTGTGTATTAAGCACTCGCACATATATTTGACTTCGTGCTCTTGCTGGTATCGTAATCATTTCTGGATCGATAAATGGAATAATTTCCATTCCAATTATTATCTCTGACTTCATATAGTCGATGGTTGCTCCGTTTGTTTGAAAAAATTCCGTTCCAAGTATTCCGTCTTGTTTGATAGGAAGATCTTCCACAACATGGATAATAATTTCCGTATTTAAAGTTCTTATCTTGATGTATCCTATTGTGCTGAGTAGGCCGTCCGTAATACCATTAAGGTCGAACAGAGTGTCCGTATAGATTGGTATATTCGGTGAAACAGCACTTCTCTTGATGACGTTGAGGTCGGATCCAGTGTCGATCATCAACGTTGCGTGGTTCTCGCTGAATCCTACATCAGAAAGAAGGATGCTAGGAGGTTTCCTTATTTGCTCCGTTTTTAATCGAAGTATGGCCTGCCTACGTACCATACGGGGTTGTTTCTCTTCTTTTTCCTTCCTATCGAAATATATCTTCTTTCTGCATTGGTCTATCGTATGTCCTCTAAATTTGCAATATTCGCAAAATATTTCTGGTCTCTGTACTCTTTCTGCATAACTTTTGCTTCGGCATTCTTGTATCGTGTGACCTGGTCTTTTACAGTAGTCACAGTACACGTTGGATTGAGGAGCTCTGTTCGTGTAACTTTGGCTTCTACAATCTCGTGTTGTGTGACCTGGCCTTCGGCAATTATCACAGTATACGGTAGATTGAGGGGCTCTATTCGTGTAACTTCGGCTCCTACAATCTTGCGTCATGTGACCTGGCCTTCGGCAGAAGTCACAGAATGTATCGTTCCACGCTTGGTTTCGTGCTCCGTTTTGTGTTCCGCTTCGACTCCTACATTCTTGCGTTGTATGTCCCGTTCTATTACATTGTTGACAGGTTTTTTGCTGCCAGTTGGTTCGTGAGATTCGGCTGCTGCAAGCGGTGGCAATATGGCCGTATCCAAGGCAATTCGTACATTGGTTAGCCTGTGTTATTCCTGCTGCTTCTCTTGCTCGTATCTGGTTTTCATTATATTCTGCTTCAGCTTTAATGGCGACGTTGATAGCGCGATCAAGATTGCTGAAGGTGTATTCGTGTATTCTATTATGTATTTCTGTTTTGAGTCCCGTTAGAAAGGCTTTAATGGCGTTTTGTTCCGCGTTTGTATTAAATTGTTTTACATGCGTCGGTACCTCTACTGCATTGCAATGTTTAATCTGAAGTAAGAGATTGGATACTCGACTGCTGTAATCTACCGTTGTTTCGTTATGTAGCTGTGCTATTTTTGATAATTCGCCATATAATTGAATAGACGTATGTAATGGAGCAAATCGTGACTCTAATACCGAAATGAGATCATCGATTGAATTATAGTCTCCGCTTAATACTACTCTAGAGGCTTGTCCGAAAAGCTTATTCTTTATGAGTTGAACTAATCCATACTCTGCGTTCGGATTAACCATGCGCCGTGCATGTCGGCAGCTTTTTATAAATTGGTGTATCGGTATGTTTCTACCGTCGAAAGAAGGGACTGTGTCCGCAGTGTCGCGTAGGCTAATATGTGGTAGTTGAGAATATGTACTCGTAGATGTATTCATATTAATTTGTGGATTTGAAGGTCCTGTAGCGTCTATTGTAATATTTCCTGGAGTTTCTGTAGTCTCCTGAGTTTGAGTTTCTGGATTTATTGTTAGGTTAGCCATTGCTTCTCCAATTGTATTAGGCATTGTGAAGTTTTAAAGCCTCTGTAAAATTTAGAGAAAGAAAAAATTTCTTGGAAAATACTCACTTATGGAGTGATTTCACTAACGAAATAATTCTTCAAATTGAATTTTATCCTCTAAACGAATGAGAAATCCCACCGCTGTCACCAAAAATATCCGACCTGTAACGTTCGGCTGTTCGAGAACAACTGAAGGTTGAGGTCCCTGAGGGGAGAGCGGCGTCCCCTCAAGTATAGGATGGTGGGGGTTCTATTCTACAGACTAAAGATTTAAATCTAAGGCTTTTAAACTTAATAATGCTTATTTATTTAATAAATCAATAATTAACAATGAAATAATAATTAATATAACTTACGATCTACGATTAAATATACTCTCTTTTTGGGTTTTTATGGTTTTTTGTATTTAATATGTTAATTAATATGTATGAATATATGTATGTAAGTATGTATTGAGATTTGTCGCAGTGTACGGCCGCTACCGTCTCCGGGGCGAGCTCGTACTCTTGGCAACGTCTGCTGCAAGAAGGCCGCTACCGTTTCCGGGGCGAGCACACTTCTGTCGGCAGAGTTCTACTCTTACGTCGATTCGCGTATTACAGTGCACGGCCGCTACCGTCTCCGGGGCGAGCTCAATACTCTGTAATACTAGCTGCAAGACGGCCGCTACCGTTTCCGGGGCGAGCTCGTACTCTTAGCTATGTCTGCTGCTAGAAGGCCGCTACCGTTTCCGGGGCGAGCACACTTCTGTTGGCAGAGCTTTCGAATGAAGCGCGTAGCTGCGTGCGCCTCCTTTTATACTGAGAAATTGGCGGGCTGGCGCATGCGCAGTGAGTCGCTATTTGTTATTTCGTGTTTGTTCGCTTATTACTTATTATTTTGTTTTGCGCTTTTGCTAATACTTATAATTAATTATTCTTAATATTCTTATAACAATTATTTCTCTAATATTTATCTAAATCATTAATTATACATAAAAGTCTTATAATAAATTTGCGCGGTAACAGAATATAGGTTACATGGTAATAGAGATCGGTTCCTACATTACCGACTGTCGGTATCTAACGGTTTAAGTCCCCGTGGGACGTTACACCTCCCCCCCTGGGGGATCTCTCGACCTCGAGAGATTTGAACGGAGGTGGGGAACGAAATGGACATTGTATATATATATTTATAGGATTATTTATTTAGAGGGGTTATATGGCATTGCTGCCCCTGAACCGAATAATGCCAAGAGTCGCCATAATTTTTTTCTGGGGTCTATTTTTGGCAACCTCCTGTAAGTTTCCCAATCCGGGTCGGGAATGTCAATTAATGCCAATTTTGGCCATTTCCAGGCTGGTATTTCTGGGACCTTAAACTCCGGTGTCTTCAGAATTTTGAAATCCGGAGTCGTCGGAAATTCCGGGGTCGTTGGGAGAGTCAGGTCCGGAGGAGTATGTGGTGGTGACCATATAGGAAAGGTTTTGTTAGTTGGAAAGTTTTTATGATTACAAATATGTTTTTACCATTTTTTCCGGACTTCCCGGGAGTGGGGTGATTAATGGGGGTATAGGAACCATCTCCATAAATATTCGGTCTAATTTTTGTTTGAGTTTTGACTCTCTTGAATGTCGACTACCCGATCGCTTCGGCATTTTGGTAGCAATGAAGTATGGCGCAGACGCGAGTTTAAACGGAACGTTTTTTCGGGTGCCCTCTAGCGGGTTTTACAAAAAATAGTTTTTCTTGCAACTATGTTGCCTACACGATCATGTCGTCTGCTACTTAGTGTCTATTTTTTCTTACTTCTATGGGTTGTTTTAGGTTAAGTTTCGTTTTTTTGTTTTTTATAGAAAAATATAATGTTTATTAAAAGATGAAAGATGAGAGGTGTGAGTATTTACTACATTCTGTATGTGTGTGTAGTGTGTAATTGTAGAGTGTAATGTGAAATGGAATGAATGATAATATAAAAAGTAAAATATATATAAAAAAGTGTGAGTGTTAAATACATACTGGATGTGTGTGAGGCGTGTATATGTAGAGTGTAGTGTGTAGTTATGAAAAAAAAATGATTAAATGTTTAAAATGTTTCTGCACTCCCTGCAATTTTGCACCGGTTGTGCGATGTATAATGTTCTACGGCAAAAGTGGCATATTCGCCACCGCCGTAGGTTCCTTTTTGCCACCAAATGTTTTTCGAGGGGCTCCTCCTCGACCAGATCGACTCGTTGGGTGCACATAACACAAATTATGTGATCCTTATAATAATAGACATCCCTGTCGTAGATTTTTTTAAGACATGTCTGGTCCGACATTTTATATATATATATTTTTTTTAATGGTGAACTATCTGAATGCGTTTTTATAATGGAGAAATCCTTTGTCTGTACATCCTTATATAGGCTTCCCATGCAGGGTTGCAACTTTATGGTAAATTCGCCTGTTTTACGCGGTTCTTATGGACGATCCTAGTTTGTTTCGAATTAATTTCTATTTTTAAGTTACTTTTCTCCAGGATTTCGATAATCCGGTAGGGTCCGCTGTATTCCGGTCCCAGTTTTTCTCTTCTTGGTTGCAATAACCATACGTAATCCCCTATATTGTATGTTTGTAGTTGAATCTTCCGGTCGTAATAATGTTTCTGGCGAATTTTTGATTCTTCCAGATTTCTTCGCGCCATTTGTCGAATATGATATAATTTATCTATCAACTTGTCGACATAGTCCGGATATGTTTTAATGTTGTCCGTTGAAGGAATACTCGAAGGAAGACGTGCTTTTCTTCCGAAAACAAGTTCGTGAGGCGTAAATTTCGTGCCTTCGTGAGTGCTTGTATTATACGAGAACATTGCTTGAGGTAACCATTGATCCCATTGCTTTTCTTTTGATACGTAATGTCGTAGGTATTCGACGAGGACATGGTGACTTCTCTCTAAAGATCCATTAGACTGAGGATGAAATGCAGAGGTTCGATATTGTTTAATGTGAAACGCTCTGGCAAATTTCTTCATGAGGGTACTCATAAAATTTGGTCCCTGATCAGTAAGGATTGCTTTAGGACTTCCAAACTTACAGATGAAATGTTCTGTGAATGCCTTAGCTATATCTTCTGAAGTGACACTTGCCAATGGAATAGCGAGAGAGTATTTAGTCAAATTGTCCTGGATAGTAAGTATATAACTATTTCCTATGTTTGTAAAAGGTAGTGGTCCTACTATGTCCATAGAAATCTTATCGAAAGCGTCAACAGGTGTGTCTGTTAGTATCATGGGTTCCTTATTTTTTACTCGTACCAGTTTAGTCTTCTGGCATTCCAAGCAAGTCTTAATAAACTGTGTTATTTCGTATTTCATATTTTTCCAGTAGTATTTGCTTCTTATGCGATGATACGTTTTTGTAATTCCCTTGTGTCCGCCTATAGGTGATTGGTGATTCTCCTGGATGATCTGGTGTCTATCTTGTACAGGAGGTGTCAGAAGGGTGCCCTTGCAGAAGATGAATTGGATATCTTCTTGTAGGAATATTAGTTCTATTAAATTTCGTAATAAAATTTTATCCTCTTCTGATGAGATGTATACTTTTGTGGCTTTTTCAGATACCAGGTATGTATGAAGTGACCTCAGTGAATTGTATACGTCTTCTTCGGTTGGATGGTCTGGTGTGATGAGTCCAAGGATTGTGTGCTTCCCTTCCTTGATTTTGACTAACTCTCCGATTCTTAATGGTTGTGGAATTTTGTGAGGTTTTATATTTTTCTCCTTATATAATTTTCCTCCTGATGGTCCGATTGGCCTGCCTTGTGTGTTTATGAATGTTACTACGTATCCTTTGCCCATCCATAAGTGATCTTCCACCTCTGTATTTTGGTTTTTGACAGGAATATTTGATACTACTCTTGGTTTAGCTGGTGTGGGTTGTTTGTGACGTGGAGAATGTGGGGGAAGAGATAGTAATGGTGGAGGGTGAGAGGATGGTGGAGGAGGAGTAAGTATCCTTCCTTTCCTTATTGTTATTGGCGTTATAGGACCTGTGTCCGTGCTGGATTTTGATTTTAATTTCTTCTTTTTAGGTGTGTGGTGAGTGCTTGAGCTTGACTTTGCATCAATTTTGGGAGGGTTTTTATAATTATGTCTTGGTACTATGACCGTTTCATCGATTTCCTCAATTAAGTCCTCTTGCGGTTTCTTGATGTGAAGGGGTTTATATTTTTGAGGTATCACGACTTGCGGGGGTGCGTGTACTTGAGGGGGTGCGTGTATTTGAACTTGGGGGGTCACGACTTGCGGGGGTGCGTGTACTTGAGGGGGTGCGTGTATTTGGACGGGAACGGAAATTTGATGAGGCGCGTAACGAGGGGGTGTATGCGTTTCCGCTTCAACATTCCGTTTCTTAGTCTCGGGACGAGAAGAGGAAGTGTTTGTGCTTTGTTTTTTCCGTTTTAATTTCTTTCGCATTAAATTTAATGCATCGCTTTCGTCATATGAAGAGGAATCGGTTTCTGATGAGTGAATTATTACTTGTTTGTGTGGAGCTGGATTTCCAGAGGTCGATGCTGTAGTTTCCCTTTGTCGGGTTGGAAATTGGTGAAATTCTTTTAATTTTTTGTTCTCATGTGAATTCGTATCCGAGTGAGCTCTTTTCGCGTGTAATGGTAGTGAAATCGGATTCCTAGACAATGCGTCCGCGTTTGTGTTGTATTTCCCGGGTTTATATAAAATTTTGTAATCGTATTCCGCTAATCTAATTTTCCAGCGCATTAATCGAGATGTAGGATTGGAAAGATTTTGAAGCCATTCTAATGGTTTATGGTCTGTTATTAGATAGAATTTCCGTCCGTAAATGTAAGGTCTGAAGTGAAAGACTGCATATATTATCGCCAATAATTCTCGTTCTGTAGGAGAATATCGTGTTTCGGCATCATTCAAAACGCGAGATGCGTAAGCTACCGGTAAATCTTTGCCTATTTCTCCTTGACTGAGAACCGCACCTACAGCAATACTTGAGGCATCTGTCGTGATGTTGAATACCTTGTCGAAGTCCGGGAATTGTAATATGGGTTCTTTGCAGAGAATTTCTCGTAAGGTTTCAAATGCCTTTTGTTGTTTGTAGGTCCATTCGAATTGATAATTCTTCCTAGTGAGATTAGAAAGTGGTCTTGCAATTTTTGAAAAATCCTTTATGAATCGCCTATAATATCCGCTTAGTCCTAGGAATTGTTTGACATTCTTAACCGTAGTAGGTGTTGGAAATTCCTTTACTGCTACTACTTTTTTCGGGTCAGGTTTCACTCCGTTCTCTCCTATTATGTGTCCCAAGTATGAAACTTCTTTCTTCAAAAATTCGCATTTATCTGGTTGAAGGTGAAGATCCGCTTCTCTTAGTCTGTCCATTAGTCGTTTAAATTTAGTTGCATGTTCTTTTAATGTACTGGCGTATATGACAATATCGTCTAAGTATACGAACAGCTCTATCCCTTGGAACCCAGTCAAGACCTGGTCCATTAGTCTCTGGAAGGTGGCTGGTGCATTTTTAAGTCCAAATGGCATTCTAGTGAATTCGTAGTGCCCGTAAATTGTAGAGAATGCTGTTTTATGTTGATCGTCTGGATGCATTGGAATTTGATGAAATCCAGATGCAAGATCAAATACAGAAAAGTACTTTGCACTTCCTAACTGATCTAGTATATCAGTTATATTTGGCAGAGGATAAGCATCTCCAATTGTTAGTTCATTTAATTTTCTAAAGTCAATTACGACTCTGGACTTTTTATTTCCTTGAGCGTCTTCTTTCTTGGGTACAATCCAAATTGGCGAATTATAAGGTGAAGTTGATGACTGTATGATTCCTTTTTCAAGCAATTCTTTAGTCTGTACTCTAACTTCTTCCTTATATGCTTGGGGATACCTGTATTGCTTTGTAAAAACAGGAACGTTGTTTTCTGTAATAATTCTATGGTATGTTTTGTTTGTTGCTTCCAGTTTTTCTCCTGGAAGGTAGAATCTGTCTGCATGTTCCTTTATTAGTTGTTCCACGCTGGCCCGTTCCTCTGAATTTAGGTGGTCCAACCGTAATAATTGTAGTAATTGGTGTGTTCTATCAGTTCTTTTATACGTGGTTGTTGTTTCTTCTTCTGCAGGTATTTCTTCGAATTCTTCTAATTCAACGGATGGTACTGGTATTTTGATGTCCTTTGTGGATGTATTTATAGCAAAAAGAAATGCTACACCGTTGTTATTTGAAACCAGTGCATTTCCCATGTGTATGTTAGGGTGAATATTGATTTTTGGAATATATCCCGTTTTAGACTGTGTATTAAGCACTCGCACATATATTTGGCTTCGTGCTCTTGCTGGTATCGTAATCATTTCTGGATCGATAAATGGAATAATTTCCATTCCAATTATTATCTCTGACTTCATATAGTCGATGGTTGCTCCGTTTGTTTGAAAAAATTCCGTTCCAAGTATTCCGTCTTGTTTGATAGGAAGATCTTCCACAACATGGATAATAATTTCCGTATTTAAAGTTCTTATCTTGATGTATCCTATTGTGCTGAGTAGGCCGTCCGTAATACCATTAAGGTCGAACAGAGTGTCCGTATAGATTGGTATATTCGGTGAAACAGCACTTCTCTTGATGACGTTGAGGTCGGATCCAGTGTCGATCATCAACGTTGCGTGGTTCTCGCTGAATCCTACATCAGAAAGAAGGATGCTAGGAGGTTTCCTTATTTGCTCCGTTTTTAATCGAAGTATGGCCTGCCTACGTACCATACGGGGTTGTTTCTCTTCTTTTTCCTTCCTATCGAAATATATCTTCTTTCTGCATTGGTCTATCGTATGTCCTCTAAATTTGCAATATTCGCAAAATATTTCTGGTCTCTGTACTCTTTCTGCATAACTTTTGCTTCGGCATTCTTGTATCGTGTGACCTGGTCTTTTACAGTAGTCACAGTACACGTTGGATTGAGGAGCTCTGTTCGTGTAACTTTGGCTTCTACAATCTCGTGTTGTGTGACCTGGCCTTCGGCAATTATCACAGTATACGGTAGATTGAGGGGCTCTATTCGTGTAACTTCGGCTCCTACAATCTTGCGTCATGTGACCTGGCCTTCGGCAGAAGTCACAGAATGTATCGTTCCACGCTTGGTTTCGTGCTCCGTTTTGTGTTCCGCTTCGACTCCTACATTCTTGCGTTGTATGTCCCGTTCTATTACATTGTTGACAGGTTTTTTGCTGCCAGTTGGTTCGTGAGATTCGGCTGCTGCAAGCGGTGGCAATATGGCCGTATCCAAGGCAATTCGTACATTGGTTAGCCTGTGTTATTCCTGCTGCTTCTCTTGCTCGTATCTGGTTTTCATTATATTCTGCTTCAGCTTTAATGGCGACGTTGATAGCGCGATCAAGATTGCTGAAGGTGTATTCCCGTTAGAAAGGCTTTAATGGGGTTTTGTTCCGCGTTTGTATTAAATTGTTTTACATGCGTCGGTACCTCTACTGCATTGCAATGTTTAATCTGAAGTAAGAGATTGGATACTCGACTGCTGTAATCTACCGTTGTTTCGTTATGTAGCTGTGCTATTTTTGATAATTCGCCATATAATTGAATAGACGTATGTAATGGAGCAAATCGTGACTCTAATACCGAAATGAGATCATCGATTGAATTATAGTCTCCGCTTAATACTACTCTAGAGGCTTGTCCGAAAAGCTTATTCTTTATGAGTTGAACTAATCCATACTCTGCGTTCGGATTAACCATGCGCCGTGCATGTCGGCAGCTTTTTATAAATTGGTGTATCGGTATGTTTCTACCGTCGAAAGAAGGGACTGTGTCCGCAGTGTCGCTTAGGCTAATATGTGGTAGTTGAGAATATGTACTCGTAGATGTATTCATATTAATTTGTGGATTTGAAGGTCCTGTAGCGTCTATTGTAATATTTCCTGGAGTTTCTGTAGTCTCCTGAGTTTGAGTTTCTGGATTTATTGTTAGGTCAGCCATTGCTTCTCCAATTGTATTAGGCATTGTGAAGTTTTAAAGCCTCTGTAAAATTTAGAGAAAGAAAAAATTTCTTGGAAAATACTCACTTATGGAGTGATTTCACTAACGAAATAATTCTTCAAATTGAATTTTATCCTCTAAACGAATGAGAAATCCCACCGCTGTCACCAAAAATATCCGACCTGTAACGTTCGGCTGTTCGAGAACAACTGAAGGTTGAGGTCCCTGAGGGGAGAGCGGCGTCCCCTCAAGTATAGGATGGTGGGGGTTCTATTCTACAGACTAAAGATTTAAATCTAAGGCTTTTAAACTTAATAATGCTTATTTATTTAATAAATCAATAATTAACATTGAAATAATAATTAATATAACTTACGATCTACGATTAAATATACTCTCTTTTTGGGTTTTTATGGTTTTTTTGTATTTAATATGTTAATTAATATGTATGAATATATGTATGTAAGTATGTATTGAGATATGTCGCAGTGTACGGCCGCTACCGTCTCCGGGGCGAGCTCGTACTCTTGGCAACGTCTGCTGCAAGAAGGCCGCTACCGTTTCCGGGGCGAGCACACTTCTGTCGGCAGAGTTCTACTCTTACGTCGATTCGCGTATTACAGTGCACGGCCGCTACCGTCTCCGGGGCGAGCTCAATACTCTGTAATACTAGCTGCAAGACGGCCGCTACCGTTTCCGGGGCGAGCTCGTACTCTTAGCTATGTCTGCTGCTAGAAGGCCGCTACCGTTTCCGGGGCGAGCACACTTCTGTTGGCAGAGCTTTCGAATGAAGCGCGTAGCTGCGTGCGCCTCCTTTTATACTGAGAAATTGGCGGGCTGGCGCATGCGCAGTGAGTCGCTATTTGTTATTTCGTGTTTGTTCGCTTATTACTTATTATTTTGTTTTGCGCTTTTGCTAATACTGATAATTAATTATTCTTAATATTCTTATAACAATTATTTCTCTAATATTTATCTAAATCATTAATTATACATAAAAGTCTTATAATAAATTTGCGCGGTAACAGAATATAGGTTACATGGTAATAGAGATCGGTTCCTACATTACCGACTGTCGGTATCTAACGGTTTAAGTCCCCGTGGGACGTTACACCTCCCCCCCTGGGGGATCTCTCGACCTCGAGAGATTAGAACGGAGGTGGGGAACGAAATGGACATTGTATATATATATTTATAGGATTATTTATTTAGAGGGGTTATATGGCATTGCTGCCCCTGAACCGAATAATGCCAAGAGTCGCCATAATTTTTTTCTGGGGTCTATTTTTGGCAACCTCCTGTAAGTTTCCCAATCCGGGTCGGGAATGTCAATTAATGCCAATTTTGGCCATTTCCAGGCTGGTATTTCTGGGACCTTAAACTCCGGTGTCTTCAGAATTTTGAAATCCGGAGTCGTCGGAAATTCCGGGGTCGTTGGGAGAGTCAGGTCCGGAGGAGTATGTGGTGGTGACCATATAGGAAAGGTTTTGTTAGTTGGAAAGTTTTTATGATTACAAATATGTTTTTACCATTTTTTCCGGACTTCCCGGGAGTGGGGTGATTAATGGGGGTATAGGAACCATCTCCATAAATATTCGGTCTAATTTTTGTTTGAGTTTTGACTCTCTTGAATGTCGACTACCCGATCGCTTCGGCATTTTGGTAGCAATGAAGTATGGCGCAGACGCGAGTTTAAACGGAACGTTTTTTCGGGTGCCCTCTAGCGGGTTTTACAAAAAATTGTTTTTCTTGCAACTATGTTGCCTACACGATCATGTCGTCTGCTACTTAGTGTCTATTTTTTCTTACTTCTATGGGTTGTTTTAGGTTAAGTTTCGTTTTTTTGTTTTTTATAGAAAAATATAATGTTTATTAAAAGATGAAAGATGAGAGGTGTGAGTATTTACTACATTCTGTATGTGTGTGTAGTGTGTAATTGTAGAGTGTAATGTGAAATGGAATGAATGATAATATAAAAAGTAAAATATATATAAAAAAGTGTGAGTGTTAAATACATACTGGATGTGTGTGAGGCGTGTATATGTAGAGTGTAGTGTGTAGTTATGAAAAAAAAATGATTAAATGTTTAAAATGTTTCTGCACTCCCTGCAATTTTGCACCGGTTGTGCGATGTATAATGTTCTACGGCAAAAGTGGCATATTCGCCACCGCCGTAGGTTCCTTTTTGCCACCAAATGTTTTTCGAGGGGCTCCTCCTCGACCAGATCGACTCGTTGGGTGCACATAACACAAATTATGTGATCCTTATAATAATAGACATCCCTGTCGTAGATTTTTTTAAGACATGTCTGGTCCGACATTTTATATATATATATTTTTTTTAATGGTGAACTATCTGAATGCGTTTTTATAATGGAGAAATCCTTTGTCTGTACATCCTTATATAGGCTTCCCATGCAGGGTTGCAACTTTATGGTAAATTCGCCTGTTTTACGCGGTTCTTATGGACGATCCTAGTTTGTTTCGAATTAATTTCTATTTTTAAGTTACTTTTCTCCAGGATTTCGATAATCCGGTAGGGTCCGCTGTATTCCGGTCCCAGTTTTTCTCTTCTTGGTTGCAATAACCATACGTAATCCCCTATATTGTATGTTTGTAGTTGAATCTTCCGGTCGTAATAATGTTTCTGGCGAATTTTTGATTCTTCCAGATTTCTTCGCGCCATTTGTCGAATATGATATAATTTATCTATCAACTTGTCGACATAGTCCGGATATGTTTTAATGTTGTCCGTTGAAGGAATACTCGAAGGAAGACGTGCTTTTCTTCCGAAAACAAGTTCGTGAGGCGTAAATTTCGTGCCTTCGTGAGTGCTTGTATTATACGAGAACATTGCTTGAGGTAACCATTGATCCCATTGCTTTTCTTTTGATACGTAATGTCGTAGGTATTCGACGAGGACATGGTGACTTCTCTCTAAAGATCCATTAGACTGAGGATGAAATGCAGAGGTTCGATATTGTTTAATGTGAAACGCTCTGGCAAATTTCTTCATGAGGGTACTCATAAAATTTGGTCCCTGATCAGTAAGGATTGCTTTAGGACTTCCAAACTTACAGATGAAATGTTCTGTGAATGCCTTAGCTATATCTTCTGAAGTGACACTTGCCAATGGAATAGCGAGAGAGTATTTAGTCAAATTGTCCTGGATAGTAAGTATATAACTATTTCCTATGTTTGTAAAAGGTAGTGGTCCTACTATGTCCATAGAAATCTTATCGAAAGCGTCAACAGGTGTGTCTGTTAGTATCATGGGTTCCTTATTTTTTACTCGTACCAGTTTAGTCTTCTGGCATTCCAAGCAAGTCTTAATAAACTGTGTTATTTCGTATTTCATATTTTTCCAGTAGTATTTGCTTCTTATGCGATGATACGTTTTTGTAATTCCCTTGTGTCCGCCTATAGGTGATTGGTGATTCTCCTGGATGATCTGGTGTCTATCTTGTACAGGAGGTGTCAGAAGGGTGCCCTTGCAGAAGATGAATTGGATATCTTCTTGTAGGAATATTAGTTCTATTAAATTTCGTAATAAAATTTTATCCTCTTCTGATGAGATGTATACTTTTGTGGCTTTTTCAGATACCAGGTATGTATGAAGTGACCTCAGTGAATTGTATACGTCTTCTTCGGTTGGATGGTCTGGTGTGATGAGTCCAAGGATTGTGTGCTTCCCTTCCTTGATTTTGACTAACTCTCCGATTCTTAATGGTTGTGGAATTTTGTGAGGTTTTATATTTTTCTCCTTATATAATTTTCCTCCTGATGGTCCGATTGGCCTGCCTTGTGTGTTTATGAATGTTACTACGTATCCTTTGCCCATCCATAAGTGATCTTCCACCTCTGTATTTTGGTTTTTGACAGGAATATTTGATACTACTCTTGGTTTAGCTGGTGTGGGTTGTTTGTGACGTGGAGAATGTGGGGGAAGAGATAGTAATGGTGGAGGGTGAGAGGATGGTGGAGGAGGAGTAAGTATCCTTCCTTTCCTTATTGTTATTGGCGTTATAGGACCTGTGTCCGTGCTGGATTTTGATTTTAATTTCTTCTTTTTAGGTGTGTGGTGAGTGCTTGAGCTTGACTTTGCATCAATTTTGGGAGGGTTTTTATAATTATGTCTTGGTACTATGACCGTTTCATCGATTTCCTCAATTAAGTCCTCTTGCGGTTTCTTGATGTGAAGGGGTTTATATTTTTGAGGTATCACGACTTGCGGGGGTGCGTGTACTTGAGGGGGTGCGTGTATTTGAACTTGGGGGGTCACGACTTGCGGGGGTGCGTGTACTTGAGGGGGTGCGTGTATTTGGACGGGAACGGAAATTTGATGAGGCGCGTAACGAGGGGGTGTATGCGTTTCCGCTTCAACATTCCGTTTCTTAGTCTCGGGACGAGAAGAGGAAGTGTTTGTGCTTTGTTTTTTCCGTTTTAATTTCTTTCGCATTAAATTTAACGCATCGCTTTCGTCATATGAAGAGGAATCGGTTTCTGATGAGTGAATTATTACTTGTTTGTGTGGAGCTGGATTTCCAGAGGTCGATGCTGTAGTTTCCCTTTGTCGGGTTGGAAATTGGTGAAATTCTTTTAATTTTTTGTTCTCATGTGAATTCGTATCCGAGTGAGCTCTTTTCGCGTGTAATGGTAGTGAAATCGGATTCCTAGACAATGCGTCCGCGTTTGTGTTGTATTTCCCGGGTTTATATAAAATTTTGTAATCGTATTCCGCTAATCTAATTTTCCAGCGCATTAATCGAGATGTAGGATTGGAAAGATTTTGAAGCCATTCTAATGGTTTATGGTCTGTTATTAGATAGAATTTCCGTCCGTAAATGTAAGGTCTGAAGTGAAAGACTGCATATATTATCGCCAATAATTCTCGTTCTGTAGGAGAATATCGTGTTTCGGCATCATTCAAAACGCGAGATGCGTAAGCTACCGGTAAATCTTTGCCTATTTCTCCTTGACTGAGAACCGCACCTACAGCAATACTTGAGGCATCTGTCGTGATGTTGAATACCTTGTCGAAGTCCGGGAATTGTAATATGGGTTCTTTGCAGAGAATTTCTCGTAAGGTTTCAAATGCCTTTTGTTGTTTGTAGGTCCATTCGAATTGATAATTCTTCCTAGTGAGATTAGAAAGTGGTCTTGCAATTTTTGAAAAATCCTTTATGAATCGCCTATAATATCCGCTTAGTCCTAGGAATTGTTTGACATTCTTAACCGTAGTAGGTGTTGGAAATTCCTTTACTGCTACTACTTTTTTCGGGTCAGGTTTCACTCCGTCCTCTCCTATTATGTGTCCCAAGTATGAAACTTCTTTCTTCAAAAATTCGCATTTATCTGGTTGAAGGTGAAGATCCGCTTCTCTTAGTCTGTCCATTAGTCGTTTAAATTTAGTTGCATGTTCTTTTAATGTACTGGCGTATATGACAATATCGTCTAAGTATACGAACAGCTCTATCCCTTGGAACCCAGTCAAGACCTGGTCCATTAGTCTCTGGAAGGTGGCTGGTGCATTTTTAAGTCCAAATGGCATTCTAGTGAATTCGTAGTGCCCGTAAATTGTAGAGAATGCTGTTTTATGTTGATCGTCTGGATGCATTGGAATTTGATGAAATCCAGATGCAAGATCAAATACAGAAAAGTACTTTGCACTTCCTAACTGATCTAGTATATCAGTTATATTTGGCAGAGGATAAGCATCTCCAATTGTTAGTTCATTTAATTTTCTAAAGTCAATTACGACTCTGGACTTTTTATTTCCTTGAGCGTCTTCTTTCTTGGGTACAATCCAAATTGGCGAATTATAAGGTGAAGTTGATGACTGTATGATTCCTTTTTCAAGCAATTCTTTAGTCTGTACTCTAACTTCTTCCTTATATGCTTGGGGATACCTGTATTGCTTTGTAAAAACAGGAACGTTGTTTTCTGTAATAATTCTATGGTATGTTTTGTTTGTTGCTTCCAGTTTTTCTCCTGGAAGGTAGAATCTGTCTGCATGTTCCTTTATTAGTTGTTCCACGCTGGCCCGTTCCTCTGAATTTAGGTGGTCCAACCGTAATAATTGTAGTAATTGGTGTGTTCTATCAGTTCTTTTATACGTGGTTGTTGTTTCTTCTTCTGCAGGTATTTCTTCGAATTCTTCTAATTCAACGGATGGTACTGGTATTTTGATGTCCTTTGTGGATGTATTTATAGCAAAAAGAAATGCTACACCGTTGTTATTTGAAACCAGTGCATTTCCCATGTGTATGTTAGGGTGAATATTGATTTTTGGAATATATCCCGTTTTAGACTGTGTATTAAGCACTCGCACATATATTTGGCTTCGTGCTCTTGCTGGTATCGTAATCATTTCTGGATCGATAAATGGAATAATTTCCATTCCAATTATTATCTCTGACTTCATATAGTCGATGGTTGCTCCGTTTGTTTGAAAAAATTCCGTTCCAAGTATTCCGTCTTGTTTGATAGGAAGATCTTCCACAACATGGATAATAATTTCCGTATTTAAAGTTCTTATCTTGATGTATCCTATTGTGCTGAGTAGGCCGTCCGTAATACCATTAAGGTCGAACAGAGTGTCCGTATAGATTGGTATATTCGGTGAAACAGCACTTCTCTTGATGACGTTGAGGTCGGATCCAGTGTCGATCATCAACGTTGCGTGGTTCTCGCTGAATCCTACATCAGAAAGAAGGATGCTAGGAGGTTTCCTTATTTGCTCCGTTTTTAATCGAAGTATGGCCTGCCTACGTACCATACGGGGTTGTTTCTCTTCTTTTTCCTTCCTATCGAAATATATCTTCTTTCTGCATTGGTCTATCGTATGTCCTCTAAATTTGCAATATTCGCAAAATATTTCTGGTCTCTGTACTCTTTCTGCATAACTTTTGCTTCGGCATTCTTGTATCGTGTGACCTGGTCTTTTACAGTAGTCACAGTACACGTTGGATTGAGGAGCTCTGTTCGTGTAACTTTGGCTTCTACAATCTCGTGTTGTGTGACCTGGCCTTCGGCAATTATCACAGTATACGGTAGATTGAGGGGCTCTATTCGTGTAACTTCGGCTCCTACAATCTTGCGTCATGTGACCTGGCCTTCGGCAGAAGTCACAGAATGTATCGTTCCACGCTTGGTTTCGTGCTCCGTTTTGTGTTCCGCTTCGACTCCTACATTCTTGCGTTGTATGTCCCGTTCTATTACATTGTTGACAGGTTTTTTGCTGCCAGTTGGTTCGTGAGATTCGGCTGCTGCAAGCGGTGGCAATATGGCCGTATCCAAGGCAATTCGTACATTGGTTAGCCTGTGTTATTCCTGCTGCTTCTCTTGCTCGTATCTGGTTTTCATTATATTCTGCTTCAGCTTTAATGGCGACGTTGATAGCGCGATCAAGATTGCTGAAGGTGTATTCCCGTTAGAAAGGCTTTAATGGGGTTTTGTTCCGCGTTTGTATTAAATTGTTTTACATGCGTCGGTACCTCTACTGCATTGCAATGTTTAATCTGAAGTAAGAGATTGGATACTCGACTGCTGTAATCTACCGTTGTTTCGTTATGTAGCTGTGCTATTTTTGATAATTCGCCATATAATTGAATAGACGTATGTAATGGAGCAAATCGTGACTCTAATACCGAAATGAGATCATCGATTGAATTATAGTCTCCGCTTAATACTACTCTAGAGGCTTGTCCGAAAAGCTTATTCTTTATGAGTTGAACTAATCCATACTCTGCGTTCGGATTAACCATGCGCCGTGCATGTCGGCAGCTTTTTATAAATTGGTGTATCGGTATGTTTCTACCGTCGAAAGAAGGGACTGTGTCCGCAGTGTCGCTTAGGCTAATATGTGGTAGTTGAGAATATGTACTCGTAGATGTATTCATATTAATTTGTGGATTTGAAGGTCCTGTAGCGTCTATTGTAATATTTCCTGGAGTTTCTGTAGTCTCCTGAGTTTGAGTTTCTGGATTTATTGTTAGGTCAGCCATTGCTTCTCCAATTGTATTAGGCATTGTGAAGTTTTAAAGCCTCTGTAAAATTTAGAGAAAGAAAAAATTTCTTGGAAAATACTCACTTATGGAGTGATTTCACTAACGAAATAATTCTTCAAATTGAATTTTATCCTCTAAACGAATGAGAAATCCCACCGCTGTCACCAAAAATATCCGACCTGTAACGTTCGGCTGTTCGAGAACAACTGAAGGTTGAGGTCCCTGAGGGGAGAGCGGCGTCCCCTCAAGTATAGGATGGTGGGGGTTCTATTCTACAGACTAAAGATTTAAATCTAAGGCTTTTAAACTTAATAATGCTTATTTATTTAATAAATCAATAATTAACAATGAAATAATAATTAATATAACTTACGATCTACGATTAAATATACTCTCTTTTTGGGTTTTTATGGTTTTTTTGTATTTAATATGTTAATTAATATGTATGAATATATGTATGTAAGTATGTATTGAGATTTGTCGCAGTGTACGGCCGCTACCGTCTCCGGGGCGAGCTCGTACTCTTGGCAACGTCTGCTGCAAGAAGGCCGCTACCGTTTCCGGGGCGAGCACACTTCTGTCGGCAGAGTTCTACTCTTACGTCGATTCGCGTATTACAGTGCACGGCCGCTACCGTCTCCGGGGCGAGCTCAATACTCTGTAATACTAGCTGCAAGACGGCCGCTACCGTTTCCGGGGCGAGCTCGTACTCTTAGCTATGTCTGCTGCTAGAAGGCCGCTACCGTTTCCGGGGCGAGCACACTTCTGTTGGCAGAGCTTTCGAATGAAGCGCGTAGCTGCGTGCGCCTCCTTTTATACTGAGAAATTGGCGGGCTGGCGCATGCGCAGTGAGTCGCTATTTGTTATTT
This sequence comes from Andrena praecox, assembly GCA_963932275.1. Lineage (NCBI taxonomy): Eukaryota > Metazoa > Arthropoda > Insecta > Hymenoptera > Andrenidae > Andrena > Andrena praecox. Next base: position 25,636,746 of record OZ010729.1, read on the forward strand.
CGTGTTTGTTCGCTTATTACTTATTATTTTGTTTTGCGCTTTTGCTAATACTTATAATTAATTATTCTTAATATTCTTATAACAATTATTTCTCTAATATTTATCTAAATCATTAATTATACATAAAAGTCTTATAATAAATTTGCGCGGTAACAGAATATAGGTTACATGGTAATAGAGATCGGTTCCTACATTACCGACTGTCGGTATCTAACGGTTTAAGTCCCCGTGGGACGTTACATATTCATGACTGGTGTCGAGGCTGCTGTTGATGTTATAGTTTACAGCGAAGTAGAATTTATCGTTGCTCGAGTCGGTGTTCGGTATTGTATGATAAGTTTCAAAGGTTGTTAGGCCAAGCTCGTAATCATCGTCGCTCAAATCTATGGGTGGAAAGTAGCTCACCGCGAGGGTGCTACTCTTGCCGGTTAGAGTGAATGTTAACGACATATTCCGCTGAAACTGCTCCACTAGTACTGAATCAGAGCCGTGGAAGTCAATCCTTAAATTTGGTGCCGATCGTTTGTAAAAAGCGTAGTCATAGTTGTCCACAATTGCTCTGATTGTACTTTTGATACGACGTTCGATTGTATTCGATTTTCCCAGCATTTTTATCCAGATATTGTACCAATTCCCTAGGTGGTCGAAGATTCCCAAAGCTGTCGAAATATATAGCTCGACACCCTCTCTTCGCATACGCCACCCAATGAGTCCCCGGTCCCTTGACATTGTCCAAATTTACGATACCGCTCTCGTTTCGACGTACTCCTCCGGCTGGTAATGCATTGCGCATGAAAACACCTCTAAAGAATGGAATACGCATACGTTTTGCCAACTCCTCCAATTGCGCATCGGTAGTTACACCGACAGGCATTTTTCTTTTCTTTTCGACGTTTTTTTTTCGTTTTGATATTCCCTGTCCGCGCTTGTACGGTGCGAGATAAAGTCCACGACCTTCCATGGAACGATTATGACGTTGCATTTCCTGCAGCTGATGTTGCGCTGCCTTATTATCGTTTACCGCCTTGGCGATCCCCGCCGCTCCACCAGCTAATGATCCGAGTACACCTAACAGCGGGAGAAGTGGTAATATACCACCTCGTTTTGCTACAGGAAGAATCCGCTTTTGCGATGCTTTCTTTGGAGTTCTTTTGCATGTTTTTGTTTTCATTCCCATTCCGATTTTCGTCTTGGCCTTCATAGCTGCCCAAACAGCTGTAGCAGCACCTCTTTCACCCAGAGTCGAGTCTCGCGCAACGATGCGTTTTCGCGCTTTGTCAGCGAGAACGTTATCTGCCGCGTGTCTTTCACCGAGGTTGTTGCTACGTGAATATGCAATATCGTGTTCGCGACACGCTGCATCCAACGGATTGATGCCTTGATCACCTCTAGCCAATCGTTTTGCCAGATGAGTTCCTGGACCGCAAAACTGATATCCCGGGATGTGTAATTCGATAGGTAGCGCGTTTATCACGCGATTTAACAAACCACGACCTTTCTTTACTCTCGTTGGCGACATTCGCCACAGTTTTTAATCAATGGTGCTGGACCGTCGATATGCGTTCGCTGCCAAGGGCGATTATAATGTTCCTGTTGGATGAAAGTATGTCTCGTCCGTTTTGATTTTATGTTGGAATAAACACGGCTCTGTGCGCAGTAACTCTCTGCGCACATGGGCCGTCGCGAGAGTGTCCGGGATTATGTACATGTTCGAGAGTTCGAAGGTCCCTCCGAACGGATAGACACGTGTAATAATAACGGCGGCCATTAGTACTGGCATACCTTTATATACTTTAATTCTTTCATTATAATATTATAGTACTTTATTCTATTCTTTTCTTTTATAATAAAGTTTCTTTCATATTCTAAAGTATAAGTCTAACAGTTCCAGACACCGACGATGCTGCTGAACCTCAGGATCGGCTTTTATATGCTCGGGGAGCCTGTCCCACAACTGATCAATGTGTCTGCCAAACTCTCGCAGTAGAATAATCTTTGGTATATATTTCAACTGCTCAGAACTGAGCTGTTTTGCTTCGGCGCGGACCTATAAATATGGAGCGTCGCCGCTTCGACGTATCAAAATCATTTTTCACAGTTTGCGGAGAGGATGCGATTCGTACGGCAACCTGTAACGATACGCGTGACAAATTTTGACGATAAATCACGAGTGATGTGTCCGAAAACAATGCGCAGGCACGGTAGCATGTTGCCAAACACTATCCGCTGCCTGATTTGTGGTCCATCAAATTGTGGAAAGACAAACGTGTTGGTGAGCTTGTTGGAAAGTCCACACGGCGTCCGCTTCGAGAACGTGTATGTGTATTCCAAGTCGTTGCAACAGCCGAAATATCAGTATTTGGAGAATTTATTGACTCCGATAGATGAAATTGGTTACTTTACGTTTTCGAATAACAGTGACGTCATCCCACCGAGCGAATCGCTTCCGAATTCTATTTTTATCTTTGATGACGTGGCATGTGACAAGCAAGATACGATAAGGGAATACTTTGCAATGGGGCGTCACTCGAACGTTGACTGCTTCTATCTCTGTCAGACGTATGCAAAGATTCCCAAACATCTTATACGCGACAATGCGAATCTATTGAATCTGTTTAAACAGGATGGTACCAACTTGAAACATGTGTACAACGATCACGTAAACACTGATATGTCCTACGAGGATGTCTGCGCGTTGTGTCGTAATTGTTGGCAACGGGAGTATGGTTTCGCGGTAATAGACAAGGATAGCGCGATGTCCAATGGACGTTATAGAAAGGGATTTAACGAGTTTGCAATACCATGAGATTGTCAATTGTACGTCGACACGTCGGTGGGAAAGCAACGTCTGCGGTACAACGATGATTGATATCGATAGTCTGGAGATTAAGGATCGCGAGAGAATAGCGAAGGAAATTGCAAAAACCAGCGAAGCCATTCGCAAGAAACATCAGGCTTTGAAGACTGGCAAGATGGAGGAAGATATGGCGTTGGAGAGATACTTTAAACCTGTCGTCGAACCCCTAAAACATATCGCGGAACATATCGCAGCGACAGAAGCTGACGCATCACCGCTGACGAGCACAAACATCGAAGAGAATGAAACATTAATGTCTAAAACAAAAATCCATTCGAAAGGGAACATATCGCGCAAGACAAAGAGGAAACGATCATACACGTCATCGGAAAAATCACTCGTAACCTCCACACCAGTTCAATCGAAACGGAAACGGCAGAATGTCACGTCAAACGATTCCTCGGTTTCTTCTACACCAATAAATACATTTCCTCTTGTACAATCGCTCGCGACCAATGATGACGACGTTTTCGAAACTAGTCCCAACGAGTCGTTGGCAACATCTGTTAGACAACAACTCCAAACATCTGAGGGACAAGAAACGTTTCGCAACCATTTCGGTCCGCTGGGACAAAAATATATGAACGCAATCCTAAGTAGTGATAAGGATACGACCATGGACTATGTGTATGGCGTATACTTTGGTGATAGTGGAACGATGCTTGGGGATAAAGCTTTCGATATAGATATGGATGATAATATAATCATAGATGGTGTAAGATACGGAGGAACACCTGGTCTTTACGAATTGATTTTCAAGAGAATTCCCGACGATACTGTATACACCGATGCCGATAAACAAAAATATAAAAGTATACTGCTGACGACGAATGCTCACAGACGCGATCATGTCGCTAAAAATCCCATTTTGGGTAACAAGGGATACAAGTACAAACATGTAATTGCACCACTACTCCCACGTGTATCGGCTAGTAGGACAGGGAAAAGTCTAGCGACACCTCGAGTCATGGTGGTAAACGATAACAAGATCGATTACGTGCACTGGGACGATCCCAACGAACTGGTGGACCGATTCCGTTTGCTGGAAGCGTCGCGTCAGGCGGGTAACAACTCGCACGACAACGAAATTCTATCGATTATCGAGGAACTCCGCGAGGTAGGCCTCATTATAAATTAAACCGCGCACCGATGATGTGCACTGTATGCATCGAGATGCCGATCAACAAATTTGGGGTATCGCTCGAGAAGAGTGGAGCAGCTACAATGGACTATTACAAATGGAACGGTTTGCTTCGAAATTATATGCGCGATAACGCTCTTTGCGTAATCGGTGCTGACTTTGATGCAAAATCACGCAAGATACGACGCGTAGCTCAACCGGTGGTCGATAGTGATGCCGTCAATAAACTATATGTGGAAAAGAGCATTAAACTTTTGAGAGAGCAGCTTTAAGAATTAGAGAGGAAACTGATCATGCTTCAGAGAGATATGCTGACGTTGCAAAACAGCGTTCAAAAGATATCACAGGCGTTGAATTCTATACCGCAGCAGGACAACGAAAATCGAAAAGTTAAAGAGGCTATAACCGCTTTTGCTACGGAGCAGCAACTTATTCAGAATTTCCTGGGACCAATGGGGAGCACATAATGCATGTGCACGATAATTATCGCACCATTCGTGTCAAAGACACCTCTGCGATCAAACATGCTGTCATTATCGAAATCCAAGAGTAAAGAAGAAAACCACGGCCACAAGAAGCAACAACTTGTTGAGGAATTGCATGCTCCAGCTCGAAGACACTTCCCACGGAGGCGCGTCATAGTGCATGGATACGATGATCTGTGGCAAGCTGACGTTGTAGAAATGCGTCCATACTCGCGATTCAACCAAGGTTACCACTACATACTCACCATCATCGATGTGCTGAGCAAGTATGCATGGGCGTTACCGCTCAAGACTAAAAGTGGCGCTGAGGTGACTAAAGCGTGTGCAAAGATATTTAGAGATCGATATCAGAAAAATTTGCAAACCGATCAAGGAAAAGAATTTTACAACGCCGATGTGCAGAAACTCTTGACAAAGCATGACATTAATCATTATTCGACGTATTCGGTGATGAAGGCCTCCGTCGTAGAACGTTTCAATCGAACTTTGAAGAACAATATGTGGAAACTGTTTACGCTCAATGGAACCTATAAATGGACCGATGCGCTACCGCGTCTACTCGCAGAGTATAACGCACGAAAACATAGAACCATCAAAATGCGTCCTCGCGATGTTACTCCTGCGATCGCCGATAAGTTGCTAGCCACCGTATACAGCAACATAAAGATCGCTGCTCCAGCAAGATTCAAATTGGGCGAGTTTGTGCGCGTGAGCAAATTTAAAACCATCTTCGATAAAGGCTATACACCGAATTGGACAACGGAGGTGTTCAAGATAGCGAAAGTACAGGCAACTAATCCCGCGACGTATCTGCTCGTCGATTCCTGTGGAAAACCAGTTGCCGGAGGATTCTATGAACACGAGCTGCAACGCGTCGCCGATCCAGATGTATATTTAGTGGAAAAAATGTTGCGTAGGAAGGGGGATAAGGTATACGTCAAGTGGCTGGGGTTTGATAAATCACACAATTCATGGATAAATAACAATAATGTATTGTAAAATAATAATAATAATAATACATGAATAAATAAAAATAATGTGTGGATAAAATAAATACATGTGTACAATTTATTCGACATAATTCCACTATTTATAAGGACTTGTTAATAAATATAGTTGTATGTGCAATTTTATTTATAAAAACGAGTTAATAAATATAATAATTTCTTTTTACAATGATATTTTTACAAAGGAATTTTATAGCGGAATTTTATAATGTCCCCAGGGTAGAGTGTCGATCGAATCGGGTACGATATACCGCTTGTCATCGTATGGGCTTAGAGCGATTTTGGATTCGGAAATGGTGTACACTTTGTGCAATTTAGACCGTATACATGATTGCCTGCAAACCATTTCAATCTCCTTTTGCAAACACTCCGCGTAGTCGTCGAAAGTTATCGTCCTGGCTATGATGTTGGTCTTGACGCCTTTTGCCTTTTTCGTATCTTTTTTACCATCTACACGGAGTGCATACATTTTCGCTCTAAGACCTACGAATTCGGTCATTATCGCACCATTATTTTCGTCCTTCATCAACCCTGGAACCTTCTTATTTAGGCGCGGCATATTATATGTATTGTCGATGGGATAATCGGATGTGTCGAATCTATCGATATTGCGTTTCATGGTCTCGTAGATATCTTCGCATTGAATGTGATAAATGAGGCTGTCAGTGTCGGTATACAGAATTTTACAATTTTGAGCTAGCAGGGGAGACATGTAATCGTGATGAAATTCATACAAACAAATTTTCGATATGTCCAGAATGCACATACCCACGTATATCGGTTTGTTGAATTTCACCTCGACTTTGCGCAATTCAACAGCTATTAAATTTTCCGAAAAAACACTTCTGCTGTGGAAATTCGGTTTCGCGATCATTGCCTCTGCACCAAAACGTCCATCCCAATGTGTTAAAAGTTTTACATCCACGTGGTTTCGCACGTTTTCCATAGTTTTACCAAATACCGCGTTGTTCATCAATTTATATAAATTTTTCTCAAAATCGTTTGTCGCGGCTGTTCTGAGCCGTGTATTTAGTTCGATGTAATCGTGGAGCCAGGGAGATTGAGCGAATTGAAGCACACGGTGTATCTTTGTAATACGAAGACCGTGTCGCGTGCACTGCTGCAGGTTGCGATAATGGATAACGTAACGCTGCTTATTGTATAATGTCGCGAGTAACTTATCCTGTCTGCTGCCAGGTGGTTTGGCACGCGTTGGACAGAATGGTAGATCAGCATGAGCGTCGTGCAGACGTTGCGGATATTCCAGATCTACCTCGAGAATATATCCCGTGGGCGAATCGACAGCGATCGAAGACACGTCAAAATTTGCAACATCTTCGACCCATTGAAATTTAGCATATGGTAGGGGCTGACACATTGCCCATCCATACAAATTGTTCACGTCAAAATACATCAAGTACGATGACTGTTCCGATGCGTCGTATGATAGCATGTACTTATTATTAGCATGTGCGTATCTTCCGGAACATTGACTTAAACCCCCACGTATACCGCGTTCGATAAACATGACCATATCGACGTCGGTGAGCAATTCGAATGTAATTTTGGTGTTTTAACATAGCATCCCACGTGAAACCAGGTAATGTATAATAATGCGCTGAATCTAATCCGTAACTCTTGATACAACTTTCGCGAAAATTTTCAAAAATATCTGCCAATAACAAGACATCTGTTTTCAAATACAAGTCGCTGTATTCGCCCAAGGTTCTAATCCCTAAACGTTGCCAAACAGTCTCGGCGTGCGCGTAATCGCTTTCGGATACAGTCTCACCCGTTAACGAACTGTAGAATGACTCGCGCGGTGGTAAGCACGGGTCCTGCAGCTTGTTCGCATAATCAAGATATTCATATGGAAAGACACCCTTTCGTGTTAATAAATTAAAATAATCAATGGATAATGTTTCAAATTGGGATCGTAAAATTTTTAATTGATCTGTGTTAAGAAAAGATGCTAATTTGTCGAGACTGGTATTGAGAAATTTGTATGAATCAATGAATCGCAATTTAATATGATTTCGTGAGTCTGATTCAGCCGGATCCTCAACATTTTTTGTGAAAGAAATATACTTTTCTTTAGTTATAGGTAATACATCAACGTGACCTTTGAAAGCGCCAGCTATTTCCATGATAATGAAATGTGAATCATAGCCGGATAAATTATGAAAAACTATGGGGATGTAAAACGCATTTCTATATTTTAAATTGCATTTAGTATGTGCGGGTCCTCTAAACCGCCCGGATATATGACAATGATCTCGAACTCGTACATCATCAGCCTCGAATGGCTCTTTGCAAATATGACAATTTGTTGCATTGCAAAATGTCGTCCACTGATCTTTCGTCAACTTTTCAATAGAAGCATTATTGGCTAAAATGGGTTTGGCAAAATCTGCAAAATTTTTTAGTTCGTCGACGAACCATGAAATACAATCCGCGTCGCGGCGACATTGATACATCGATAGTGATGTATCGTACGAACAATGCATATAATATGCAATGCTATGCACTTTATGTTGCTGGTACGCGTGTAATTTAGAATCCGCATCACCCATCATGCGGTCTTCCGTTTTCTCGATGGTGCACTCGAGATCTGCATATACCACGAATGGATGTCGCTCCTTCATGCAGTGGTTCTTGTAACTGAGGAAATTGTCGCCTTCGCTGGGCAGCAGAATGGCACAATCGTTCATATTCCCACAGTCCACTGCATGGGCCTCCAACTTATCGACTGTTCCAAAGTAGTGCAAGCATCTGCAAAACCATAAAATTTTTTTTTATTTATTTTTTTCGCGAGACATTTCAACATTTTACAAGTTTATATACGTACCGATCGCAAATGAATTTCTTTCCATTGTGTCTGCTCAGCTGCATGCTCACCAACCGGGACAAGTTCTTGATTAGCACAAAGTGCCCTACATCGCCGTGCTCTTGATATAGTGTGTAGAGCAGGTTGACATGTTGATCCCTCTTTGGCTGGCGAGACGCAGCGGAAAGACTGCAACAGTTATCTTCTCATTGTCCTTCTCCAGTCGCTCCTCGAAACTGTACACGTTGATGGAGATTTCGTTCTGCCGCTCAAACTTCCCAATTTGCTTCAGAGACATTGGAAATTCAATACCCTGAAGATTTAGCATGGAAGCATAGTCTGGGTATGAACTCGGGCGGTCTGCATTTCGTTCGGCTGGATGTAGAGCGGCGACCACTGCCCACGCGAAACACGCATGTTAAAGCTAGAACGCGGAGCACCTACGTTCTTGGATTCTTAACGCGCGAGAATATTTCCTCACGCGATTTCTATCCCTTAATAGTTAATCGTAGTCTTAACTTGTAAAGTATGCGCGTCATAATAAACGAACTTTTATTAATAATTAAAGCCACACACACTATTTTTTAATTTAAGTAACAACCGCACAAGTGCGCGGAGTAGAAATCGGCTAAGTGAATTATATTTAGTAATATCGGAGCACCGATAGCTCTTTGCGAAAGCGTTAAGCAAACACGGACGTGTTTCTCGGGGCGCGACTTACATGCGAGAAAGCGATCGCAGAAACGGCACGGGCCGGGCCACCGATTCGGGCGCCGACACCTAGCCAATCAACACGGCCCACGTCGGTGCCGCGAGACAAAGCTAATTAGGAGGGGAAGACAATGGCTAATTAGTCCAGGTGCCAGCCCCGAGATGGCCCGACCAGGCCTCACTGCGATCATCCAGCCGCGGCATAGGTAACGAAAGCGCGTTCGAAATATCGCGCTCTTTGCGGCAACGCGCACGGCCCCGATTGGCCGCATCGCCGCGGCCAATCCCAAACATTCCCGCCCGTCTCGTCATGTTCTGACGAAACAGACAGCTCGGCGCTCAGTGTAGTGAAGTAATATACAAGTGAACATGTGATTAAAAATTTGAAGACAGTAAAAGTGAAAAGGTAATTAAAACTAAAGGCAGTTACGCACAAGGAACGACGACGGATAATAATTAAGACGCTTGATTGGTTGAGGTGACCAGGTTATGTAGGTCACTGTCACCGACGGCGTCACTTTGAGAGCTCCCAGCATCGGTCGCCGCGGTGGCAGCAAAAGGTAAGGGAATCAACTTATTTAGCGGACGCGTGAATTCGGACGTCGCCGTCTTAAGCGTAAGAACACGAGTAAGGCCATCGGGGCCCGGATGAGTTTTGAGGACTCGAGCCAGAGGCCATCGCGAGGGCGGCTGCAGTTCGTTTTTTATTAAGCACAGCTCGCCCTCTCGAATGGCCGTTCGAACGCGATTCCACTTACCCCGAGTCTGCAGTGTATTGAGGTAGTCCCGAGACCACAGGCGCCAGAAATGCTGCTGCATTTTCTGAACCAGCTGCCATCGGGACAGCCGATTGTCTGGGAGCTCCTCTAGGCTAGGTTCGGGTATCGCGGTGATCGCCCCACCGACCAAGAAATGGCCCGGCGTCAACGCGTCCAGATCGTCGGGATCGTCGGATAATGGTACTAACGGTCTAGAATTTAAACACGCTTCGATCTCAGCGAGGAGCGTGGCCAGCTCCTCGTACGTCAGCCGATGCTCGCCAAGAACTCTCCGGAGGTGGTGTTTGACGGACTTCACCGCGGCCTCTAAGATCCCGCCGAAATGAGGCGCGGAAGGGGGGTTAAACTTCCACTCGATTCCCTCAGACGCCAGCTGATCTAGAAGTTGCCCGTTATGAGGGCTGACAGCTTGTAGAAGGACGCGCAGCTCCCTGTCTGCGCCGACGAACGCCGTACCGCAGTCGCTGTAGATCTGGGAGCAGAGGCCACGGCGGGAGGTCAGTCGTTTCAGGGCCGCCAAAAAGGCCTCCGTTGTTCCGTCCGACACCACCTCCAGATGCACGGCTTTGGTAGCCAAACATACAAATAGAGCGATATAACCCTTTCGCGCGTGCTGGCCGCGCCCTCGGCTAGATCGTATAAAGATTGGCCCTGCATAATCGACGCCCACGCGCAGGAACGGACGACAAGGGGTTACTCGAGGTGCAGGCAACATTCCCATCAGCTGGTCCTCGGTATTGCCTCTCCAGCGCACACAAGTGGGGCACCGGTGGATGCAGGATTTCACCAGATGACGACCTCGAAGAATCCAGCAATGTTGTCGAAGTGTGGAAAGGGTAAGTTGTACACCCCCATGCAAACAGCGCCGATGCGCTTCGGCGATCCACAGCGTGGCCAATGGTGATTCATCGGGAAGTATCACAGGGTGGCGTTGATTGTAGGTGATCCTTGAATAATGCAGCCGCCCGCCAACGCGTAAGGTGCCGTCCTCCTGATCCTTGAAGGGATTAAGTCGAAGCAAGCGACTTCGTCGAGGCAGCGGTTGGCGGCTTTGGAGAGCGACCAATTCCGAAGCGAATGCAGTAGCTTGCACGCCTCGGACCAGCCTAGTTTGGACAGCTTGTATTTCGCTGGCGGTAAGGTAAGTTGTCCTTTTCCCTCTGGACGCCGGGAGCCATCGACAGCACCACGCTGTAACTCAGAGCAGTCGACGGAAGCTTGAAAATCGATTTAAATGCAGGCTCACCTTGTCATCTGGAGCGCACTGGATGTGTAAGATTTGCCTTCGTTCAGCGTGAGGCATTTCGATGGGCCCGTCGATGGTGATGGGTCGCCCTTCTCTCGAGGCCAGCCAAGTCGGTCCAGTCCACCACAGGGGATGCTCGGTGAGTTCAATTGGCGTCAGCCCTCTGGACGCACAGTCGGCAGGATTCTCCTGGCCCGGTACATGGTGCCAATGAGCTTGCGGTAACGTTCGCTGAATGTCCGCTACTCGATTGGCGACGTAAGTTTACCACCGACTGGACGGCGCTTGGATCCAACCTAAAACCACCAAGGCGTCCGTCCACAAGTGCACGCCGTCGATTCCGAGAGCCAAGGTCGACAAAAGATGCGCTGTTAAGCGAGTTAGTAGATGGGCGCCACTCAATTCGAGACGTGGTAGTGACAGTTGCTTGAGTGGGGCCACCTTCATCTTGGCTGAAATGAAGTGAATCCGAACGTAACCTGAGTCGTACTGGACTCGGAGATACACCACGGCCGCGTATGCTCGTTCCGAGGCGTCGGAGAAGCCGTGGACTTCCACCGATTGGCTGTTGAAGGTCAATCCCAATCCGCGCGGGATCTGAATGTGACGAAGTGCTGGAAGCGCCCTCATAAACTCGCGCCATTCGTCCTCAGATTTTGCAGGCAACGGTTCATCCCAGTCAGCCGGGATCGCCCAGAGTGTCTGGATAAATATTTTCGCCCATACTGTTACAGGAGCGAGCCAGCCCAACGGATCAAAGATTTGCGCGGCCTGACTCAGAACGGTCCGTTTCGTTGGCGTTGGACTCGAGCCTCCATCCAGGATCCTGATCTGGAAATTATCAGTGTCAGGAAACCATTGTATACCCAAGACACTATGCTGAGTATCCGTGTCCCAGTGACGAGCAGGCCCGGCGACGTCATTGTGGATCGACCTCATGAACTCGGGCGAGTTCGACGCCCACTTGTGTAGGCGAAAGCCGCCCGCCATGGCGAGCTGATCCAACTCTCCTTGCAGAGTCAAGGCCTCCTCCACCGTAGCCGCACCAGTCAGGATGTCGTCCATATAAACATCGGAGAGCATCGTTCTTGAAGCCAAGGGGAGCGACTCGGCCTCATCTGTGGCCAACTGCCGCAAGCATCGGAGAGCCAGGTAAGGCGCGCAGCCTAAACCGTAGGTGACGGTGCAAAGTTTGTATTCTCTCAACTTTAATTCCTTCCCCTTTCGCCAGAGTATACGCTGATAATCCCGATCGTCTGGATGTATCACGATTTGCCGATACATCTTTTCGACGTCAGCAACGAAGGCGATGGGATGCCGCCGCCACCTCAGCAACAAATCGGCTAAGACTGGTAACAAGTTGGGTCCCGTGTGCAGGACATCATTGAGAGACTTCCCATTGCTGGTCGTCATCGAGCCGTTGAATACTACGCGCAGCTTTGTAGTGGAACTCGCGGCCTTCAGGACACCATGATGTGGTAAGTAGAAATATGGACCCTCAGGGGGAGCACGCGCCGCCACCATATGACCGAGATCCTCGTATTCTTGAAGAAAGTCTTGATAGGCTTGTTGGCATTCAGGATTCTTACGGAAGCGCTGCTGCATAGAATTCAAGGTGCGAAGGGCAGCGGGCCGCGATGGTCCCAGCTCCGGAGTAACTTTAAATGGAAGTCTTACCACAAAACGACCTTCGGACGTGCGCCGATGAGTGACCCGGAAGTGATCCTCCGCCTCTTGATCGCAGAGTGCAAGAGTGGGTGGTGCCTGGACTTCTTCTTGCTCCCAGAATCGCGCCAGCAGTCCAGGTAGCTCCTGGTTGACCGAGCAGCACTGAATCGTTGGGGCGCGACTGCGGCTGAGTGCGTGCCCATTTCGAATACCACCGGTAAGAATCCAGCCAAAAATCGTCTCTTGTGCCAGAGGAGTGCCCGGTTTGCCCTTGTGAACGCCTTCTAACATGATGTCACTGTAGGCATCAGCACCCAGCAGCAGTTCGATAGGATCCGGGCTGGCGAGTCGTGGTTCAGCCCACTGAAGGGACTGTAAATGAGGCCAGGCTGGCCCGTCGGGCACGACGGGTGGTTTGTAGCTGGATAAATCAGTTAAAACAAATGCCGACAAGCCGAGGGTATTCTCACCCTCTCGGTCGGCCGTGATGTCCAAATGAACGGACCCTCGCGTACATTGTGACGGAGCTCCGCCGACGAACACCAAGGGAATGCGAGCGCGCTGTCTTTTCAGCCCCAGTCGTTGTACGAGCTGCTCCGACACCAAGGACACTTCACTCCCGGGATCGATTAGGGCTCTCACGGACACATATTGACCTGCGGGGGTGTAAGTGCATACTCGGGCGAGGCCTAAGATCACTGGAGGTGTATTGTACGCGCAAGGTGTGACGTGCTGCACTACAGCACCCGGAGTTGTCTGGAACGCATCATGGAGGCAAGAATGGTGTTGTTCGGCCCATAGCAGGCACCGTTTAATCGACGGGCAGTTGTCGATTTGATGCTTGCCCAAGCAGTTCAAGCAGCGCTGTAACCTCACGACCGTAGCCTTCTTCGAAGCCGTGTCCTGAATTTTGAACTCGGGACAGTAGAGTAAGTAATGAGAGCCCTTACACAGACCGCAATCCTTGGAGGTCGACGTTGTCGCGACGACTTGATGTACCGTGGCGCCTTTGGTTGCTGATCGCTTGCCATCGGCGGCAGAATCACGCTTCCGTTGGTTTTCCAGCGCCTCGACCGTATGTATGCGGGTTTCAATGAAAACTCTTAGAGCCTCCAAGGACGGCGGTTCTGTGCATAGGCCGAGGGATGTCTCCCATTCGCGGAGCGATTGTTCGTCTAGACGGTTGACAGTCATATTCACGAGCCAGTCAGTAGTCGTCACCGGACGGTTCATCGCGGCTAGAGCGCCGACCACGTCCCATGTTCCGTAAAATAGTCTTTTTAATTCTAATGATGACTCACTTTTCACAGAGGGTATTTCATCTAACAGCGTGAGCTGAGCACTCACCAAGAGTCGTTTGTTCTGAAAACGTTCCTTTAGGGCTTCCCAGGCTGGTTGGAAATTATCGTCTGTCGTGGTATGATTACGGATCACAGTGCTAGCCTCACCCGTTACACAGCCCTTTAAATAATGTAAACGGTCCACATCCATTAATGTCGTGTCCTTGATTACCAGTGAGACGAAGGAATCGTGGAACGCCTGCCATTGGCTGTAGCTGCCGTCAAAACTGGGAAGAGGGATGCGGGGCAGAGTGGCACGTGATCGCTTCTCTGCGGCAGGTGCACCACCGGAGGTCGGGGCCACGTTGGCGATGGGCTCGAACTTCCGGTTCAATTCGCGCTGGAGATCCAGTAGGTGTCCCCTTTGGTCTACATAGGATTCTTCGCCAAGTCCGAAGCAATCCTTGGTGAAGTAATCGTGCCGCGTTAATTCTTCAGTACGGTTCTTCACTAAAACACCATGTTGCTTCGAGAATTGCTCCCAAAGCTCCAGTAGCAAATCCAGTCTAGCTTGCACCGAACCTTCAGTTATTTTAGCAACACCTTTCTTTTTCAGGTTGTCGTACACACGCGTGAGCCTATGATACAGATCGATCTGTTCCGGGATCATATCGGCCATGATGATGTAACGGAACGAACGATCAAAGCCACGAGGTCACCACGAACAACACTGGAGAATCACACGAAATTGCCGGTTATCCGGCTCGAAGGACCAATTTTATGTTCAAGCAAGAACGCGGAGCACCTACGTTCTTGGATTCTTAACGCGCGAGAATATTTCCTCACGCGATTTCTATCCTTTAATAGTTAATCGTAGTCTTAACTTGTAAAGTATGCGCGTCACAATAAACGAACTTTTATTAATAATTAAAGCCACTCACACTATTTTTTAATTTAAGTAACAACCGCACAAGTGCGCGGAGTAGAAATCGGCCAAGTGAATTAGATTTAGTAATATCGGAGCACCGATAGCTCTTTGCGAAAGCGTTAAGCAAACACGGACGTGTTTCTCGGGGCGCGACTTACATGCGAGAGAGCGATCGCAGAAACGGCACGGGCCGGGCCACCGATTCGGGCGCCGACACCTAGCCAATCAACACGGCCCACGTCGGTGCCGCGAGACAAAGCTAATTAGGAGGGGAAGACAATGGCTAATTAGTCCAGGTGCCAGCCCCGAGATGGCCCGACCAGGCCTCACCGCGATCATCCAGCCGCGGCATAGGTAACGAAAGCGCGTTCGAAATATCGCGCTCTTTGCGGCAACGCGCACGGCCCCGATTGGCCGCATCGCCGCGGCCAATCCCAAACATCTGTGGATTGTACACTAATTGTTGCATTCTTTAGCAACAATTTCTGTGGTAACCTGTAGTGACACCCCGCGCGCAGTGGATTGTACTTGTTAACATTGACTGTCAGATTCAGGATTCTCGTCAATGCCCATCCACTGTCGCGTTCCTGGAACTCTTCCAACGATTCCAGGGTTGGTTCGATAACGCATCGTTGGTACCACTCCTGCAGATCGGATGTGCGGAAGAGTTCACAGTTTCGGGTATTAATGCTTTTACAAGCATGCTTATCACCCGCCACAAATTCACCGTTGAACACCGTGTTCACTTTGAGGCTTCGATGTTTCCTCAAAGCATCCTGCACATGCTCCAATACAATGGTCGCTGCATCTTGGAGGAAGTTGCGCGGTTCGATGTAATTTGAATTTAGCACGGCGCCAGTTAATACGCGGCTTTCGAACGCAGTGTCTATTTCGCGCCACAAAAGTCCTGTGCTGGAATGTCCTGCACCTTCACGCACGAAACGTCCGCGCAACGAATATTTTAGTCCTTCGAGTCGCGCGATTCGAGCAAGCAACGATTGTCGAACCCCAATCGATAATCGAGGACGTTTCACTCGGCTGTGTTCTTCCAACGATTCAATACACACGTTGCACCGTTCTTCCCACGCGAGGTATTCTTCTCGCGAAATCAATCGTTCGGATTGATCCAACAATTGACGTTCTGTTTGCATGAATTCTTCCATGATTGTAAATGGAATGTAAATGTGATATCTTTTCCGCGCAACGTGTTGCAACGATTTGAGGCTTTGTGCAGTTTGGAGCGCGCTTTTGTAACTAGTACCACGATTCGATATCTCTGTCTAACTCTTTCGGTGTACCCTCTCCCTCGAATGCATTGCATGTAAAAAAAAAAATGGCGATCCGTCCCAACATGGTTCTCTGCAGTTTCTGTTGATGCAGCATAATTCTTTCTATGATTCACGCTTATGACGAAATAGCGCGCAAAATCTACGACACAGTTTCTGCTGACACCTAATTCTAAGATTCGACGCTTTCAAAAGTATTATATTACATTCAACACGTGCCAAGACCTTTATCCTTGAGGGTGAGACTCAAATTACATGCGATCGTGCAATATGCAGCATCATTAGGATTGAAAAAACATTATGGAAAAGTTGGAAGTTTTAAAATAAAATGTGGTGGTGGGGGAAGCAATCACACCACTATTTAAGCCCGCTCTCCGACGTTATTCCATCAATCGCTCTGTAGCCTCAGTGACTTTCGACGGAACAAATACTACTCTGAAAAAAAAATGTGCAGTACTAGTGTCGAAGGAAACGCCGAACGTATGAATTATTACGTTCCGATCATGCAGGATGATGGTATAGCTCAATGTGGGGAGGAGACAGTTGTTTGGTATGGCTTAATTTTACATATTCTTAAATTTTTTATGTTTGTGCAAACAATTTCATATCTTTGATTGCTCTCTTAGCCCGCGCCGAACATCGCGTATCATGGTCATTAACATCCATGGGCAGCAAATATTTGGAAATTGGAATCAGCGTACGACCTACGATCGATGTAGAAATTGTTCTCGGCGATAATCGTGGGATGTATCTCACGTTACCATGGCATACATGGCATGTGCTATGCAGTAGTCGTACAGCCATTGAAGAACGTTCGCGATTACCTGGATCACCTTCTATGCATATGGATAAATTAACGATAGATTTTTGTAAGATCTATAATTCTCCAATTGTAAGGATGACGCTACATGATAAGCCGTTGTATTTCAAACCGGATACAGTAACATTTTTATTAAATCTTGAGTCATGTGTAAGCTATGTATATTCGCGACTGTTTCAAAATGTAAGAGATGTGCAGACGAAATTTAAAACTTTTGTTAACATGCTACAACAGAGCGATGTTGCCTGTGAAACGTTAGATGTGCGTCAAGCTGCTAAAATAATATGTGATAGTGAACATTACTGTGAGGATTATCATATAGATTGCGAACTGTTAGCATGCGCCATCAATGATATTCTAGCTGATGCTCGTAGGAAAAATGTTAAATTATATTCTTTTAATTTTAAATAAAATTTCTTAAACGTATATTATTTCTCCATTGCAAATTGACCAATGTAAAACTTTTTCTCAACTCGGATTTTTATCCATATGATGACTTGAACTTGGACTTTGACAAGAATAAGCATGCCATCTTGTTTCACATGTATACACATTTCCGTAAATCGTATTATGGACATAGTTGCAACGAGGCGTTATTCACTGTGGCTGAATTTTTACAATTTGGTCCTCTCGTGGTGATTGATTGCTCGCGACAAAATGAGTCGATTAAAAATCGTACCGTGGACGTGCGCATAGAATTTGAGTGTAAAGAGAATGTACCTGCAAATACTACAGCCTACTGTCTGATTCTGCACGATCGGGTGGTTGAATATGTGACGTCCCACTATTTTTCGCGCGGTATTTTAACACCACTTCCTCACAAATCAATCCACAACTCCATCAAAAACCCTCATACTCAAGCCTTACCCCCTCTTTCAAACCCAACCGATCGTTTAGACGATATACCTTAGTGGTCCCTATCTCTAAACGGTCAATCCAGATACCAGACCGTTTGGACGATGCACCTTAGCGGTCCCCATCTCGAAGCGGTCAATCCATAATCGCTGATCGCCTGGACGATGTACCTTAGCGGTCCCCATCTCAAGATGGTCAGCGACGACCTCCAAATTCCCTCTTCGACTTACGTGGCACGACCACTGCCCTCCAAACCTACTTCAAACAAATCCCTCGTCTTTAAAACCCTCTCTTAAATCGAGACTATGTCTCATGTCCTCTCTATGACCAAAGAAGTCAGTACCCCGTTTACCCCTATCCGATACGACATCCTAAACTCCACCAAATGGGTTGAGTATTCAGCTTCGAAAGCCTACATGTAAAAACACCTGAAAACTAAATCTATTTATAATGTAAATGCGACGCATATTTACCCTCATGATCAACACGTGATCATTACCGCGACGCAGATTTGGCGTACGTGCCATGGAACACATCGCACATACCCTTCACTCATTACCAGTACAAGACAACGCCATATAAAACCCCTAAACACAAAACTATTAATAAGCCGTAATGCGTCGCATCTTCAAAGATCAGTCAAGGTGCATACCGCGCACACTCTTCGTCCCTAACAATCCCGACAATAGTATAAATACAAGGCCCAAAACGGCCACAGAGCTTCTTCTACGGGAACTTCTCATGAAGGAGAGTCATAGTTGACAAGTCGCGCATTTTAAAGTGTTAGACTCAGTTCTATTATCGACGACATCAATCGTAAGCGATTACAACTACTTATTTCTTTAGTGCATATCATCTCCATTCGTATTATCTAATATATTTCTATTTTATTATTGCTTATTGTATATCTATTTTCTTCATTGCTTATGCTTATTGCTATTTACATAATTGTCTACCGCTAGACGCCTATTATATGTTAATCCTTAGTCCATTACATTAATATTATTGCTATTACTCACATGTCTCATATTCATACATATATTATAGTTTATATAAATGTCCCTGTGCAGATGCTAACGTCAAACGCATCGATATATATATATTTACCAAGTGATATAAAAATAAACAATCGCTCTTATCTCTAAAATAACGTTTCAAATCATTGTAAAGATCCTCCAGCTACGAAAGCCGTCAAACCAAACAAACAAGCTAACGAAACAGCTGATTCTAGTTCGCGAACGCGAGAGCGGTTGCCGTGTTTACTAACATACTTTTGCATGGTCTGTGTATAGCCGCACGTTTAGACGAGTTTCTCAGAATTATTACGTATAACTTCTTTCGCCTATGCAACGGTAAATCCAATTAGTAAAACCAAAACAAAGTGCTCTAACGGGTGTCACCACAGGGACCATAACTATCTAAACCTTCCCTGGTCGTTCAGTGCTACGAATCTGGCATTCGCGCCTGAATCCTACACACCATAGTGCCACGAATAACGTATTCGCGCCTAAAATTCCTAATCTCCGCAGTGCCACGAATCTGGCATTCGCGCCTGCATCCTACCCTCCGCAGCGCCACGAATCTGGCATTCGCGCCTGCATCCCTTCGAACATTCAGTGCCACGAATCTGGCATTCGCGCCTGCATCCTACCCTCCGCAGCGCCACGAATCTGGCATTCGCGCCTGCATCCCTTCGAACATTCAGTGCCACGAATCTGGCATTCGCGCCTGAATTCCTACTCTCCGCAGTGCCACGAATCTGGCATTCGCGCCTGCATCCTACTCTCCGCAGTGCCACGAATCTGGCATTCGCGCCTGCATCCCTTCGAACAAAACCCCCATATGTCATTTTCCCAAAGACCTTCACCCGGGACGTGACAAATACAATCCGCTAACAAACGTGGTGCGCAAAATAAATTAAATTGCCATACTACTTGCCCGCCCTCTCCTGTATCAAATTCGTACAACAATTTCATCGTAAAAATCGAGATGCTTTATGAGAAAGATTGCATTCTCTCATCTGTCTTGGAAGCGAGCAGACCTCTAAAATTATATCGACAATTGTTGTGCCAACATTTGTTGACCTGCAAGGATTCATCGTCGACGGAAGATTTGTCATCAAGGAAGTGGCTGTCCTACGAATGGGAACAATTCTCTCGCACTATATTTTTGGGAGTTCGATGCCGCAATATCTTCTTACGAAATCCGACAAATCAAGCATCCGATGGTTGATTGCAAAACATCATGAACTACGGTGGGACGATGGAGACGTTCCGTACAGTATGGCTAAACAGCTGATTACCAAAGCTGTAGCTGATGCGATCGACGAAGAAGATGACGCATCCCATATCGTATACGTTAAAGGGTTGCAGAAACGCGATTGGCTTGCGGATTTCCTCGATGAAAATACGAGAGCGGATGTAATCATCGAGACGCTGGACATTGACTACGAGGATATCAAATCTCTAAATAAGCTAAAAGTAGTTAATACTCTGCGATGTGGCAGACACGCGAAGCATTGCGCAATGCAAAATGTATTTAAAATATTCAACTGGTGGTCTAAACACCAGAGAGAATTGCATAAATAAAATATAATCAATTTTTAATGCATAAATGTTTTTTTCTTCACCCTCCCCAACCTCCTTAATTAATTAATTATTATGTAGACGTGGTTCGATACACGTTCAGAGTAGTATCATATATGTTCAATACATGTTCAATAGATGTTCAAAATGGTACGATAGATGTTCCATAGATGTTTAAAGTGGTACCATAGATGTTCGATAGATGTTCAAAGTGGTTCGATACACGTTCGATACACGTTCAAAGTGGTTCGATACACGTTCGATACACGTTCAAAGTGGTTCGATACACGTTCGATACACGTTCAAAGTGATTCGATACACGTTCGATAGATGTTTAAAGTGGTATGATTCACGTTCGATACACGTTCAAAGTGGTTCGATTCACGTTCGATACATGTTGAAAGTGGTTCGATACATGTTCGATACACGTTCAGAGTGGTTCGATACATGTTCGATACACGTTCAAAGTGGTTCGATACACGTTCGATACACGTTCAAAGTGGTACGATACATGTTCAATACACGTTCAAAGTGGTTCGATTCACGTTCGATTTAGGAATGGTCAGTGAATAATTCGAAGAAGAAGATGGTCAGCGAAAATGCAGGTGGAGCACATAGAAGGAGAGGGTGGCTAGTGAAGAAGAAGGTGAAGAACAAAGGCATCTTACTTTGCAACGTATGCAACTTTAGGCATGGGTGACAAATTGTATGAACGCTGTGGGACCAGTTGCTCATCAAACTCGACGACTGCCAGTCGCCGAGGAGTTTTGTGTTCAGTGTTTCAAAAAAAAAAGACATGGGATTATCACGGATTGCGCCGGAGTGTGACCCCGAGGTATGTACAAAAGAATATTTTTAACATTTATCGCGTTTAATTGTTTAAATCGAGCTCTAGTCATGCCGTTGTGCAAATATTTAATCATGGATTTCTATGTCTAGCGTTCGCCACCCCCATCGCCTACGTGGTCCTCAGATTGGGGAGACGTGCCGTCGCCGCCTTCGCCGCCTTCGCCGCCGCGTTGGTCGCCGCCTTCGTCGCCGCCACAGGTTGGTAATACTTTACATTGTTTTATGTTTAATATGTTTAATGTATTAAAATTATATCAACGTTTGTATCTGTGTTGTAGGACATGCATTTCTTGATGGATGTGTGGCTGATGGACGAGGAGGCGGTAGATGTAGTTGAGCCGCCGCAAGTGGTAAGTATCACACTGCATTGTTTTGTGTGTTTTATGTTTAATATGTTTAATTTGGTAATATTATATCGATGTTTGTGTTTGTATTACAGGAACATCGGATGCGGCGACATTTGAGGGCCGCGCGGGCGCGGCCATATTCGTGGCGCCGTCCGTCACCCCCATCGCCCCCGTCGCCCTCATCGCCCCCGTCGCCGTCGTGGATCGACGTGCGACGGTATCGAAGGCGGTCGTCATCCCCGTCACCCCCCTCGCCACCATTGCCACCCTCTCCTAATTTTTTTAATTTTTACATTTTTCTATTTTTTTAATTTATTTTATTTTCATTTTTATATTTTCTTTTTTCTTTTATTTTATTTCATATTCTTTTATATTTTTATTATTATATTTATATTCTTTTTTATATTGTATTCTTTTTTATTATATTTATATTTATATTTTTTAATTTTATATTCTATTTTATTATATTTTTTCTTTTTTCTTTTTATTATTTCTTTTGTAACAA
Source organism: Andrena praecox (assembly GCA_963932275.1). Classification (NCBI taxonomy): domain Eukaryota; kingdom Metazoa; phylum Arthropoda; class Insecta; order Hymenoptera; family Andrenidae; genus Andrena; species Andrena praecox. Next base: position 25,658,922 of record OZ010729.1, read on the forward strand.
TATATATTCTTATACATATATTATTTCTACATTTTATTTACCCGCCTTCCGCCTCCTTCTCTCACCATCTAATTTTAAGATTCAGCATTTCTGCTGATGCTACATAATCTTATTTCATTCGTTCATTCTTCGCGCTGTCAAATGACGTCATCCCGCACGGCTGCTCCAGAGGATTCGAGTTACACGCGATCGCGCGAGACGCTGCGACGTTAAGTATTGCTCTCTCTTTCCTTCCTCCGAATTTAGCTTTTAAAGTATTGCTCTCTCTTTCGCTCCTCCAAATGCGTGGTTTGGAAAAAGCCGATCTTCCCCGACATTGTCCGACGTCATCCGATAAAGTATTAAGCAATTTCAGCTTTATAATGGTTTGAAAAAAAAAATATTTGGGGAAAAAAATTTCTGGGGCTGGATCGAGTCTGAAAAAAGATTTTTCATACAAGACCCGGTCCCAGAAATTTTTTTAGAGGGAGGGGATGACCCTCTGTGGAAATTTTCGGGGGTGGGTCCGACGTGGAGAGGTCTCCGCGGCGGTTCGGTCTGGACTGATCCCCTCCACGATTGCGGCTTCCCCCACTCCGCGGCTCATGCGCGCGCAACCGGTCATCCATTCCGCACTTCCCCCGCTTCCCCCCCGCGCCCATGTTTCCCTCCACCGCACTCCCCCGCGCGCCCTCACTTCCCCCCGCCCCCGCGCTCCCCTCAGAGGACCAGTGTTAGAACTCTCCTTACCTTACTACTGATGTAGAAGTTCTTCTCGGTGATAATCATGGAAATCATCTCATATTATCATGGCATACATGGGGTGCGCTATTCGACAGCCGTGAAACCATCGAAGAATGTGCACGATTCCCTGAACCTGACATAATGCGAATTGATAATTTAACGATAGAATTTTTTCGGATCATTGAATCACCAATTATAAAGATTACACAATGTGATAATACACTGTATTTCACACTGGACACGGCAACATTTTTATTTAATCTTCAACCATGTATAGAGTATATGTATCCGCGGATGTATCAAACTGCAGAAGATGCGAGAGTAAAATTTGAAATTTTTGTTAATGTGTTGCAGCAGAGCGATGTTGTCTGTGAAACGTTAGATATGTGTCGACCTGCTAAAATCATACGTGATAGTGAATATTACGATGAGGATTATATTGTAGATTGCGAACTGTTGGCATGTGCAATCAATGATCTTGTAGTTCTTGCCCGTAGGAAGAAAAACTGTTAAATTATATTCATTTAATTTTAAATATATATTCTTAACCCAATATTATTTCTCCATTTTATTTACCCGTTTTCCTCCTCACCACCTAATTTTAAGATTCAACATTCCATAATTATTATTTTCTCTGCGTTGGGGGGAAGTATCTATTGATTTTGTAAAAAGTATTCTGAAAATATTTGGGGAAAAAAATTTCTGGGGCTGGATCGAGTCTGAAAAAAGATTTTTCATACAAGACCCGGCCTCAGAAATTTTTTTAGAGGGAGGAGATGACCCTCTGTGGAAATTCTCGGGGGTGGGTCCGACGTGGAGAGGTCTCCGCGGCGGTTCGGCCTGGACTGATCCCCTCCACGATTGCGGCTTCCCCCACTACGCGGCTTATGCGCGCGCAACGGGTCATCCATCCCGCACTTCCCCCGCTTCCCCCCGCGCCCATGTTTCCCTCCACCGCACTCCCCCCGCGCGCCCTCACTTCCCCCCCGCCTCCGCGCTCCCCTCAGAGGACCGGAGTTGGAACTGTCCTTACCTTACTACTTATAGGGTCGTCCCCACGACCAGGGACTAGATTGGCCCCACACCGTCATGTCCGACGACTCTAGGGTCGTCCCCACGACCCCGGGCCAAAGTTGGCTTGCCCCCGACTTGTCCGACGACTATAGGGTCGTCCCCACGACCCCGTGCAAATTTGGCAAGCCACCGACATGTCCGACAACTATAGGGTCGTCCCCACGACCCCGGGACTAGATTGGCCCGCCACCGTTATGTCCGACGATTATAGGGTCCACCCCACGACCACGGGCCAAAGTTGGCCAGCCGCCGACATAGCCGACGACTATAGGGTCGTCCCCACGACCCCGGGACTAGGTTGACCAGCCGGCAACATGTCCGACGACTATAGGGTCGTCCCCACGACCCCGGGCCAAAGTTGGCAAGCCGCCGACATGTCCTACGACTATAGGGTCGTCCCCACGACCCCTGGACTAGGTTGGCTCGCCGCCGACTTGTCCGACGACAATAGCGTCGTCCCCACGACCCCGGGCCAAAGTTGGCTAGCCGCCGATTTGTCCGACGACTATAGGATCGTCCCCACGGCCACGGGCCAAAGTTGGCCAGCCGCCGACTTGTCCGACGACTATAGGGTCGTCCCCACAACCCCGGGACTAGGTTGGCTCGCCGCCGACATGTCCCACGACTATAGGGTCGTCCCCACGACCCCGGGACTAGGTTGGCCAGCCGCCAACTTGTCCGACCACTATAGGGTCGTCCCCACGACCTCGGGACTAGGTTGGCCCGCCGCCGACTTGTCCGACGACTATAGGGTCGTCCCAACGACCCCTGGACTAGGTTGGCTCGCCGCCGACTTGTCCGACGACTATAGGGTAGTCCCCACGACCCCGGGACTATATTGGCCCACCACCGTCATGTCCGACGTCTATAGGGTCGTCCCCACGACCACGGGCCTACGTTGGCCAGCCGCCGACATGTCCGACGACTATAGGGTCGTCCCCACGACCCCGAGCCTACGCTGGCCCGCCGCCGCCATGTCCGACGACTATAGGGTCGTCCCCACGACCCTGGGACTAGATTGGCCCGCCACCGTCATGTCCGACGACTATAGGGCCGTCCCCACGACAACGGTCCAAAGTTGGCCAGCCGCCGAAATGTCCGACGACTATAGGGTCGTCCCCACAACCACGTGACTAGATTGGCCCGCCACCGTCATGTCCGACGACTATAGGGCCGTCCCCACTTGCCCGGGACTAGGTTGGCTCGCCGCCGACTTGTCCGAGGACTATAGGGTCGTCCACACGACCCCGGGACTAGTTTGGCTCGCCGCCGACATGTCCGACGACTATAGGGTCGTCCCCACTTCCCCGGGACTAGGTTGGCTCGCCGCCGGCTTGTCCGAGGACTATAGGGTCGTGCACACGACCCCGGGACTAGTTTGGCTCGCCGCCGACATGTCCGACGACTATAGGGTCGTCCCCACGACCCCGGGACTAGTTTGACCAGCCGCCGATTTGACCGACGACTATAGGGTTGTCCCCACGACCACGGGCCAAAGTTGGCCAGCCGCCGACTTGTCCGAGGACTATAGGGTCGTCCCCATGATCCCGGGACTAGGTTGGCTCACCGCCGACTTGTCCGACGACTATAGGGTCGTCCCCACGACCACGGTATAAATTTGGCCAGCCGCCGACATGTCCGAAGACTATAGGGTCGTCCCCACGACCCCGGGACTAGGTTGACCCGCCGCCAACATGTCCGGCGACTATAGGGTCGTCCCCACAACCACGGGACTAGATTGGCCCGCCACCGTCATGTCCGACGACTATAGGGCCGTCCCCACGTCCCCACGTCCCCGGGGCTAGGTTGGCTCGCCGCCGACTTGTCCGACGACTATAGGGTCGTCCCCACCACCACGGTATAAATTTGGCCAGCCGCCGACATATCCGACGACTATAGGGTCGTCCCCACGACCCCGGGCCAAAGTTGGCAAGCCGCCGACATGTCCGACGGCTATAGGGTCGTCCCCACGACCCCTGGACTAGGTTGGCTCGCCGCCGATTTGTCCGATGACTATAGGGTCGACCCAACGACCACGGGCCAAAGTTGGCCAGCCGCCGACATATCCGACGACTATAGGGTCGTCCCCACGACCCCGGGCCAAAGTTGGCAAGCCGCCGACATGTCCGACGACTATAGGGCCGTCCCCACGTCCCCGGGACTAGGTTGGCTCGCCGCCGACTTGTCCGACGACTATAGGGTCGTCCCCACCACCACGGTATAAATTTGGCCAGCCGCCGAAATTTCCGACGACTATAGGGTCGTCCCCACAACCACGTGACTAGATTGGCCCGCCACCGTCATGTCCGACGACTATAGGGTCGTCCCCACGACCCCGGGACTAGATTGGCCCGCCACCGTCATGTCCGACGATTATAGGGTCGACCCCACGACCACGGGCCAAAGTTGGCCAGCCGCCGACATGTCCGACGACAATAGGGCCGTCCCCACGTCCCCGGGACTATGTTGGCTCGCCGCCGACTCGTCCGACGACTATAGGGTCGTACCTACGACTACGGTCTAAAGTTGGCCAGCCGCCGACATGTCCGACGACTGTAGGGTCGTCCCAACGACCCGAGACTCGATTGGCCCGCCACTGTCATGTCCGACGACTATAGGGTCGTCCCTACGACCCCCGGACTAGGTTGGCTCGCCGCCGACTTGTCCGACGACCCCGGGCCAAATTTGGCCAGCCGACGATTTGTCCGACGACTATAGGGTCGTCCCCACGACCCCTGGACTAGGTTGGCCCGCCGCCAACTTGTCCGACGACTATAGGGTCGTTCCTACGACCCCGGGACTAGGTTGGCTCGCCACCGACTTGTCCGACGACTATAGGGTCGTCCCCACGACCCCTGGACTAGATTGGCCCACCACCGTCATGTCCGACGTCTATAGGGTCGTCCCCACGACAACGGGCCTACGTTGGCCAGCCGCCGACATGACCGACGGCTATAGGGTCGTCCCCACGACCCCGGCACTAGGTTGGCTTGCCATCGCCATGTCCGACGACTATAGGGTCGTCCCCACGACCCCGGGACTAGATTGGCCCGCCACCGTCATGTCCGACGACTATAGGGTCGTCCCCACGACCCCGGGACTAGATTGGCCCACCACCGACTTGTCCGACGACTATAGGGTCGTCCCCACAACCGCGGGCCTACGTTGGCCAGCCGCCGACATGTCCGACGACTATAGGGTCGTCCCCACGACCCCGGGACTAGACTGGCCCGCCACCGTCATGTCTGACGACAATAGGGTCGTCCCTAAGACCACGGGCCAAAGTTGGCCAGCCGCCGACTTGTCCGACGACTATAGGGCCGTCCCCACGTCCCCGGGACTATGTTGGCTCGCCGCCGACTTGTCCGACGATCCAAGGGTCGTACCTACGACCCCTGGACTAGGTTGGCCCGCCGCCAACTTGTCCGACGACTATAGGGTCGTTCCTACGACCCCGGGACTAGGTTGGCTCGCCGCCGACTTGTCCGACGACGGTAGGGTCGTCCCCACGACCCCTGGACTAGATTGGCCCGCCACCGTCATGTCTGACGACTATAGGGTAGTCCCCACGACCCTGGGCCTACGTTGGCCAGCCGCCGATTTGTCCTACGACTATAGGGCCGTCCCCACGTCCCCGGGACTAGATTGGCCCGCCACCGTCATGTCTGACGACAATAGGGTCGTCCCCACGACCACGTGCCAAAGTTGGCCAGCCGCCGACTTGTCCGACGACTATATGGTCGTCCCCACGACCCCGGGACTAGGTTGGCCCGCCGCCGACTTGTCCGACCACTATAGGGTCGTCCCCACGACCCCGGCACTAGGTTGGCTTGTGTTACGTGCCGACCAAAAATTTAAAAATTTTGAAACTCAATCTAAAACATTGACAATTGATCCAACCACCTAGGTGTGTTACGGGATATCCCTCGAGCAATTGTCAATGATTTATTAACCATAGCTTTTTATAATAATAACTTAATCCGATTCAAAGCCTCTCACGCCACGGCATATTCCCATGGAAGATTATTGTCAGCAATCTTCCAACGCTGTCGACGTTCTTGGAATGCGTGGTGATAAGCCTTTCGAAGCATTGTAGTAGACCATTTTATATTTTTCTTCCCTGTTAAATTTTGTCATACCATCATTGACATCGGATCCTACCATTGAGTGTTGCGGGAGTTTCCCTCGATCGATTGTCAATGATTTATAAACCGTATTATAATAATAATTTTATACGAGCCGTTACGCCACTGCGTTCTTCCATGCGAAAATCTTCCAACACCGTCAACGTTCTTAGAACGCCGGGCGCGATAACAACTTAGATGCTGGGAACGTTCCGAGCGACGACGGTTGGGCCCGTGTGCATGAGGTGCAGAGTCAGCAATTTTGGCGCTCTTTGTGCAAAGGCCCGAGTGCTCGGGCCTACCCTGCAAACGCTCGTGGCAGTCGCCTGTTAAGTCGCGTAGAGCGTGGTCGTTCTGTCCGAGGGACATTTTGCTGTTTGTTAAAATAGTCATTGAGCTGGAGTTCCATAGTGTCGTTGTGAACGTGGAAAGACTCAGTTCCCTCGTATTATATAATTACCTATCATCTTATTCAAAATTTACTATTTAGAGCAGTCGGCCGTTAAGTCGCTTAGTGCGTAGTCGCTCTGTCCGAGGGACATCACTGTTTAATAAAATAGTCTTTGAGCCGGAGTTTCAGTGCATCTTAGTGATCGTGAAAGGACTCAGTCCCCCGTAGAGACTGTCTGTTCAAACTATAATTATTTTAATCGTTTACATTTTTATTAAATCACTTATATTCCCAACGTTTAAAAATTTAAATATTCAAACACTGTGAACATTATAATGTCAGTGAACTGCTCGGTGTGATTTGTGCTCCACGCCTGTGCTGCGCGTCAACCTCTTGCAGCAGCGCCCCAGGACAAAGACAGAGACAGAGAGAGAGAGAGAGAGAGAGAGAGAGAGAGAGAGAGACCGTGAATACCTTTATTCAAAATTTTAATAAGCTTTGCGCCGAATCGGTAAGTCCTCAAATTATATTATTGTACGGGATAAACCAATGATCCAACCTCTTTAGAGTGTTGTGGGTTTTCCCTCTATCATTGTTATATTCCCCGTTTGAGGGCGTGCACTGCGTTTTTGCTAAACTTTGTTTTCTTGTAAAATTATATTGCGATATTTTCCTAAATCGTTCATATGGAAAGACTAGAACTACGTAATTATTGATCCAACTCACCTAGTGAGTTGTGGGGATTCCCCTCGATCAATGGTCGTTCCGTAAGACACTTGCGCTAAAATTCCATATTTCAAAACCATGTAAATTCCCGTTTTGTACCACCTTTTAAACACTTCCTATTTTTCATTTGTTTTTGTAATACATGGTAATATTTACTTAAATATCAGCTCATTTTATTCGAACCTGTCTACGAAAATACCACATCCCCAACGGGTCAACCTGTATTGGTTGCAGCAAATACGAATCCCAAAACCATCCTGAATTTTCGCATAATAACCTGATTATGTCGAAATATTAAAATCTATCTAAATTTCGTTAAGCGTTACGTGAAAATAATTAGACGAATCCGCTCGGTCATCATAAAAATAAACGCCCGCACGTAACAGCTAAACTGGTGTCAGAAGTGGGATGATTTTTGCTTTGTCAACCCCGTCCGTTGTGGTATTTTCTGAGACGTTCGAGAGAAAAGCAATGTATGTAAATTGGTATATGTGATTCAATCGGTACGCCTTGCATCTGTTGTGTTTGCTTGAAAGTTTTAGGAAAATTCCGTGATATCGCCTTCTAAATTATTTTCAGCTTATATATACTCTGCTTATTTATATATTTTGTGTATATTCTTTGAACTAATTAAAAATTTAGCAAAATGGAAGCTACTAACGCCAGTGCGTCTGGAAACGCGTCATCCGCGAATTTATCAGTAACGAACGCGATGATGACGTCTATGGCAGAATGCTTTGCTTTACAGCCCGGGACGCTGAATATTCCTTTCTTTAACGGGAAAAATATACCTTTGAAAGATTTCTTACAAGACGTGCAAAACGGTGCCGTTTTCGTACCACCTGCGTCGGAAGGCCCGTTCGTTAAAGCAGTTCTTGGAAAATTACAAGGAGCTGCACGCGATAGTACTTTTGGAAAAACCTTTAATACGGTAAATGAATTAATTAAACATTTGAAAGCTAGATTCGCTCCCGGGAAAAATTATCCATATTATCATCATGAAATTGAAAGCATCCGTATGCATAGAAACGAAACTGTAAATGATTTCCATGATCGGCTTAATATCTTGGTTAGCGGGGCCCGTCTCGCGCTGGAAGACTCGTACGGCGCGGACGCAGATAAGATGTTGCGCCCGATTAAAGAATGCGCGTTAGAAGCATTTATTCGGGGCTTGCCCGACGAGATTGCCAGGGCCGCAGACGCGCGCGATCCAAAAACTCTAGAAGACGCGTTAAAACATGCGACGCGAGTCGAGACGCGAATGAGGTCTGGAGTAATACCGACTGGAGATCCAAACAGATTTTTTCTTTCAAGACAGGATGATTCTCGTTTAAATCCCCGTTCAGATTCCCCTGTTCAAAGTAATTCCCGTCAAAGCTTATTCACCTATCGCGATTCGCGAAATCAAAATTTTGGTGACTCTCGTTCGCGAAGCCCGAGTCCAAACGCGACTGGAAATTCAGATTATTCAAAATTTCCAACAAGTATTCTTAAACCACCGCGAAGTAACGCGGAATCGAGTAGATATCCAGAACATGGGTACCCTGCTTATTCCCCGTACCCCTACATGCCTTACCCACCTTTTTATCAAATGCCTTATCCACCGTATTATCCATCGTATCCACAGGATCCGCGTTTTCCGTCAAATTCGCCGTACGCACAAAATCCGACGGCTCCACAATTGGCACGGAGCCCGAGTCCAATTCCCCAGGCGACGCAAGTCGCACCTCATAATTCAAATTTTCAACCTAGTTTTCCAAATTCGAATTCCTATTCGCGGAACTCCGTGGGATTTCGCGAGTCCACGCCGTATACGCCGGATCGAAACCGATCGTACTCGCCGAATCAAAATCGATCATATTCGCCGAATCAAAATCGATCATATTCGCCGAATCAAAATTCGTCAGAAACACGTAATAATTCGGATTTAAACTCCCGTGTAACTCCTCGAACAGACGCGACGACGAGTTACCAAAATCCCGAGCGTCGCCCGTCGAACAACCAAAACTCAGAGCGTCGTCCGACGGTAAGATTTCTGGAAAAGGATCATCAGTATTAAATTTGGGTTGTAACGATGAATCGCCTGTTGTAAAATTGACCGCGGAACAATTACGATATAAAACTGCAACATTTTTGATTGATACGGGTTCGGACATAAATGTAATAAAATTAAACGCATTACACGAGGATGTAACCGTCGACGTACGCGATTCCGTCGAAATGAGAGGAATTACGGCCGAAAAAGCGGAAACGATTGGAACCACAATAGTAGCAATTTTGGGTCAACCAGTCCTATTTCATGTAGTTAGACCAAATTTTCCGATATATAGTGACGGTATTTTAGGAAAAGCCTATTTGAGACAAGAAAAAGCCGAAATTTCTTTTGCACATAGTACTATAGTTACACAAAGTCAACCAATTCGACCGATCCATTTTATTGGCGAGGCTCCTCCAGAGGAAGTACCCCCGAAAAATAGTACACCGCGTGTCTATCGTATTAGTAGTCGTACCCGACAAGCAATCGCCATAGACACCATCGACTGTGATTTGAAAGAAGGATATCTTCCATTAGTTAAAACAATAGATGGAATTTATATTGGGGAAGCAGTCGTAAAAATTACAAACCACGTGTGCCATGTTCTCGCAATTAATACCTTGGACAAGGACATTCAAATAGAAATACCGCCTCAAGAAATTTTACCGTTCAAATATCATAATTTTCCTGAAGAACGTGAATACTTCGATTCTGACTCTGAACAGCAGGAGTCACCGATATCACTGGACCGTGTAACCAAAATTTTATCAAAATTGCGTTTAGATCATTTAAATGATGAAGAAAAAGATCACGTAATTAAATTAATCGAGGAATTTCCTGAACGATTTCGTCTACCAGGTGATAAATTAGAATCCACACCTTTGGTACAACATCGAATTCCTACAACAGATGATTTGCCCATTAACACTAGGCAATATCGGTTTGCGCGAGTTCATCAAAAAGAAATAGCTCGTCAAATTTCTAGTAAATTAGCAGAAGAAATTATTGGACTTTCAAAGTCTCCATACAATTCACCGCTCTGGATAGTACCAAAGAAACCTGATTCCGAGGGAAACCTAAGGTGGAGATTGGTAATTGATTTTCGGAATCTTAAGGAAAAAACAATAGGTGATGCATACCCCTTGCCTAACATCACGGATATTCTAGATCATTTAGGCGAGGCGAGATACTTTTCCACCTTTGATCTCGCCAGTGGATTCCAACAAATCGAAATGGATCCACGAGACCGTGCTAAAACAGCTTTCACTACGCCTAATGGTCATTACGAATATATTCGTATGCCCGAAGGGCTCAAGAATGCTCCCGCGACGTTTCAAAGGCTGATGGATCAGGTATTGCGCGGACTACAGGGTGTGGAAGTATTTGTCTACCTCGATGACATTGTTGTTTATGCGAAAAATTTGGAAGATCATGAAAAGAAAGTCCGACGTTTATTCACTCGATTAAATGATGCAAAATTAACCCTTCAGCCAGATAAATGCGAATTTCTGAGAACTGAAGTCACATATCTAGGCCATATTATTAGTCGTTCTGGATTAAGACCAGATCCAAAGAAAATATCTGCGGTAAAACATTTTCCACGTCCTAAAAATCAAAAGAATATACGACAATTTCTTGGACTCGCCGGTTATTATCGCCGATTTATCAAAGATTTTGCAGCCAAGGCCAAGCCTCTTACAGAATTATTACAAAAGAACGCTAAATTTGTATGGGGGAGAGAACATAAAAAGAGTTTCAAAATCCTACGAAAAGCGCTGTGCAAGAGCCCCATACTGCAATATCCCGATTTCGATAAACCATTCACATTAACTACTGACGTGTGACGTCCCACAATTTTTCGCGCAGTATTTTAACGCCACTTCTCCACAAATCCATCCACAACTCCATCAAAAACCATCGAACTCAAGCCATACCCCTTTTTCAAACCCAACCGATCACTTAGACGATATACCTTAGTGGTCCCTGTCTCTAAATGGTCAATCCCAATCGCCGATCACCTTGATGTTGTACCTTAGCGGTCCCCAACACAAGATGACCTATACAAAACGCCACCTCGATGATGTATCTTAGAGATCCCCATCACGAGATGATCGTTACAAAACTCCTTCGCCTATTCGCCATATGAGGCACGAATCCTTCCCTTTAAACGAATTCAAACAAGTCCCTCGTTACAAAAACCCTCTTAAATCGAGACCACGTCTCAATCCCCTCTTTACCACTCACAGAGTCCAAGTCACTCTAACCCTTTCCCTATAAAACGCCCAAAATCTATTCGATGAGTTGAGTATCTCCTTCCGCAGTCATAAGAACCCCAGAAATGTCACTGCGACGCAAATGTACAAACGTGATCAACACGTGATTGTAATTACGACGCATTTGGCGTACGTGACATAAATACATCTATTAATAGCCATACCGTTTACAAAAACCCCCAAAATCTACTGCGTCTTGTTCCCGAAAACTGTCAAGGTCTTTACCGCGCGTATCCCCGCAGTACTCCTGGAAGATCCTATAAATACGAAGGATCGAGAGCTCAGGGAGCACTGTTGTCAATAGAAAGTCATCTTTGACAGTACTCATTTAAACCATATTTCAAACAGTGTTAAAATACTCAAATCAGTGAACTACGACGATCACTGTAAGTCCTTTTATTATCTAACATTATTATTGTCTATCTACGCTTATTGCATACTTATTATATTATTCTTTCATTAATGCTTATTGCAACCATATTATCGTTGTCTATCTACGCTTATTGCATACTTATTATATTATTCTTTCATTTTTGCTTATCGCAAACATATCATTCTTATTTATCAACGCTTATTGCATACTTATTATAATTTTGTATTACTAACGTCCATCACTTACTTATTCTTTCATTAATGCTTAATATATTGTTGCGAACACCCTATGAGTGATAATCCATGGCCCGCCGGTACACGCGGCATTGACAGAGGACAAGCGAGAAGAAGGCGATCGGACCGATCGCCTGTCAAGCTGTCATTCTGAGTCCAGACACCACTGCGCGTAGACGGATAGAACCCAGACTAACTGTTCCCCAATTTATAGTTCCTTATTGATTAAATCTTGTTATAGTGTTCTGAGTTATCCAATTCTATTCAAGTTCTGTATATTTAAGTGAATGCGTTATTATGTGTACCGAATTGACGAGACCACGCAACAATATATATCTCGTCATATATGTCATAATCCATATTATAAATGTTATGTGTGAATACTAAAATACCACGCATAATAACCACCATAAACGAAGCAAATAAACCGTTTTGTTAAAATCTCGCTTTGAATTATTGTGTATCCCTCTCGAGTACGAAACTTCCTAGTCCAAACAGACGGCTGCAACAGCTGATCTCGCGTAGCGCTAACAGTGTTTACAAACGTACTTTTACATAGGCTGCGGATAGCCGTATGTCCAAGCGGATTTTCCGGAAACATTACGTATAACTTTTACGAGGATGCAACAGTAAATCCTATTATCGAACCAAACCAAAAACAAGAGTGCTAACGGGTGTCCCTTCAGTACTAATTCACTTTAAAACCTTCCCTGGTCGATTAGTGTGGCGGATGATAGATTCGCGCCTGATCTTTCTCTTAAATCCACAGTGTGACGGATGATAGATTCGCGCCTAATCTTTCCTTTCAAACCACAGTGTGCCGGATGATAGATTCGCGCCTGATCTTCCTTCAAACCCTCAGTGTGCTGGATGACAGATTCACGCCTGATCTTCCACTCGAACCCACAGTGTGACGGATGATAGATTCGCGCCTGGCTTTCCCTTCAAACCCTCAGTGTGCTGGATTTTAGATTCACGCCTGGTCCTCCTCTCGAACCCTCAGTGTGAAGGATTTTAGATTCGCGCCTGAGTTCCTTCAAACCCCCAGTGTGCTGGATGACAGATTCACGCCTGATCTTCCACTCGAACCCACAGTGTGACGGATGATAGATTCGCGCCTGGCTTTCCCTTAAAACCTTCAGAGTGCTGGATTTTAGATTCGCGCCTGATCTCCTCTCAAACCCTCAGTGTGCCGGATGATAGATTCGCGCCTGATCTCCTCTCAAACTCTCAGTGTGACGGATTTAATATTCGCGCCTGGTCCTCCCTCAGAACCCTCAGTGTGCCGGATGATAGATTCGCGCCTGGCTTTCCCTCAAAACCTTCAGAGTGCTGGATGATAGATTCGCGCCTGATCTTTTCCTTCCCCATAGTCACCGTTCCAAAAAACCTCACCCGGGACGTGACATAATTTTGGTGACAGCGGTGGGATACGTCCACCGTTGAAAGAAAAATCCTCAAACATACGGTGCCCACAATAGCCCGATATCTAGTATGTGTAACAGATTTCAACGACAACAGCTATCAAACCTGTGCCGCCAATTTGTGAACCAATTGGCACATACTAATGAACTGACCTGTGTTTCGGGCGGTGTAGCAACGACCACGGGAGGTTACAAAATTTGCCTTCACTGCTTCGACCTGGACCCGATTGAAGTGAACGAAATCAATCAGGAACATTATTATTCTTTAGATAACATATTTCCAAAGTGCCCTCGTTGCAAAGACCCCCTATTCCAAACGCGTCCCCTAAGTAGTTGCTCCGAGTGCACCGAACGTTTTCTCCTCTTGAACAGGAACCATTATGGGTTAATAATTATTGGTTCTAGGGATAGAACTCCCTAAGTTTGAAAAGCGGCTACCGGACGCCCAAAAATTAACCGATCATTTTAAAGTACAAATAGAGTCAAAACGATTTTAACATGTCTGTGTACGGCGAAACCGACGATATCGGCGTAAACGACCAAGACGCGGGACCTTCCAATATCGCTATTGAAACCGCGACCGCCGAAATAATGGAACAACTACGAGTATTACGCGAAAAACAAGCCGAGATCGAAAGTTTGCATACGAAATTTGTAGTAAACCCAGAAACCAAAGCGCGTTCGAACGTAGCCACCGGATCAATTGACCCCGCGTCTAAAAGTCTTTCCAATGGGATACGAAATATCGAATTGATGCTGGAGAAACTTCTTGCACCCCCGCCTATTACAAATAATTTTTACACGCCGGGTTCCTCCCGTTTCGATAAAAAACCGGTATTTAATTTCAATAAAACTCCTGAGGTGAGAAATCGTAATAATATTCCGGAAGTACCGAACCATAATCAAACGCCAGACCAGGGTCCATCGCCCCAGATAAAATTAAAGGACGCAATAGAGACAGTCCCAAATTTTAACGGGCATAACATATCCATAGAGCAATTCGCGAGAGCTTGCAATAGGGCTAAAGCTCTGGTTCCCTCGCACGCCGAACCCCAGCTGGCGAGGTTGTTACGAAACAAGCTGCAAGACCATGCATGCTTGGCCGTTGAGGATAGGGTCCTTGACTCCGTAAACGACCTAATTAAACAACTCAAACGCATCTTTTCTCCTGCTAAAACATCTGACCACTACCGTGGAGAACTTGCCAACATTATCAAAGGAACAAACGAACATGTATTAGAATACATTTCCCGCGTTAAAGATCTCCGATTCGCAATCTTGGAAGAGGATAGAGACTACTATCGCGACTTCGCACGGAATCACCCCGAAGACTTAGATCGCCTGACATTTGATTCGTTCGTCGACGGTCTTCCACCCCACATAAGGACAAGGTTACTCCAACATTCTTTCGAAACGATCGATGAAGCTTTTGATTTGGCTGTACTCGTGGACAAACAAATCGACAGGGATCGACAAAGGTTTTCAGAACAAAAGGCCCCGAAATTAACGTGCCAACTCTGTAATAAAACAGGACATGATGCACGGACCTGCAGAAGTAATCAAGATACCGCTCCACAACGTTTCGAAAGGTATCCTCCAAACCGCGTTACAGGATATAATAACCAGACATCTAACCCTTTGCTCCCTTACTGGGACAAAACTCGACCTCCTCCCTCAAGACCTACAGAATTGCGCATCTGTGCGTATTGCAAAAAGCCAGGACACCTAATCTCAGAATGTAGAAAACGAATGTTCAACCACAATGAGAGAAACCCTGGAACCTTCCAGGAACGGGACTCGGGAAACGCTCTGCCCCTACGGTCGACAGCGGACGCATACCGTGGAACGGGCCAAACAGGAGCGCGTCCAATAACGACACAAACGGAATCGGGAATGCCAAACTTAGGATCGCCACCGCATGGTTGAATACTGTTGGCGAAACCCCGTCCGTAATTATCCGGTCTCCAGACTTCGAAATAACACCGGAACTAATGATTGACACCGGTTCTGAAGTAAACTTATTGAAAATTCACGCCGTAAAACGATCTCAAAATATAGACGTAAACAAACAGGTACAACTTAGAGGCATTGCTAAGGACCTCGTTTCCACCCTCGGGACAATAGAAATAACTTTATTGGGTAACGACGTTACATTCCACGTAGTCGAAAACGATTTCCCTATCAAACCACACGGAATACTGGGAACTGAATTCTTTATGAACCAAGATGCCTCAATACATTATTCAAAAAAGCAGTTGGAATTCAACGGAAATTCCATTCCGTTTGTAGATAGGGGTCAAGTCGTGCTACCCGCTAGATCAAAAACAGTTTCTTTTATTAACATATCAAATTCAAACGTGAAAGAAGGATATTTACCTAGATTGGATTTAGGCACTGGGATTCACGCTGGTAATGCTCTTGTCCGTAATCAAGACGGCAAAGCATATTTACAAATAATAAATTCTAATGAAACGGACAAAACGGTCACTATACCTACTGTTGAATTGGAAGAATTCGAAATTGTGATTCCAGAACCCAAACAAAGACGACCAACAGAGACTAAGACGACTAAGTGCGTCACTCCTACCCCATTCCTAACAAAAATCAAACCCCTTCATCCCCAGGATCCTTTGATCCATTATACAGAGGTACCCGCGAAAGTACACTCGCTCTCATCCCCAGGGCACTATGCCGAAACAACCCTTCCCCTAGAATTCCAAGAGTCTCTTGCTATGGCGTCGGGTGAGGAAGAATCAATAATAAACGAAAAAACCGCAACAAGAATGGAACAAGTGCTCCAATTAATTTCAACGGAACATATGAATCCGGAGGAAAAGCTCCATGTCCAAAGAATTATATATAAATACAACGACCTCTTCCATCTACCAAATGAGAAGTTGGGTCATACGAACGCCATCCAACATGGGATCCAGACTACGGACCCAGTGCCTGTAAATACTAAACAATATCGCTTCCCTCCTGTACATAAGAAAGAAATTGATAAACAGGTAAAGAATTTACTAGAAAACGACATTATAAAGCCATCACTATCACCCTACAATTCACCCATTTGGATCGTCTCCAAAACACCAGGACCCAATGGGGAACTTTTGTGGAGAATGGTAATTGACTTCAGGGATTTAAACGAAAAAACCGTTCCTGATGCATACCCACTTCCAAACATTAACGAAATACTAGACCAATTAGGAGGAGCAAAATACTTCTCCGTATTCGACCTTGCCTCTGGATTCCACCAAATCCCTATGAAACCGGAGGACGCACCTAAAACGGCTTTTTCTACACCTCACGGACATTATGAGTTTGTCAGAATGCCGTTTGGGCTTTGTAATGCACCAGCTACCTTCCAACGATTAATGGATCACACACTCACGGGACTCCAGGGCACAGAAATGTTCGTGTATCTGGATGATATTGTCCTTTACGCAAGTTCCCTTACGGAACATTTGATTAAATTTAGAAAACTTGCTCAGCGCCTAAGAGAAGCAAAGCTTAAACTCCAACCTTCCAAATGTAAGTTCCTACACAAGGAAGTCGCATATTTAGGTCACATAATCACCGAGCAAGGGGTAAAACCTGATCTGGGAAAAATTGAAGCCGTCCGAAACTACCCTGCACCAAGTACACCAAAAGGAATTAAACAATTCCTTGGACTAACCGGATATTATAGGAGGTTTATCCCGGACTTTTCCAAAATAGCTCGCCCGTTAACTCAACTATTAAAGAAAGACACAATATTCGAGTGGGGACCGTCCCAGAAAACGGCTTTTGACCACTTAAGGTTAGCATTGCAGAAAGAACCTATCCTGCAATACCCAAATTTTGACCTGGAATTCCATGTTACCACCGACGCTTCCGAATCTGCTATAGGAGGAATATTGAGCCAAAATATCACAGGAAAAGAGTTGCCCATCGCTTATGCTTCTCGTCTCCTGAACAAAGCAGAAATAAACTATGCGACCATCGAACAGGAACTTCTAGCCATTGTTTATTGTGTCAGGTACTTCCGACCTTATCTATATGGAAAGAAATTTATCTTATATACTGACCACCAACCCCTAATCTGGTTGCATAGAGTAAAAGACCCAACGTCACGCCTCGTTAGGTGGCGCTTAAAGTTAGCAGAATACGACTATGAAATTCGCTATCAACCAGGGAAAAGCAATAAACTTGCCGACGCCCTGTTTCGTAATCCTCCTGTAAAGGAGGCATATCCAGTACGACCACGAGAGGAAGCTGATGACGACTGGGAAGATCAGCCCCCGGCTAAACGAGGTCCCGGGAGGCCCCGAGTCACCAAACCTTCAACCTCTTCGACTAGACCCACGTATAAAACTCGCCCAAGAGCAAAGCCTACTAGGGTACAACCACCCAGAAAGGTGCGCCAAAGGTTGACCAGTGCAGTAAACCCACCAGATCCCCTCTCGGAAAATCCGCCGGAACCGATGAGTAGCGAGGAAGAAGAAGTAGATCAGGAGGAAGAAGGAGAACTAGCGGACGCCCCTATTATTTCACCTCCACAATCGCCAACGCCACAGGAAGAGAACGACCTTGACTCCGAAGTGGATTCCAACGCATCGGATGAATCAGACTCAGAATCTTCGATAATTGGACTAAACGATTCTTTGGACGCGGCATACGAAGCAAATCCCGAACGAAATATCCGAATAACGCCATTAATCAGTCGCGACCCATTATCCCTACGAAAAGAAACGCTCGTTTTCTTTCTAAGCGTGGATGGAAAACCTTGCGACAACGGAGCAAAGGAATTGCAGGAAACGGGAATCCTGACAATACCTCGCGATCTCCCATTGGGTAGGGCCCACGTAACTCACAAAAAGGGGCAAATCTTTATAGGGCTGGTTGTTAAAGAAACACAAAATACACCACTAACTATGACTACATGGGTCAAAGCCCTTTCCTACCTTAAATATACGGTACACGAGCTTCAAATACCATCCTTCAGTATAGCCAAAACATCGAACTTGGATCAATTGAGCTGGCAAAATGTCATTACGGGTATCCTCGAAGCCGTCGACAAAGAGGACATCAGCATCACCATATGTTTACAAGCAGTACGAATACCAGAGGAATCAGAACACCTAACCATTATTAAGGAAAATCACGCATCTGCCTTAGCCGGACACAAGGGAGTAACGAAAACGTATAACAGAATTAGACACCATTACTTTTGGAAAGGAATGAAGAAAGCCGTGGAAGACTATATTAGAACATGCGAGGACTGTCAGCGGAAGAAACTCGTCCGTGTTAAGACCAGGCAACCGATGATTCTAACTGACACGCCTGGACAAGCCTTCGACAAAATTGCATTGGACATCGTGGGACCGTTACCCACCACGAGAGAAGGAAATACCTACATATTAACAATGCAAGACTTACTAACAAAATATTTCGTATGCGTACCCCTTAAACACACCACATCACTAAAAGTTGCAGATGCGTTCATAAAGAAATTTATCTGTCAATTCGGAGCTCCCAGAGCCATCCTCACCGACCAAGGAGCAAACTTCACCAGTAACTTCATGAAAGCTATCGCGAAAAAGTTTAAAATCGAACAATTTAGAACCACAGCTTTTCACCCACAGACTAACGGTTCTCTAGAGCGATCGCACCTCGTCCTAACGAAATATTTGAAGATGTTTATAAGTAAACACAGTGACTGGGACGAATGGACAGACTTGGCCGCGTTCTGTTATAATACCAGCGTCCACGAAGGCACTGGTTACACCCCACACGAGTTAGTGTTCGGGAAAATAGCCCGGGTACCCAGCCGAAAAAAGATGCCCGAAGATTTTGAAAACGAAACTTATAATCATTACCTTTCAAAGCTAAACGCGAAAGTACGGGAACTGCAAACAGCCGCTGCAGAGAAATTAAAAGAATCTAAACTTCGCTATAAAAAATATTATGATCAACACATAAATGAAGAAACCTTCCAACCGGGCGACTCCGTTTTTGTATTAATAGAACCGAAGAAAGGGAAATTCGGGGACCAATACTCCGGTCCGCACACAATATTAGAAGTTATCCCTTCGCAAAATTTAAAAATATCGTGGAAAGGCAAAACAAAAATCATACACGCGAATAAAGCGCGTCTTGGTCGATTGCGCGAAGATCCCGGTTGACTCTAACCTATATATATATATATAGGTATCGTGAATTAATCAAGTCATTTCTTAGGACAAATATAATGCCGCATAAAAGGGCCCAAAAACCCAATGGGGCTAAACCAGGGGGCGGCCTAAGAAGGAAGCTAGGCCATATACAATGGCTGCGCCGAACGGCCATTAAAGAAGGGAGAAGCACCTCACCCCTCCTCCCCAAGGTCTCTTCGATAGCCATCGTCAGGGAGGCAGAAACAAAAATCCCGGAGGTCATCATCATCGATGACTCCCCCCCGCCAACGCCGACAGAGGGAATAATGCAGGAGGCCGTAACCCCTCCGCCCCCGGATCGACCTCCCCCATCTGCGTCAGGCACCGAGGAGGTACTCTTCGACCCTACCTCTCCCCAAACCTCCACCTCCCTGGCTCCCTCCTCAATCCTTCCTTACCCAGATGACGTTGAAGTCCTGGATACGGGATCAGCCATCCGAATTCCGGATATTGCAGAGCTGACACCCGGATTTCTAAGGTGGTTCAATGACCACTACCAAGATGGTTACGACCTAACGTTCATCCTGGACGATCCCTCCTACCAATTCATGGAATATTCCTTTCCCCCGTATTAATCCCTCCAAAATCCCCTCCTTCCTTAAATCCTATCCTTAAATCCTATCCTTAAATTGTAAATAGTTCCCTGTATATATATACCTTCCCCACCATTAGATTTATTTTTTTTGTTCTTGCCAAATAGGCTTTACTTTTTGTTTTTTTTCTCTTCTTCGCCAAATAGGCTTTGTCTTTGATTTTCTTCCCTTTTCGCCAAATAGGCAATATCTTTTGTTTTTTTTTCTTTTCGCCAACATAGGCTATTTTTTGTTTTATTCGCCAAAATACGCTATACATATTTTATTTTCTTCATCTCTTCATTTCAAGACACCCGAGCCTTATGTTAAGAAATTACGCATTTCTTCATATATGGGGGGAGGTGTGATGCCCCGCTATTTTCGTTAAAATTTTTCTTTCACTTCAAACCACACCTGCCTTGTGTTAAGAAATTACACATTTCTTCATATAAGGGGGGAGGTGTGACGTCCCACAATTTTTCGCGCAGTATTTTAACGCCACTTCTCCACAAATCCATCCACAACTCCATCAAAAACCATCGAACTCAAGCCATACCCCTTTTTCAAACCCAACCGATCACTTAGACGATATACCTTAGTGGTCCCTGTCTCTAAATGGTCAATCCCAATCGCCGATCACCTTGATGTTGTACCTTAGCGGTCCCCAACACAAGATGACCTATACAAAACGCCACCTCGATGATGTATCTTAGAGATCCCCATCACGAGATGATCGTTACAAAACTCCTTCGCCTATTCGCCATATGAGGCACGAATCCTTCCCTTTAAACGAATTCAAACAAGTCCCTCGTTACAAAAACCCTCTTAAATCGAGACCACGTCTCAATCCCCTCTTTACCACTCACAGAGTCCAAGTCACTCTAACCCTTTCCCTATAAAACGCCCAAAATCTATTCGATGAGTTGAGTATCTCCTTCCGCAGTCATAAGAACCCCAGAAATGTCACTGCGACGCAAATGTACAAACGTGATCAACACGTGATTGTAATTACGACGCATTTGGCGTACGTGACATAAATACATCTATTAATAGCCATACCGTTTACAAAAACCCCCAAAATCTACTGCGTCTTGTTCCCGAAAACTGTCAAGGTCTTTACCGCGCGTATCCCCGCAGTACTCCTGGAAGATCCTATAAATACGAAGGATCGAGAGCTCAGGGAGCTCTGTTGTCAATAGAAAGTCATCTTTGACAGTACTCATTTAAACCATATTTCAAACAGTGTTAAAATACTCAAATCAGTGAACTACGACGATCACTGTAAGTCCTTTTATTATCTAACATTATTATTGTCTATCTACGCTTATTGCATACTTATTATATTATTCTTTCATTAATGCTTATTGCAACCATATTATCGTTGTCTATCTACGCTTATTGCATACTTATTATATTATTCTTTCATTTTTGCTTATCGCAAACATATCATTCTTATTTATCAACGCTTATTGCATACTTATTATAATTTTGTATTACTAACGTCCATCACTTACTTATTCTTTCATTAATGCTTAATATATATATCTCGTCATATATGTCATAATCCATATTATAAATGTTATGTGTGAATACTAAAATACCACGCATAATAACCACCATAAACGAAGCAAATAAACCGCTTTGTTAAAATCTCGCTTTGAATTATTGTGCATCCCTCTCGAGTACGAAACTTCCTAGTCCAAACAGACGGCTGCAACAGCTGATCTCGCGTGGCGCTAACAGTGTTTACAAACGTACTTTTACATAGGCTGCGGATAGCCGTATGTCCAAGCGGATTTCCCGGAAACATTACGTATAACTTTTACGAGGATGCAACAGTAAATCCTATTATCGAACCAAACCAAAAACAAGAGTGCTAACGGGTGTCCCTTCAGTACTAATTCACTTTAAAACCTTCCCTGGTCGATTAGTGTGGCGGATGATAGATTCGCGCCTGATCTTTCTCTTAAATCCACAGTGTGACGGATGATAGATTCGCGCCTAATCTTTCCTTTCAAACCACAGTGTGCCGGATGATAGATTCGCGCCTGATCTTCCTTCAAACCCTCAGTGTGCTGGATGACAGATTCACGCCTGATCTTCCACTCGAACCCACAGTGTGACGGATGATAGATTCGCGCCTGGCTTTCCCTTCAAACCCTCAGTGTGCTGGATTTTAGATTCACGCCTGGTCCTCCTCTCGAACCCTCAGTGTGAAGGATTTTAGATTCGCGCCTGAGTTCCTTCAAACCCCTAGTGTGCTGGATGACAGATTCACGCCTGATCTTCCACTCGAACCCACAGTGTGACGGATGATAGATTCGCGCCTGGCTTTCCCTTAAAACCTTCAGAGTGCTGGATTTTAGATTCGCGCCTGATCTCCTCTCAAACCCTCAGTGTGCCGGATGATAGATTCGCGCCTGATCTCCTCTCAAACTCTCAGTGTGGCGGATTTAATATTCGCGCCTGGTCCTCCCTCAGAACCCTCAGTGTGCTGGATGATAGATTCGCGCCTGGCTTTCCCTCAAAACCTTCAGAGTGCTGGATGATAGATTCGCGCCTGATCTTTTCCTTCCCCATAGTCACCGTTCCAAAAAACCTCACCCGGGACGTGACAGACGCATCTGATTACGCAATAGGCGCCGTACTTAGTCAAAATGTGGACGGACACGATTTGCCGGTAGCTTACCTTTCGAGAAATTTAACGAAGCCGGAACAAAATTATTTTACCACAGAAAAGGAATGTCTAGCAGTTCTTTTTGCAATATTAAATTTTCGACCATACCTTTACGGTAGAAAATTTACTCTGGTTAGTGATCACGAACCTCTAAAATGGATAGACTCGATAAAAGATCCGGGACAACGATTAGTACGTTGGAGATTAAAATTGCATGATTACGAATATGAATTTGTACATAAACTTGGACGTCTAAATTCCAATGCTGATGCATTGTCTCGAAACGCGGTTACAGAATTTAATAGTAGTTCAGAATCTAGTTCAAAAGACACATCTGATAGCGATTCGGAAGGTAATACTAGAATTTCCAAAATTTTGCCTATTAAGAAACCTCCCGCTGATAGAAGGTTATCAACACCAAGCACTTCTAGATCCGTACCTGTAAAATCAAAATCTGTAGCTAAGCCAATTGTCAAGAAACCTAAACCTATATTACCATTAGATAAAAGTGCCATTGCAACAAGAACACGTTCTGCAGTTCCAACTGTCATACCTAAGCCTCCTATTAATTACGCGGAAATACCTACCACTGAATCCTCACAAAATTCCGAAGAAGAACCGCCTACTGAGGTGCTCGGTCCACCGGTATTCCGAGGTCGAAAAAGCGTGTTACCTAGCCTCAAATCACCGATATTGGTCCAAGATTTTCAACGCACCTTTTCTAAAGAGGAACTATCCGAGGTTTTGGATACTACAGAGGATGAAGCTGCCGCGGCTGCAACACCTGCCGAAGGCATAACAATAGAGGTTGCACCTCCATCCAATGATAGCGATGATATCGAGACCTGCCTCGACACTACTCAACCCATTAGGCTACAGGAACTTCAGGAAACTTTTAACCGTTTTGACCAATCGCTGCAGGAGCATAGCGACATTCTTCAAAAATCATCCGATGAGCCAGAATCAGATACAGGAAATTCATTCCGGGAAGAATTGGATAAACGCGCAGAAGACTTGTGGGCTCAATATAAAACGCAAGGACAAGATAGTGCTGAAGCGACAAGCGCCGAGGTAGTACCTTCGAGATCCGAAATAAGGAGACCACTTTTGGAATCCATACAAGAAGAAGAAGAACTGAACACTCCCTCAGGATTGGATAATACTTTAATTCACCGTCCACCGCGCCGATCCATGATACCAACCCCGTTACCGTCCAACAGACCACTTGCATTATCTACCCCTTATTCACAATCCACTTATTCAAAACCAGGAACAAAACTTTCCGATCCGCTTTCTACCCCCAAACGTCCATTGGCTCATGAATCAATGGACTACAACAAAATTGACCAATATCGACCAGGAATTCAAATAACAGAAAGTATACTCCCCGACATAGTAACTTCACCGACTTTCTCCCGAAGCGCATGCGGAGGGAATATTAATTTTACTCGAAACAGTTTAACGAACATTCGCGAAAATTACGTTCATTTTATTTCTTCCGATGTGGAATTGGTAACCCCAATAAGTAAATTACTCGCAGATATAGGGGCCATAAGCATAGAAAATCTGCGGAATACAAAGCCAAAGGAAGGCCAAGTACTCGTTACGCCGCGAGGTAAATATAAAATTTTTAGTGTAGTAATTAAAGAAAAGCATTATGATGATACTTCCATCGCAAAATTAGGTAATGCTTTGAAAAATTTAAGAAATACACTTTTACAATCAGGCATAAAAACTTTTAGAATTTCGAAATCCGGTGAATTTACTGATACACTTCCGCAGGGTACACTAGCTGGTATCTTATTGAATGTTTTTGCGGATAGTGATATCAAAGTAACTCTGTGTACCGGAAACATACAAGTACCGCCCGAAGAACTCCGTTCGAAAATTATTTCGGAATTGCATGAAAGCTTAATAGGAGGGCATAAGGGCGTAACAAAAACATATCAAAGGATTCGCGAAAGATTTTACTGGCCATCGATGCGTAACGACATTCAAAATTTCATTAGAACATGCAATAGTTGTCAGGAAAACAAACTTGTTAGGACAAAAACTCGTGAGCCGATGCTGATAACCGATACACCATTAAAACCATTTGATAAAATATCATTAGATACTGTGGGACCTCTTCCATTGACTCCTAGCGGGAATCGGCACATTTTGACTATGCAAGATAATCTTACCAAATACTGCATCGCAGTTCCTGTACCAGATATAAAAGCAGAAACTGTGGCTCATGCGCTGGTCACGCATCTGGTTTTGCAATATGGGGCTCCACGCGCAATTTTAACTGATCAAGGTACTAGTTTCATTAATAAAGTATTAAAAGAATTGGCAAAAGTTTTCAAAATCAATCATGTAACTACTTCCGGCTACCGTCCGCAAACAAATGGTGCTTTAGAACGTAGCCATATAGTCTTAACTGAATATATAAAACATTATCTAAATGATTTCGATGATTGGGATAGAATAGTACCATTTGCAATATTTTCTTATAACACGTCTGTTCACGAGGCAACAAATTTCACCCCACACGAATTAGTATTTGGCGAAATAGCACGCTGTCCTAGTGCATTTCCTACAGATGAGTCTTTATTAACGTATAACGGCTATCTCCGAGATTTGTTAACGCGATTAACAGAAATGCAGACTTTGGCCGCACAAAATTTGATATCGGCTAAACATAAGTCAAAATTATACTACGATGAAAAAGCGCGACCATTCCAGGGTAAAATTGGCGACATGGCACGCGTTTTAGTAGAAGTCAGGAAAGGAAAATTTGGCCGTCGATATCACGGTCCTTACAAAATTGTTGGAATTTTGGAAAAGAATAATATTATACTACAAAAGAAATCTGGCGAACGATTTGTAAAGCATGCTGATAAACTATTACTACACCACCAAAATAATTAGGCCTCAGTTTCCGATCTAATCGTAGAATAGAGTTAAATTAAATTAAGAAAATTGGTAACTCTTCTCTCTGTGATGACCTGGATCACGCTAACCTCCGCAAACCATCGGAGAACACATGAAACATCAAGAGTTCATTCGTTCTGGAATTCTGCTATACTGCTTACGGGGTAGCGTCAAGAGAGTGCGGTTCCCAATGCCTTGTAGGAAGAGGAAGCCTGAGACTTCACTGGAGGACGCGGAAGCGCCAAAGAAGATAGCGCGTGATCGCCCACCTGATCTACCCGCCGCTTCGTCATTGCCATGTCAAAGAGCAGTCGTGGATTAATCTGCACCAAATCAATAATCGTATTAATCTTCTGGTGTCTATGCATTTGGAATTTTTGTCAGTCTTGTTGTTGATAGATATGTCGAGCCCAGGGATCAGCAACCATGGGAATTTGCGACGGATCTTTGTGTGTCGCCTAGCACGGTTTACAAAACGCAAGGATTTGTTGAGAATCTTCCGTCCTCACGGAGCCGAACACGCTGTCATAAGAGTTCAGCGCAGCGGGAACGTGGCCTTCGTGACGTTCACCACTCCGCGGCAAGCAGCTAGGGTAGCGAACGATGCAACAACACAACCGATCATCCTGCACAAGAGAAAGCTCCGGATCATGGTCGCCGACGCATGGCATGGCTTCAACCTGCCGTCTTCGAGTCGGCCATCTATTTCCGTTCCTGAGTGGGACAACCCATTTCCAGGGTACGAGCTGGTTCGCTCAGCGCCCCTGCCTGTGGAGGTGATTGCGCGGATAGCGGCGTTCTTGCCTTTTGCCGATCGCGCCCGCATGGATCAGGTGTCAAGGACTTGGAGGGCCGGAGTACATGATTCCTTCCGGAAAATACTAAAACTCAACCTCGGCGATTGGCGATGGCCCGGAATGCAGGGATGGAGGCGAATAAGAACTGACGCCTTCTATTGGGTAACAGCGCGGTGCGCCGCTTTCTTAAAATCCGTATTTCTAGATGACGAGTTGGCCGCCGAAGATCTGCGACCTCAGCTGTTGGCCCTGATCGTCAAGAACTGCCCTGCACTGGAAGAGCTGGATGTAACGGCCGTTAACGCCCGACCATCGGCTGGGTGGATGGTACCTTCACCGGCGAACCTCGAAGCGCTCGGCAGTCTGAGCCACTGCACCGAACTACAGATGAGCCTATTGTACCCGGACGTCGGTGCCCAGTTCCTTAAAGAAATGCCTTCGCTCAGGGAGTTGACCTGTAGGGACAATCAGGGAATAGCAGACGAGGACGTTTGCGGTCTCGTCAGAAACAGCACCACCATAGAAATAATGGACCTGGAGGGCTGCGTACATATAGGACGCCCTTTTATAGAATGCGTATACTCCGCCCTGCGTGGCGATCCTCACAACCACCGAATCGAAATTCGTGTCGGCGGAACGACCGCGATATCCCGCAGGCGTGACAGGCAGCTACTCCACGTTTTCTTAAATTATACACGGCACTCCAAATGTCCTTACGCCTAATCATCATCGGGGACGATGATTCCAAGGGGGGAGGGGTGTTACGTGCCGACCAAAAATTTAAAAATTTTGAAACTCAATCTAAAACATTGACAATTGATCCAACCACCTAGGTGCGTTACGGGATATCCCTCGAGCAATTGTCAATGATTTATTAACCATAGCTTTTTATAGTAATAACTTAATCCGATTCAAAGCCTCTCACGCCACGGCATATTCCCATGGAAGATTATTGTCAGCAATCTTCCAACGCTGTCGACGTTCTTAGAACGCCGGGCGCGATAACAACTTAGATGCTGGGAACGTTCCGAGCGACGACGGTTGGGCCCGTGTGCATGAGGTGCAGAGTCAGCAATTTTGGCGCTCTGTGTGCAAAGGCCCGAGTGCTCGGGCCTACCCTGCAAACGCTCGTGGCAGTCGCCTGTTAAGTCGCGTAGAGCGTGGTCGTTCTGTCCGAGGGACATTTTGCTGTTTGTTAAAATAGTCATTGAGCTGGAGTTCCATAGTGTCGTTGTGAACGTGGAAAGACTCAGTTCCCTCGTATTATATAATTACCTATCATCTTATTCAAAATTTACTATTTAGAGCAGTCGCCTGTTAAGTCGCGTAGAGCGTGGTCGTTCTGTCCGAGGGACATTTTGCTGTTTGTTAAAATAGTCATTGAGCTGGAGTTCCATAGTGTCGTTGTGAACGTGGAAAGACTCAGTTCCCTCGTATTATATAATTACCTATCATCTTATTCAAAATTTACTATTTAGAGCAGTCGCCTGTTAAGTCGCGTAGAGCGTGGTCGTTCTGTCCGAGGGACATCACTGTTTAATAAAATAGTCTTTGAGCCGGAGTTTCAGTGCATCTTAGTGATCGTGAAAGGACTCAGTCCCCCGTAGAGACTGTCTGTTCAAACTATAATTATTTTAATCGTTTACATTTTTATTAAATCACTTATATTCCCAACGTTTAAAAATTTAAATATTCAAACACTGTGAACATTATAATGTCAGTGAACTGCTCGGTGTGATTTGTGCTCCACGCCTGTGCTGCGCGTCAACCTCTTGCAGCAGCGCCCCAGGACAAAGACAGAGACAGAGAGAGAGAGAGAGAGAGAGAGAGAGAGAGAGAGAGAGAGAGAGAGACCGTGAATACCTTTATTCAAAATTTTAATAAGCTTTGCGCCGAATCGGTAAGTCCTCAAATTATATTATTGTACGGGATAAACCAATGGTCCAACCTCTTTAGAGTGTTGTGGGTTTTCCCTCTATCATTGTTATATTCCCCGTTTGAGGGCGTGCACTGCGTTTTTGCTAAACTTTGTTTTCTTGTAAAATTATATTGCGATATTTTCCTAAATCGTTCATATGGAAAGACTAGAACTACGTAATTATTGATCCAACTCACCTAGTGAGTTGCGGGGATTCCCCTCGATCAATGGTCGTTCCGTAAGACACTTGCGCTAAAATTCCATATTTCAAAACCATGTAAATTCCCGTTTTGTACCACCTTTTAAACACTTCCTATTTTTCATTTGTTTTTGTAATACATGGTAATATTTACTTAAATATCAGCTCATTTTATTCGAACCTGTCTACGAAAATACCACATCCCCAACGGGTCAACCTGTATTGGTCGCAGCAAATACGAATCCCAAAACAATCCTGAATTTTCGCATAATAACCTGATTATGTCGAAATATTAAAATCTATCTAAATTTCGTTAAGCGTTACGTGAAAATAATTAGACGAATCCGCTCGGTCATCATAAAAATAAACGCCCGCACGTAACACTTGCCATCGCCATGTCCGACGACTATAGGGTCGTCCCCACGACCACGGCCCAAAGTTGGCCAGCCGCCGACATTTCCGACGACTATAGGGTCGTCCCCACGACCCCGGGATTAGATTGGCCCGCCACCGTCATGTCTGACGACTATAGGGTCGTCCCCACTACCCCGGGACTAGATTGGCCCGCCACTGACATGTCTGACGACAATAGGGTCGTCCCCACGACCACGGGCCAAAGTTCGCCAGCCGCCGACATGTCCGACGACTATAAGGTCGTCCCCACGACCCCGAGACTAGATTGGCCCGCCACCGTCATGTCTGACGACTATTGGGTCGTCCCCACGACCCCGGGACTAGGTTGGCTTGCCGCCGACTTGTCCGACGACTATAGGATCGTTCCCACGACCCCGTGCAAATTTGGCAAGCCGCCGACATGTCCAACGACTATAGGGTCGTCCCCACGACCCCAGGACTAGGTTGGCCCGCCACCGTCAAGTCCGACGGCTATAGGTTCGTCCCCACGACCACGGGCTAAAGTTGGCCAGCCGCCGACTTGTCCGACCACTATAGGGTCGTCCCCACGACCTCGGGTCTAGGTTGGCCAGCCGCCGACATGTCCGACGACTATAGGGTCGTCCCCACGACCCCGGGACTAGATTGGCCCGCCACCGTTATGTCCGACGATTATAGGGTCGTCCCCACGACCCCTGGTCAAAGTTGGCCAGCCGCCGCCATGTCCGACAACTATAGGGTCGTCCTCTCGACCCCTGGACTAGGTTGGCTCGCCGCCGACTTGTCCGACGACAATAGCGTCGTCCCCACGACCACGGGCCAAAGTTGGCCAGCATCCGACTTGTCCGACGACTATAGGGTCGTCCCCACGACCCCGGGACTAGATTGGCCCACCACCGTCATGTCCGACGTCTATAGGGTCGTCCCCACGACCACGGGCCTACGTTGGCCAGCCGCCGACATTTCCGACGACTATAGGGTCGTCCCCACGACCCCGGGATTAGATTGGCCCGCCACCGTCATGTCTGACGACTATAGGGTAGTCCCCACGACCCTGGGCCTACGTTGGCCAGCCGCCGACTTGTCCGACGACTATAGGGTCGTACCTACGACTACGGTCTAAAGTTGGTCAGCCGCCGACATGTCCGACGACTATAGGGTCGTCCCAACGACCCGGGACTCGATTGGCCCGCCACTGTCATGTCCGACGACTATAGGGTCGCCCCTACGACCCCCGGACTAGGTTGGCTCGCCGCCGACTTGTCCGACGACCCCGGGCCAAATTTGGCCAGCCGCCGATTTGTCCGACGGCTATAGGGTCGTCCCCACATCCACGGGCCAAAGTTGGCCAGCCGCCGACATGTCCGACGACTATAGGGTCGTCCCAACGACCCGGGAGTAGATTGGCCCGCCAGTGTCATGTCCGACGACTATAGGGTCGTCCCCACGACAACGGTCCAAAGTTGGGCAGCCACCGACTTGTCCGACGACTATAGGGTCGTCCCAACGACCCAGGACTAGATTGGCCCGCCACTGCCATGTCCGACGACTATAGGATCGTCCCCACGACCCCGGGACTAGGTTGGCTTGCCACCGACTTGTCCGACGACTATAGGGACGTCCCCACGACCCCGGGTCAAAGTTGGCGAGCCGCCGCCATGTCCGACGACTATAGAGTCGTCCCCACGACCCCGGGCCATAGGTGGCCAGCCACCATCACGTCCGACGACTATAGAGTCGTCCCCACGACCCCGGGCCAATGCTGGCCAATCGCCGACATTTCCGACGACTATAGGGTCGTCCCCACGACCACGGGATAAATTTGGCCAGCCGCCGAAATGTCTGACGACTGTAGGGTCGTCCCCCGACCCCGAGCCTACGTTGGCCAGCCACCGACTTGTCCGACGACTATAGGGTCGTCCCCACGACCCCGGGACTAGATTGGCCCACCACCGAAATGTCCGACGACTATAGGGTCGTCCCCACGACCACGGGCCAATGCTGGCCAATCGCCGACATGTCCGACGACTATAGGTTCGTCCCCACGACCACGGGCCAAATTTGGCCAGCCGCCGACTTGTCCGACGACTATAGGGTCGTCCCCACGACCCCGGGACTAGATTCGCCCGCCACCGTCAAGTCCGACGACTATAGGGTCGTCCCCACGACCCCTGGACTAGGTTGGCTTTCCGCCGACTTATCCGACGACTATAGGGTGGTCCCCACGAACCCGGGCAAATTTGGCAAGCCGCCGACATGTCCGACGGCTATAGGGTCGTCCCCACGACAGCGGGCCTACGTTGGCCAGCCGCCAACATGTCCGACGACTATGGGGTCGTCCCCACGACCCCGGGAATAGGTTGGCTCGCCGCCGACATGTCCGACGACTATAGGGTCGTCCCCACGACACCGGGACTAGGTTGGCTCGCCGCCAACTTGTCCGACGACTATAGGGTCGTCCCCACGACCCCGGGCAAAAGTGGGCCAGTCGCCGACTTGTCCGACGACTATAGGGTTGTCCCCACGACCCTGGGACTAGATTGGCCCGCCACCGTCAAGTCCGACGACTATAGGGTCGTCCCCACGGCCCCGGGACTAGATTGGCCCACCACCGTCATGTCGGACGTCTATAGGGTCGTCCCCACGACCACAGGCCTACGTTGACATGCCGCCAACATGTCCGACGACTATAGGGTCGTCCCCACAACCCGGGGCCAAAGTTGGCAAGCCGCCGACATGTCCGACGACTATAGGGTCGCCCCCCACGACCCCGGGACTAGGTTGACCCGCCTCTGACTTGTCCCACGATTATAGGGTCGGCCCCACGACCCCGGGACTAGGCTGGCTCGCCACCGTCATGTCCGACGACTATAGGGTCGTCCCCACGACCACGGGCCAAAGTTGGCCAGCCGCCGACTTGTCCGAGGACTATAGGGTCGTCCCCACGACCCCGGGACTAGATTGGCCCACCACCGTCATGTCCGACGACTATAGGGTCGTCCCCACGACCACGGGCCAAATTTGGCCAGCCGCCGACTTGTCCGACGACTATAGGGTCGTCCCCACGATCCCGGGCAAATTTGGCAAGCCGCCGACATGTACGACGACTATAGGGTCGTCCCCACGACCACGGGCCAAAGATGGACAGCCGCCGACTTGTCCGAGGACTATAGGGTCGTCTCCACGACCACGGGCCAAAGATGGCCAGCCGCCGACTTGTCCGACGACTATAGGGTCGTCCCCACGACCCCGGGCAAATTTGGCAACCCGCCGACATGTCCGGCGAGTATAGGGTCGTCCCCACGACCCCGGGTCTAGGTTGGCCAGCCGCCGACATGTCCGACAACTAAACAGTCGTCCCCACGACCACGGGCCAAATTTGGCCAGCCGCCGACTTGTCCGACGGCTATAGGGTCGTCCCCACGACCCCGGGACTAGATTTGCCCACCACCGTCATGTCCGACGTCTATAGGGTCGTCCCCACGACCACGGGCCAAATTTGGCCAGCCGCCGACTTGTCCGACGACTATAGGGTCGTCCCCACGACACTGGGACTAGATTGGCCCGCCACCGTCTTGTCCGACGACTATAGGGTCGTCCCCACGACCACGGGCCAAATTTGGCCAGCCGCCGACTTGTCCGACGACTATAGGGTCGTCCCCACGACCCCGGGACTAGGTTGGCTCGCCGCCGACATGTCCGACGACTATAGGGTCGTCTTCACGACCACGGGCCAAGGTTGGCCAGCCGCCGACATTTCCGACGACTATAGGGTCGTCCCCACGACCACGGGATAAATTTGGCCAGCCGCCGAAATGTCCGACGACTGTAGGGTCGTCCCCCGACCCCGAGCCTACGTTGGCCAGCCGCCGACTTGTCCGACGACTATAGGGTCGTCCCCACGACCCCGGGACTAGATTGGCCCACCACCGTAATGTCCGACGACTATAGGGTCGTCCCCACGACCACGGGCCAAAGATGGCCAGCCGCCGACTTGTCCGAGGACTATAGGGTCGTCTCCACGACCACGGGCCAAAGATGGCCAGCCGCCGTCATGTCCGACGACTATAGGGTCGTCCCCACGACCCCGGATATAGATTGGCCCGCCGCCAAGTTGTCCGACGAATATCGAGTCGTCCCCCGACCCCGAGCCTACGTTGGCCAGCCGCCAACATGTCCGACGACTATAGGGTCGTGCCCACGTAACCGGGCTGAAGTTGGCAAGCCACCGACATTTCCGACGACTATAGGGTCGTCCCCACGACCCGGGGCTAGATTGGCCCGCAACTGTCATGTCCGACGACTATAGGGTCGTCTCCACGACAACGGGGCAAAGTTAGCCAGCCGCCGACTTGTCCGACGACTATAGGGTCGTCCCCACGACCCTGGGCAAATTTGGCAAGCCGTCGACATGTCCGACGACTATAGGGTCGTCCCAACGACTCGGGACTAGATTGGCCCGCCAGTGTCATGTCCGACGACTATAGGGTCGTCCCCACGACCATGGCTCAAAGTTGGCCAGGCGCCGACTTGTCTGACGACTATAGGGTCGTCCCCACGACCACGGGCCAAAGTTGGCCAGCCGCCGTGTTGTCCGACGACTATAGGGTCGTCCCTACGACCCCCGGACTAGATTGGCCCGCCGCCGACTTGTCCGACGACTATAGGGTCGTCCCCATGACCACGGGCCAAAGTTGGCCAGCTGCCGACATGTCCGACGACTATAGGGTCGTCCGCACGACCCCTGGACTAGATTGGCCCACCACCGTCATGTCCGACGTCTATTCGGTCCTCCCCACGTCCACGGGCCAAAGTTGGCCAGCCGCCGACATTTCCGACGACTATAGGGTCGTCCCCACGACCCCGAGACTAGATTAGCCCGCCACAGTCATGTCCGACGACTATAGGGTCGTCCCCACGTCCACGGGCCAAGGTTGGCCAGCCGCCGACATTTCCGACGACTATAGGGTCGTCCCTACAACCCCGGGACTAGATTGGCCTGCGACAGTCAAGTCCGACGACTATAGGGTCGTCCCCACGTCCACGGGCCAAAGTTGGCCAGCCGCCGACATTTCCGACGACTATAGGGTCGTCCCCACGACCCCGAGACTAGATTAGCCCGCCACAGTCATGTCCGACGACTATAGGGTCGTCCCCACGTCCACGGGCCAAAGTTGGCCAGCCGCCGACATTTCCGACGACTATAGGGTCGTCCCAACGACCCGGGACTAGATTGGCCCGCCAGTGTCATGTCCGACGACTATAGGGTCGTCCCCACGACAACGGTCCAAAGTTGGCCAGCCGCCGACTTGTCCGACGACCATAGGGTCGTCCCCACGACCACGGGCCAAAGTTGGCCAGCCGCCGTGTTGTCCGACGACTATAGGGTCGTCCCTACGACAACGGTCCAAAGTTGGCCAGCCGCCGACTTGTCCGACGACTATAGGGTCGTCCCAACGACCCCGGACTAGATTGGCCCGCCAGTGTCATGTCCGACGACTATAGGGTCGTCCCCACGACCACGGGCCAAAGTTGGCCAGCCGCCGACATGTCCGACGACTATAGGGTCGTGCCAACGACCCGGGACTAGATTGGCCCGCCACTGTCATGTCCGACGACTATAGGGTCGTCCCCTCGACCCCGGGACTAGGTTGGCTTGCCACCGACTTGTCCGACGACCGTAGGGTCGTCCCCACGACCACGGGCCAAAGTTGGCCAGCCGCCGACATGACCGACGACTATAGGGTCGTCCCCACATCCACGGGCCAAAGTTGGCCAGCCGCCGACATGTCCGACGACTATAGGGTCGTCCCAACGACCCGGGAGTAGATTGGCCCGCCAGTGTCATGTCCGACGACTATAGGGTCGTCCCCACGACAACGGTCCAAAGTTGGGCAGCCACCGACTTGTCCGACGACTATAGGGTCGTCCCAACGACCCAGGACTAGATTGGCCCGCCACTGCCATGTCCGACGACTATAGGATCGTCCCCACGACCCCGGGACTAGGTTGGCTTGCCACCGACTTGTCCGACGACTATAGGGACGTCCCCACGACCCCGGGTCAAAGTTGGCGAGCCGCCGCCATGTCCGACGACTATAGAGTCGTCCCCACGACCCCGGGCCATAGGTGGCCAGCCACCGTCACGTCCGACGACTATAGAGTCGTCCCCACGACCCCGGGCCAATGCTGGCCAATCGCCGACATGTCCGACGACTATAGGTTCGTCCCCACGACCACGGGCCAAATTTGGCCAGCCGCCGACTTGTCCGACGACTATAGGGTCGTCCCCACGACCCCGGGACTAGGTTGGCTCGCCGCCGACATGTCCGACGACTATAGGGTCGTCTTCACGACCACGGGCCAAGGTTGGCCAGCCGCCGACATTTCCGACGACTATAGGGTCGTCCCCACGACCACGGGATAAATTTGGCCAGCCGCCAAAATGTCTGACGACTGTAGGGTCGTCCCCCGACCCCGAGCCTACGTTGGCCAGCCACCGACTTGTCCGACGACTATAGGGTCGTCCCCACGACCCCGGGACTAGATTGGCCCACCACCGAAATGTCCGACGACTATAGGGTCGTCCCCACGACCACGGGCCAATGCTGGCCAATCGCCGACATGTCCGACGACTATAGGTTCGTCCCCACGACCACGGGCCAAATTTGGCCAGCCGCCGACTTGTCCGACGACTATAGGGTCGTCCCCACGACCCCGGGACTAGATTCGCCCGCCACCGTCAAGTCCGACGACTATAGGGTCGTCCCCACGACCCCTGGACTAGGTTGGCTTTCCGCCGACTTATCCGACGACTATAGGGTGGTCCCCACGAACCCGGGCAAATTTGGCAAGCCGCCGACATGTCCGACGGCTATAGGGTCGTCCCCACGACAGCGGGCCTACGTTGGCCAGCCGCCAACATGTCCGACGACTATGGGGTCGTCCCCACGACCCCGGGAATAGGTTGGCTCGCCGCCGACATGTCCGACGACTATAGGGTCGTCCCCACGACACCGGGACTAGGTTGGCTCGCCGCCAACTTGTCCGACGACTATAGGGTCGTCCCCACGACCCCGGGCAAAAGTTGGCCAGTCGCCGACTTGTCCGACGACTATAGGGTTGTCCCCACGACCCTGGGACTAGATTGGCCCGCCACCGTCAAGTCCGACGACTATAGGGTCGTCCCCACGGCCCCGGGACTAGATTGGCCCACCACCGTCATGTCGGACGTCTATAGGGTCGTCCCCACGACCACAGGCCTACGTTGACATGCCGCCAACATGTCCGACGACTATAGGGTCGTCCCCACAACCCGGGGCCAAAGTTGGCAAGCCGCCGACATGTCCGACGACTATAGGGTCGCCCCCCACGACCCCGGGACTAGGTTGACCCGCCTCTGACTTGTCCCACGATTATAGGGTCGGCCCCACGACCCCGGGACTAGGCTGGCTCGCCACCGTCATGTCCGACGACTATAGGGTCGTCCCCACGACCACGGGCCAAAGTTGGCCAGCCGCCGACTTGTCCGAGGACTATAGGGTCGTCCCCACGACCCCGGGACTAGATTGGCCCACCACCGTCATGTCCGACGACTATAGGGTCGTCCCCACGACCACGGGCCAAATTTGGCCAGCCGCCGACTTGTCCGACGACTATAGGGTCGTCCCCACGATCCCGGGCAAATTTGGCAAGCCGCCGACATGTACGACGACTATAGGGTCGTCCCCACGACCACGGGCCAAAGATGGACAGCCGCCGACTTGTCCGAGGACTATAGGGTCGTCTCCACGACCACGGGCCAAAGATGGCCAGCCGCCGACTTGTCCGACGACTATAGGGTCGTCCCCACGACCCCGGGCAAATTTGGCAACCCGCCGACATGTCCGGCGAGTATAGGGTCGTCCCCACGACCCCGGGTCTAGGTTGGCCAGCCGCCGACATGTCCGACAACTAAACAGTCGTCCCCACGACCACGGGCCAAATTTGGCCAGCCGCCGACTTGTCCGACGGCTATAGGGTCGTCCCCACGACCCCGGGACTAGATTTGCCCACCACCGTCATGTCCGACGTCTATAGGGTCGTCCCCACGACCACGGGCCAAATTTGGCCAGCCGCCGACTTGTCCGACGACTATAGGGTCGTCCCCACGACACTGGGACTAGATTGGCCCGCCACCGTCTTGTCCGACGACTATAGGGTCGTCCCCACGACCACGGGCCAAATTTGGCCAGCCGCCGACTTGTCCGACGACTATAGGGTCGTCCCCACGACCCCGGGACTAGGTTGGCTCGCCGCCGACATGTCCGACGACTATAGGGTCGTCTTCACGACCACGGGCCAAGGTTGGCCAGCCGCCGACATTTCCGACGACTATAGGGTCGTCCCCACGACCACGGGATAAATTTGGCCAGCCGCCGAAATGTCCGACGACTGTAGGGTCGTCCCCCGACCCCGAGCCTACGTTGGCCAGCCGCCGACTTGTCCGACGACTATAGGGTCGTCCCCACGACCCCGGGACTAGATTGGCCCACCACCGTAATGTCCGACGACTATAGGGTCGTCCCCACGACCACGGGCCAAAGATGGCCAGCCGCCGACTTGTCCGAGGACTATAGGGTCGTCTCCACGACCACGGGCCAAAGATGGCCAGCCGCCGACATTTCCGACGACTATAGGGTCGTCCCCTCGACCCCGGTCCAAAGTTGGCCAGCCGCCGACATATCCGACGACTATAGGGTCGTCCCCTCGACCCCGGGACTAGATTGGCCAGCCGCCGTTATTTCCGACGACTATAGAGTCGTCTCTACGACCCCGGGCCAAAGATGGCCAGCCGCCGTCATGTCCGACGACTATAGGGTCGTCCCCACGACCCCGGGACTAGGTTGGCCCGCCGCCAACTTTTCCGACGACTATAGAGTCGTCCCCACGACCCCGGGCCAAGGTTGGCCAGCCGCCGACATGTCCGACGACTATAGGGTCGTCCCCACGACCCCGGGACTAGTTTGGCTCGCCGGCGACATGTCCGACGAATATAGGGTCGCCCCAGGACCCTGGGCCTTAGTTGGCTCGCCGCCGACATGTCCGACGACTATAGGGTCGCCCACTTCCCTGGGCTTAAGTTGGCCCGCCGTCATGTCCGACGTCTACAGAGTCGACCCTACGACCCCGGGCCAAAGATGTCCCGCCGCCGTCATGTCCGACGACTATAGGTCCATTCATCGCTCTTCCTGAGCCTAGCTTGGAGGAGGTGCCGATGTCCAGACTCTCCCGGTGGCAGCTAGCCCAACAAATGCAGCAACATTTTTGGCGCCGATTGTCGAAGGAGTATTTGAATACTCTGCAGACTCGAGAGAAATGGTGTCAGGTACAACCTGCAATTCAAAAAGGGGCATTATGCCTCTTAAAACAAGAACTTCTTCCACCGACGCGGTGGCCATTAGCCCGAATTACTTCTGTGCATCCAGGCCCGGATGGACTCATTCGAGTAGTCACGGTGAGAACCGCTAAAACAGAAGTCAAGCGACCCATCAACAAGGTCATTGTATTGCCCATCCGGCGGAGAAGAGTCTGGACACGGCCCACTCTTCCAGGCAACAAGGCTAACCTCAATTTTTTTATACTTATATCCACTCACCTTTTATTTGATTTCTTTGATGAAAACTGTCCGTCCAGTGTGTCTGCGAGAATCGTGTCTTCTTTACTTGGCGGTTCACAACACACGTTTATTACTTGTAACATCATTTTATTTTATTTTATATTACACATGTATTATATTATTAATTTCTTTGTAGGCTTATACTGCGCATTTACGACCACGCGGGCTGACGCGGGCAGTCATTGTTCGCGCTTGGATGCCGGCGGCGCCCTCTCACGTCTGCAACGGTTAAGGCCCACAACGCAATTCATCGAAGCACGAGGAGTGCAATATTTCGACAAGCTCCTTGACGAGGCGGGCGGGAAATGTTGGAGACAGAGTGAGGAGGGGGCCGTCGACGTCACGAACAAGGCGATGCGCGGTGTTAGATCTCGGTCACGGGCCGATACAAATCGGTGAATGCCTACAAGGAACTGAGGGAGCCATCTCTGGGTGTTTACCACTAATTACGATGGCTCACTCGGTTCCTAATTACGTCACCTACGCACACGTGACTTCCCTGAATCCTGGCGAGGATTCCGGGAGTCGAGATTTCTGGCTTCTTCTCGCTTCGACTTCCGAACGGAAAGCACGGTTCGCGATCGCGCGGACACTCTTAAAATCGGGCGGTTTGAAATCGTGTGGCGTGACCAGATCGCTGGTGCCGTGGACATGTGTCCAACTTACTTCTTAACACAAAATCATTCAAGAGAATGAGTAGCTTTTTGGAAATAGTGTACTGTTATTAAAGTTAATAAGGGATCAGTGCTAGGAATGGGTAAAGGGCACTGAACGAAACTGAGCGGTACAGAGTCTTTGTGAAACACCACGAGCGTTATAATTTTAAATGTATATGTACAAAGTCACAATTATATTACACTGTTTAACAGAAATGTCTAGGTGTTTGAACAATACTTAATTTAAGCGAAGCTTAGCAAGGAAGCCAGCGCGTAATTGAAGTAAGCACTAATGCTAGTTACAAAGCAAAGAAGTAACTTCGCGAAGCAAATGCGCGATTAGCAAAGTGCGTATGTAAAACAGAGAACAAGTGAAGCGTAGCGTAGTCGCGAACAGAGAGCGAGATCCAGGAAATCGCGATCTATTTCCTGGAAGCAAGAGCAGTCCCCCTTCCATCGATTGTAAGTCGATGGAAGGGGCCGTGATTGACGCTCCACATGAGTCAGCGCGCAGACGCCAAGTGCCTAATTACCGGTGGGCCAAAGAGATGGCGTTAACATGCAGCATTTCCTGAACATTCTCCCCGGCATTCATCGCCCGATGAATAATCCCGATACTAACTGATGATCCATAGGCAGAGGCACCGCTGGACTCATGTGGAGGCGTCGCGCAACCTCGCAGCGCCGAGGCAGTCAGTATCCCGCGGCAGCAAACGCACGGGAGCAGCAGAATCTCGCGGCAGCAAACGCACGCGAGCAGTCAATATCTTGCGGCAGCAAACGCACGCAAGCAGTCAGTATCTTGCGGCAGCAAACGCACGCAAGCAGCAGAAACGAATCCAGTTATCTCGCGGCAGCAAACGCAAGCGAGCCGCAGAAACGAATCCAGTTATCTCGCGGCAGCAAACGCAAGCGAGCAGCAATGTCTCGCGGCAGCAAACGCGCGCGAGCAGGAGGATCTCGCGACAGCAAACGTACGCGAGCAGTCGAATCTCGCGGCTGCAGACGCACGCGAGCGGCAGTATCTCGCGGCAGCAAACGCACGCGAGTAGTCAATATCTTGCGGCAGCAAACGCACGCAAGCAGTAGAATCTCGCGGCAGCAAACGCACGCGAGCAGTAAGTATCCCGCGGCGGCAAACGCACGCGAGTAGTCAATATCTTGCGGCAGCAAACGCACGCAAGCAGTAGAATCTCGCGGCAGCAAACGCACGCGAGCAGTAAGTATCCCGCGGCGGCAAACGCACGCGAGTAGTCAGTATCCCGCGGCAGCAAACGCACGCGAGCAGTCAATATCTTGCGGCAGCAAACGCACGCAAGCAGTAGAATCTCGCGGCAGCAAACGCACGCGAGCAGTTAGTATCTTGCGGCAGCAAACGCACGCAAGCAGTAGAAATAGAACGTGTTGAAAGTTACGGATGACCCCATCGAGTGTCCCGGCTAATCTAAACAAGTAAGAAATATACAAGCGTAAGCAAAGATACAATTTTTACGCGAGGTTGTTAGTAGCGTAAAGTATATTTCGATTGGCCGTGTCCCCTTGCAGCGGGCCTGGAGGGAAGGCAAATGTCCCGTGGACCAGCTGCGCCAGTAGTGCGGTCGCCTCGACGTCAGCAAATGGCCGATGTGACCGCGGGATGTTGATGACCGGCGAGCGGGGATGGCCAGCAGAACGTCGCAGGTTAAGCCGGACGGGCCTGTCTGGGAGGTCGATCCGGGCCCTTGTGGCTCTCCTCCAGCGCCTCCACGGTGTGGTCCTCCTCCACGGCTGCAGGCGCCATACCCTTTTCCGTGAAGTAATCGTTACTGGCCAGGACTGCATCAGAGGCCGCCAGAACTCGCAGTTGATCCTGCTGGGCTTCAAACTTGTTCCAGTTCTTCAAATTCTCGAACGCTCGAGCAATTCGACCGTTGAGGTCACGTTGGCTCGCTATAAGGTGACTCATTGTTTACTGTTGGAGGTCACACGCGACGGTTACACGGCACTCCCGAACGTTCGCGAACTATTTCCACGGGCACTGATCCGGCTCGAAGGACCAAAAAATGTTATTAAAGTTAATAAGGGATCAGTGCTAGGAATGGGTAAAGGGCACTGAACGAAACTGAGCGGTACAGAGTCTTTGTGAAACACCACGAGCGTTATAATTTTAAATGTATATGTACAAAGTCACAATTATATTACACTGTTTAACAGAAATGTCTAGGTGTTTGAACAATACTTAATTTAAGCGAAGCTTAGCAAGGAAGCCAGCGCGTAATTGAAGTAAGCACTAATGCTAGTTACAAAGCAAAGAAGTAACTTCGCGAAGCAAATGCGCGATTAGCAAAGTGCGTATGTAAAACAGAGAACAAGTGAAGCGTAGCGTAGTCGCGAACAGAGAGCGAGATCCAGGAAATCGCGATCTATTTCCTGGAAG
Source organism: Andrena praecox (assembly GCA_963932275.1). NCBI lineage: Eukaryota > Metazoa > Arthropoda > Insecta > Hymenoptera > Andrenidae > Andrena > Andrena praecox. The sequence continues at coordinate 25,700,694 of OZ010729.1, forward strand.
CAAGAGCAGTCCCCCTTCCATCGATTGTAAGTCGATGGAAGGGGCCGTGATTGACGCTCCACATGAGTCAGCGCGCAGACGCCAAGTGCCTAATTACCGGTGGGCCAAAGAGATGGCGTTAACATGCAGCATTTCCTGAACATGTACTGTTTGGGAATGAATAGTTCACTGCGCCGCCGCACTCTCGATCACCGCAGCACCTGCTGGGCAGCGGAAGTCACGGTCGGTCCGCGATCAATCGACCAATCAGGGTCCGTCTTGTCGATCGACGCTCGAGAAGGTTCGAGAAGACGCCAAGGCGGAAATGCGCATCCATCTTAACGACAATCTGTTCATAACTGTGTTCAAAGTACAACGCGTTTGTTCATTGTCTTTCAAAACCGTTGCTCAACAAGTAAATCAGTGCTCAAATCACGTTAGATTCAAAAGGGGACTCAGCACGGCGTTCGCGACACAGTTCGAGTGTATAAATCGACTGATTGTGCATTCGCGATTGTGCGTGTCCGCGTGTCCACGTGTTTGATACGTGTTCATTATTGTACGATAGAGTGTACAGGGGCTCATTCTGTTGTTAACGTGCATCACGGCTAAACCGTTTGTGCACATTTTATAATAAAGACCTCATTCTCTTTTAATCGCTGTGATTGAGTGTACACCTTTTCACCATCGACCTTAACCTCAAAATCCTACCAGCGCTCACAAAACTATTTCCGAAACATGTACATATAAAGTGAATCAGTTTATTAAATGCTACATGTTTCGTTCTAAAATTCCGAGAACAGTTATTGTGCGCTTCTGTACATTTTCTTTAACATAATTCGTAACATTATTTATGGTCCTTCGAGTCAGAGAATCGGCCTCTGTAGTTTCTATCGCAAGTGAGTGAGTTCTGGAGTGTTCGTTGCACGTGCACGTTCGGTGTTCTCCATATTCCGTCGGTTAATATGGCTGACTTGGTCGACGAACAGAAGGAGACCATCCGGAGAATCTCCAGGGTGGTAGAAAACCTCAAGAAGCTGGGCGCAGCAAAAATGACCGAGGGAGCGGTGCGTTCGCGCCTAGACACGCTTGAAGAAATGTGGTTGGAGTTCAGAACTCAGCAGCGGGTCGTCGTTAAGGCCCCTAAAGAGGACACCGCGCTGAGGGCAGACGAGTATTTCAGCAAAAATCTGTTCGACCTCACAGAGGAATCATATATGGAACAGAGGGGACTTTTATTCGGGGAGCAGCCGACCATCTGCTGCTCCCCCGGGAGCCGCGCCATTGGTGCCGTTTTTAGCGCGCTCCCGAGGAAGGCGGTCGAGCAGGTAAAGGGTGAGTGCGGCGGTCAATTGACCATATGACCAAGTGCCGCCTCCCCGCCCGGCCGCGACCCTTCACCACATCGTGCGACCCCCCCAGAAGTGGCGACGCGGCCGCGTGGTCCGTCTCGCGTCGCCGGAGTTGTGGGAAGACCCCGCGCGTTGCCGCGCGGGGTTGTTGAGCGCGGAGCCAGCATTTGCGCTGAGGGGGGGGGGCAAGCGAATGTATCGCTAGTTTGCTCTCGCAGAAGTCCTCCCCCTCGAGCGTGCGACTCCGCGCCCGAGGACGACCACCGTGGAGTTTTAGTGGGTGCAAGCCCCACATAACCCCGTCCCTCCCCCGGGGGGCGGGGTATCCGTTAGGGATTTCTCCACGTTAAATAAAAAAAAAAAAAAAAAAAAAAAAAAAAAAGAGGGGACTTTTATTGGACATTTTAAAACCCGTTGGAAAATCGTTACCGACGAAGAGCTCCAATTCAAACGCAACGGATGCTGAGGTTGAGTCGAGGTCACGCGCTGTTTTGCCTCGAATCCCTCTTCCCTCGTTCGACGGTCGGTATTGTGATTGGCCGTCCTTCCGTGACTTGTTTGTGTCATTAATCGTGAAGGATTCTTCGCTCAGTGAGGTAGATAGACTTCACTATCTAAAAACATGCGTAAAGGGAGAAGCCGCGGGGCATTTGAAAAATTATACAACTACAGATGATAATTTTACCTTGGCATGGGAAGCCCTGCAGGGGCGTTATCAAAATATACGCAAGCTTGTGCGGGCGCAGCTCACCACGCTGTCGAATTTGGCTCCAGTGGGAAGGGAATCGTCCTCTGAGCTGAAACGACTTCTCTACGATACCGTTACCGTAGTTGGAGCCTTAGAAAAACACGGGCGACCTGTCACAAACGCCACGGACTGGTTGGTGCACATGACCGTGGAGCGTCTGGATGAGCAGTCACGTCGAGAGTGGGAAACGTCCTTAGGCACTTCCGATGAGGTGCCAACGTTCGACGACCTGAAGGCTTTTGTGGACAAGCGGATTGACACCGTCGAGGCCCTTGAGGATCAGCGGAACGGTGCTAATCAACCGGGGAAGAAGAAGACCGCTGCAAAGGGTGCCAAAATCCACCAAGTCTCCACCCAGTCTAATCCTGCGAAGGAGTGCAGCCTCTGTAAAGGCAAGCATTACGTGGCTTTCTGTCCTGTGTACTAGAAAAAATCCCCAGTAGAAAAGCAGGCGGTCATCGAGTCACTGCATCTCTGCGTAAACTGTCTGGGTAGACATCTGTTAGCGAAGCAAACTCAGCGCGCGTCTCCGGAACCGGGATATCGAAAGAGGAATGTCTTAGATTTAGGATGCCTTATCTGTACGCACTATTTTTAATATTAGTCTTAATTTACACTATACACTATTTACAATAAAGAGTCTCTTGCGCAATTCTGGTCTAACAGCAATAATAGCGGTTCTCCTACGCGGTAGGGTTCTGGAACAATCAGCGCGTTGCACGTGGGCTCGGCCCGAAGCCCTTTTACAAAGCGAAGTAAAACGGTGAAGAAAGCAAGCGAACAAAGCAAACTAGCAAGCAAGCGATCAAAGCGATTTAGCAAGTTGAAACTCTTTAGCGCGTGTTACCTCTTGGACGGCTCGTCAATAAGTAGGTCGAGGAAATCTGCGTCGATTTCCTCGAATCCACGGTCTCTCCCCCTTCCATCGATCGCCGATCGATGGAAGGGAGCGCATGATCGATGCTCCGCGCGAGCGAGGTGGGGCATACAAAGCATTTGTCACACCTGGGTCCGCTCGGGGGACGGGAGATGGCGCGCCAATTACTATTTTCTTAACATTTCCCGCCCGCCTTCATCGCTAGATGAATGAATGCAGCTAAGAGCTCGACGTTGATTGGCCCAGGCGTGATGGTGTGATTGGATCGCTGCCATCAAAGCTGCCACCTGGCTCCACGCGGAGATCGTCTCTCGTATTGGCTCGGTAGTGAATTAGTGCTGTGTGCCATTAGCCTCATTGACCTGGACATAAGGTAAGAAGATTAACTTAACAATGGGTCTTACAAACTCCGAGCGCGTAGTTTTTACGTGGGCTACACGCGTCAAACCGTCTGGCCCGGGACACAATCGCGTGATACGAGCAAGGGGCCATTTGTTGGGCGGTAGAAGTTCATTCCTTAAGATGCACATGTCCCCGACACGTGGCTGTGGGTGAGTCCGTGTCCACTTGTTGCGTGCTTGCAGCGATTGTAAATATTCTTTAGACCAGCTACGCCAGAACTGCAGTCGCATCTGTTGCAGAAGGTGCCAACGCGATAGACGCGACCTGGGAACGTCCTCCACTGCTGGATCCGGTACGGCGAGGAGTGCATCGCCGATTAGGAAGTGTCCCGGAGTAAGGGCCGTGACGTCGCCAGGGTCATCGCTCATAGGTTGTAGTGGCCGAGAATTCAAGCACGCTTCAATTTGGGTGAGCAGCGTCATCATCTCCTCAAAGGTAAGATGCTGGTCGCCGACCACTCTCCGAAGATGATGCTTCGTTGATTTAACGGCTGCCTCCCAAATCCCTCCAAAGTGCGGCGCCGCCGGTGGGTTAAATTTCCAGGTTATGCCCTCTTGTAGTAAATGGGCCTGCATAACCTCACTTTCGCGGAGATTTGGGGCCAGGTTGTCGCGCAGTTCACGTGCTGCCCCTACGAAATTGGTGCCCTGGTCGCTGTAGATGGTGGAGCAGATACCTCTCCTTGAGGTGAAGCGCCGCAATGCCGCCCGGAAGGCTTCCGTACTATAATCAGAAACGACTTCTAGGTGAACGGCTCGAGTGGTGAGACACAGGAACACGGCGACATAACCCTTATGCGTGCGTTGGCCCCTGCCCCTAGAAGCCAACAAAGTGAACGGTCCTGCGTAGTCCAGGCCCACTTGTACGAAGGGCCTGGCAGGTGTGACTCGGTACGCTGGCAAGTCACCCATGAGCTGCTGTCCGGGTGCGGCTCTCCAGCGTATGCAGGTGACGCAACGATGGATATGGGTCTTGACACGCTGTCGACCTTGTAATACCCAATATCTTTGACGTAGAGCAGCCAAGGTAAGTTGAGTTCCACCGTCGAGGGTTCGCTGGTGGGCCTCGTCAATCAGTAAGTCCGTGAAATGTCCCTCCTTTGGTAAGATGATGGGGTGCCTCTCCCAGGAAGGCAATGAAGAGTGTTTGAGGCGACCCCCGACCCGCAGCAGGCCTTGGGAATCTAAGAAGGGAGTGAGTCGTAGCAGCTTGCTGCAACTCGCCAATGTTGTTTGGTTCTCCAGTCGTCGACGGTCATCTTGGAACTCCTGGCGTTGGATCAGCTTGATCCAATGCACGCGTGCTGCTTCCAGTTCCGCAGGTACCAGGCAAGGCCCTCTGCTTGGTCGTGGCTGTCGACGTCGGGGCCAGCGCAGGCACCACGCAGTTATCTTCAGGAGCTTCTGAAGAGAGGAGTAGTTAGTCAAAAGGTAATTGGGTGTTACCTTCTTTACGTTGGTGGTCACATTGGACACGACTTTAGCTTCCAAATCAGTTGTCTGATCCTGATTTATAGGATCGCTCAACCAGTGAGGGGATCCCGTGAGCCACGCTGGTCCCTTCCACCATAGTTCGAAGTTCGGGAGCTGATTGGGCGGCATTCCTCTGGAGGCACAGTCGGCTGGATTGTCGCTGCCAACCACGTGATGCCACCGTGCTTCCGGTAGCTCCCGCTGGATTTCTGCCACCCGATTACCGACGTAGGTTATCCATCTTGACGGATGGCCCCGGATCCAATCCAACACTACCTTTGAGTCGCTCCATAGATGTGTCTGGACGCCGTCCAGTGGTATGGCTCCTTTCGTGGTGGACACCAGTCGCGACAGCAACGCCGCCGCACATAGTTCGAGTCTGGGGAGCGTGACTCGCTGCAGTGGTGCCACCTTGGTCTTGGCCGTGACCAGGTGCGTCTGCGCAGTACCGTCGTGGTCCACTACGCGCAGGTAGATGACCGCGGCGAAGGCCCTTTCCGAAGCGTCAGCAAAGCCGTGGAGTTCCAACTGCTGGACCCGGGAATGCATGCCCAGCCAGCGTGGCACACGGACATCTGCCAAGCTCTGCAGATCCGCCAGGAACTGGGTCCATTCCTTTCCCTCAGTTGGCGGCAGCGTAGTGTCCCAATCTATTTTCAATAACCACAGGGATTGTAAAAATATCTTGGCCTTTACAGTTACCGGTGCCAGTAGTCCGAGCGGGTCGAAGATCCGCGCGATTCGGGAGAGTACAGTACGGCGGGTAACCGGGGCGACGGTCGTATCCGCAGACACCTGTACTCGGAATTCGTCTCCTCGCACGTTCCAGTGAACACCCAGCGCCGTGTGTAGCGTGTCCTCATCCCAATTGACGGCCGTGGGTACCTCTTCGCCGGGGAGTTCCTCGAATAAAGTGGGAGAGTTAGATACCCACTTTCGTAGGTTGAAGCCGCCCGCCCTGCAGAGCGAGCGCAGCTCTGACTGAATTTTCCTTGCTTCTTCTTCGCAGTCGGCTCCCGTCAGTACATCGTCCATGTACACGTCACTCTCCAGTATTGATGCAGCTCTTGGGAAGTTGGAGCGCTCATCCTGCGCCAGTTGCCGCAGCGTGCGGATGGCCAGGTAGGGTGCACAAGCTAATCCGTAAGTGACAGTGTTTAGTTCAAAATCGCTTACGTGTTCTGCCTCTTGTCGTCGCCACAACAGCCGTTGGAATCGCCGATCCCCCGGGTGCACGAGTATCTGGCGAAACATCTTCTCAATATCCGCAGTCAAGCAGATGCGATGAATCCTCCAGCGCAGCAGTACTTGTGGTAGGCCCGGTAGCAAGTTGGGTCCCACCATGAGCAGATCGTTCAAGGATTTCCCGGAACTGGTAGCGTAGGAGCCGTTGAACACCACCCGAAGCTTCGTGGTAGTGCTACTCGCCTTATAGACTCCGTGGTGCGGCAAGTAGTAGCAGTCATTTTCGCTGTGAGATTCGTTAACTTTAGTCATGTGCTTCAGTTCCTCATACTCACGCAGGAATGATGTATAGGCCTCCTTGAAGTGCGGGTTCCGATCGCACTTAGCTTCTGTGCGTCGGAGGATTCGGGCAGCCCCGGCGCGAGACTCGCCCAATCCTTGCGTCTCCTTGAAGGGGAGTCGCACCATATAGCGGCCCGACGGTAGACGTTGGTGGGTATTGCAGAAATACTCTTCACACTCCTGGTCCTCAGCATTGAGGGTAGTGACCAGCTTCACCTCTTCTTGCTCCCAGAAGCGTTGGACCAGTGTCATGAGGTCACGCTCCATAGTACACTGGAGTGTGACTAATCCAGCTGATTCACCTGATGCGCAGCGATCGGCGGGCAGGGCGAGGCCCGATACTATCCAGCCCAAGATCGTTTTTTGGGCAATGGGTTCGCCTCTTCGCCCTTTGCGGAGGCCATCCTCCAGTATCAAGGAGTAGACGTCGGCGCCCAGCAAGACGTCGATTTGGGTACCGTTGTTGAAGTCCGGGTCAGCAAGAGGTAGGCCCTGCAGGTGGGTCCAAGCATCCCTACGTTGGCTGACCTGCGGAGTATAGGATGAGATGCGCGGTAGCACCAGAGCGTTGGTTGCCCGCCGTGGGCCTCGACCTCCATCTGGCGTGAATTCCAGGTGGACACTCCCCCGCACACGCTCCGTCCGCTGGTTTCCGATGCCGATGATATGCACATTGGAGGGTCGTCTCGGTAATCGCAGCAATTGCACCAGGGCCTCCGTGACCAAGGAGACTTCGCTCCCCTGATCGATAAGCGCCCGGACGGATCTAGACTCGCCGTCCGGGGAGCGAATCGTTATCCTGGCCGTAGCTAAGAGGACTGGAGGGAAGCACCCTGTAGCGCGAGGCAGGCTCTCCCTCGGCTCTGCCCTTCCCAGATTGATGGAGACCTCAGCGTTGTCCGGAGCCGCCTGGACGCCCTCGTCGTGGATGGAGGTATGGTGTTTCTGTGTACATTCTTGGCAACGCTTCTCACATTTACAGTCCGCGACCCGATGTCTCCCCAAGCAATTGAAGCAGAGATGTTTAGCTAATAGTATCTCCTTACGCTCCTTCGGGCTCTTCGATTTGTATTCCGCGCAAAATAAGATAAAGTGCTTGGCTCCGCAGAGCATGCATTGGTCAGACGAGCCCTTTGGCTGGCTCACCTGGTGAATCTTGACGGTTTTCTGCATTCCAGCTGGTTTCGATGCTCGTCCGGCTGGTGCCCTCCGCTGCTCCTCCAAGGCCTCCACGGTATTAACTCGTCCCTCCACGAATTCCTTTAACTCATCAAAGGTCGAGGGCAGTCGGGCCTTGCCGTGGAGGGTCTCCCATTCACGCCGTGATTGAGGATCTAGCTTCTCGACGATAAGGTGCACGAGCCAGTCGCCGCTGGCGTCGTAAGGCCTCTTCAGGGCTGCGAGGGCTTCCACAGAATCGCACATGGTATAGTAGAAGTCCTTGAGTTCCGGCCCGGACTCTCGTGTAAGCATGGGCAGATCGAAGATGGCCGCCATTAGATTCTTGACCGCCAACCGCTGGTTGGAATAACGGTCTTCCAGAACCTTCCAGGCTGCTTTAAAGTTCTCTTCCCGCACAGGCATATTACGCAGAAGTCTCGCGGCGTCTCCGGTAATGGCACCGCGCAGGTAATACAACCTCTCCGCATCGGACAAGGTCGCGTCCCGGACCACGAGGGACTCGAACAGCCCTTGGAAGGATGGCCAATCCTTATGCTGCCCGGAAAAATTTGGCAATGGAATCCGCGGTAACGAGGCCTTCGATCGTCCTACTGCCGCCGTATCCGTCGTAGTTGTATTTTCCCGCGAGACGCGATCTACTGCACGCTGCGCGGCCTGCTCCAGGTTGGTGATCTCCTCCAACTTTGCTACTAGTAGGGCCTCCTGTCCTAGAAAGATCTCCTCCATCGCCGATGGCTGACCTTCCTTGAAGTACGGGTCGCCTACTAGATCAGGATCGGCGGACATCGCGATCAACTTATCGTGCTGCGCCTCGAATTTAGCCCAATTCTTGCGCAGGGCCCCCAAGCGAGTAGATACGGTTGACTTTGTGAAATTATTAGCACCTAATTTCTTTAAATTGTCGTAGGCACGTGCGATACGACCGTAGAGGTCACGTTGTCCCGTTATGATATGGCTCATTGTTCCAGAGGTCACGCACGACGGTTACGCACGACACGCGCGAGGAATCCCGAACGTTCCAGAAACAAATCCAAACGGCGCTGATCCGGCTCGAAGGACCAAAAATGTTAGCGAAGCAAACTCAGCGCGCGTCTCCGGAACCGGGATATCGAAAGAGGAATGTCTTAGATTTAGGATGCCTTATCTGTACGCACTATTTTTAATATTAGTCTTAATTTACACTATACACTATTTACAATAAAGAGTCTCTTGCGCAATTCTGGTCTAACAGCAATAATAGCGGTTCTCCTACGCGGTAGGGTTCTGGAACAATCAGCGCGTTGCACGTGGGCTCGGCCCGAAGCCCTTTTACAAAGCGAAGTAAAACGGTGAAGAAAGCAAGCGAACAAAGCAAACTAGCAAGCAAGCGATCAAAGCGATTTAGCAAGTTGAAACTCTTTAGCGCGTGTTACCTCTTGGACGGCTCGTCAATAAGTAGGTCGAGGAAATCTGCGTCGATTTCCTCGAATCCACGGTCTCTCCCCCTTCCATCGATCGCCGATCGATGGAAGGGAGCGCATGATCGATGCTCCGCGCGAGCGAGGTGGGGCATACAAAGCATTTGTCACACCTGGGTCCGCTCGGGGGACGGGAGATGGCGCGCCAATTACTATTTTCTTAACAACATCAATTCGACGTGTCTCAGTCGATCAAGACGTGCAGGATTTGTGAAGGAAACCATCATACCTCTCTTCATGATGTTCAGCGCCCAACCGAGCAGTCAACGGTTCACCACCCTGCACTGCAAGGTTTTCATTCAGCCCGGGTGATTCTAAGCACCGCTCGGGTTAAATTGCTGGATCCCAGTAGACCAGCTGTTTTCGTGCGAGCACTCATCGATCCAGCGAGTGAAGTGTCAATCATTTCGGAGTCCCTAGTGCAACGACTGGCGCTCAGTCGTAAGGGAGCTCGAATACCTTTGCTTGGAGTGGGCGGGAGCTCGGTCCCGCTGCACGAAAGGGCACACGACAATCACTGTTGCATCCCACTGCAACAAAGAGTGCCGTCACGAAGTGTCAGCATTAATCTTGTCGGAGCTCTCTGGACACGTACCGCAGAAGTTCCCAGAAGAAAGGACATGGCATCACCTGCAAGGACTTCCACTTGCAGATCCGTGGTACCAGCGGAGTGATTCAGTGGAGTTTCTCTTGGGTGCCGACGTGTACAATAAGATCCTCCGCTGTGGGGTGCGGCTAGGAGGCCCTAGCGCTCCCGTTGCCCAAGAGACCTGTCTGGGATGGATCCTCAATGGCGGCGTCAAGGGCAATCCGGGCAACGCTGACCAATTGTCGGGCACATCTTCGATCCACCACTGCACTGTGGACAAGGATTTGGTAAGAATTCTAACCAAATTTTGGGAGCAGGAAGAAATTTCCGTAGCTGTACCACCAACGCCGGAGAATGAAGAGTGCGAGCGGCACTTCCTGCAGACGTATCGACGCGACGATGAAGGTCGCTTCATCGTGAGATTGCCCTTTAAGACAATCCCAAGCTTGGGCAATTCCCGACGTGCAGCGTTGGGGACTCTGGAGGCCATGCAGCGCAAGTTCCGGCGATCGGCGAGTCTGCAAAAGGCATACACGGATTTTATGACTGAGTACGAGTCTATGGGGCACATGACTCGCGTTATAAATTCCGGTGGGGACCTCGCCAAGCACGACGGCTTTTACTTGCCGCATCACGGGGTGTGGAAGGAGACGAGCACGACTACCAAACTCAGAGTGGTATTCAATGGCTCGAAGAAGGACACTCAACGAGTTCCTCCACACAGGGCAGAATCTGCTCCCTCCACTGGCGGAGGTGCTCCTCTGCTGGCGAAAGCACGCAGTGGCTTTCACGGCTGACGTAGCCAAAATGTATCGCCAGATTCGGGTGCAGAAGGACGACTGGAGATGGCAGAAAATTCTGTGGAGCCAACATGCTGACGAGGCCCCTCAGGAGTATCACCTGTGCACAGTCACGTACGGTTTGGCATGCGCTCCGTACCTGGCGATCCGGTGCATCCACCAGTTAGCGGACGAGGAAGCTGCGAGGTATCCAGGGGCAGCGAGGGTCGACCGTCGCGACGTCTACGTGGACGATGTCCTATCCGGAGGTTCTACGCTGGACGAAGCACAGCAGCTTCAACGCGAGCTGTATGAGCTCCTCATGGCGGGCGGGTTCCCGCTCCGAAAATGGGCTTCCAATTCTAGGGAGCTGCTGAGCGGCATCACTGTGGACGACGCAGAGGCTACTCGGAGCTGGACGTCTTCCAGCCCACACAGCGTGCTGGGGATCGAGTGGCTGCCTTCTGCTGATTGTTTTCAGATTACCGCCGCCGACAGCCCAGGAGCAGCAGCTGCAACCAAGAGGACTGTGTTGAGCAAGACGGCCCAGCTGTTCGACCCTCTGTGATGGTTGGCGCCAGTGACTATCGTAGCCAAGATCCTGATCCAGGAACTGTGGCTATTGAAGAGCGATTGGGACACTCCGTTGCGACCACGGGAGAAGCAACACTGGTCGCAGTTCGTGCTGGAGCTACCGTTTCTAGCAGGCGTCCAGATTCCCCGATGGCTAGGGTGGCTGCCTTCCAGTAGCATCGTGGAGATGCACGGCTTCGCAGACGCTTCCGAGCGCGCCTACGCAGCGGTCCTCTACCTCCGAGTGGTCGACGTATCGGGCTCATCACGATCGACACTGGTAACTGCCAAAAGCAAAGTTGCTCCATTAAAGCAGGTTTCGATACCTCGGCTGAAGCTCTGCGCCGCGTGGCTGCTGACACGCCTAGCGGCACACACACTCACCGTTCTGGATCTGGAGAAGGTGGACGTACATCTGTGGAGCGACTCCCTTGTGGCTCTGGGGTGGATTCGAGGACACCCGACGCGATGGACTACATACGTGGCCAACCGGGTCTCCTCAATCCAGCAGAAGATGCCACTTGCAGTGTGGCATCACGTCCAAGGCCCCGACAACCCGGCGGACTGCGCGTCCAGAGGTCTATCACCAAGGGACCTCGTGGACTTTGCCCTCTGATGGACGGGGCCGAGCTGGATCAACTTCCCTGATCTATGGCCTAGGATGGAGTCCAGAATCCAGGAGCCAATCTTGGAGCAGCGAACCAGGAGTCTTCATACCCAACTACCTGGGGAGGACGAGGTGAGCCGCCTATAACAAGGTACTCTAACCTCCATCGCCTCTTCAGAGTAACCGCATGGTGTTGCCGCTGGTTACCCGAGCACAAGGAGAAGCGATCAGCATACCTCACATCGGAGGAAATCCATGCGGCCCGAAGACGACTGGTTCGGCTGGTGCAGCGACAGGCCTTTCAAACGGAGGTCAGCAGCCTGCAGAACAAGCGGAACATTCCGTCAAGGAGTCGTCTGCGGAAATTAAACCCTGGGCGAGGAAGGGCTATTGAGGGTAGGAGGGCGACTTCAAGAAGCCTTGCTACCATACGACCGGACTCATCCTCTCATTCTGCCGGATGAGTCTCCCTTGGCGATCCTGTGGGTGAAGGCAGCTCATCTACGATGTCTTCACGGAGGTGTTCAACTTACGCTGGCAACAGTCAGACAGGAGTGCTGGATTCTGAGGGGTCGTCCGATGGTAAAATCGTGCCTGCGAACATGCATTATTTATTTTAGATGGAGACATCAACCTCCTGTACAATTAATGGGTACTCTTCCCCGCGCGCGGGTCATTCCGTGCAGACCATTCTTGAGAACCGGTGTAGACTATGCCGGTCCCATTCAGGTGCGCTCCGGTCGGGGCGTGGACAAAAAAGCGTTAAAGGATACATTGCCTTATTTATCTGCCTGTCAACGAAGGCAGTCCATCTGGAGTTGGTGTCCGATGGAAGTGCTAAGACGTTTCTGGCCGCGCTCAGGAGATTCGTGGCTCGCAGGGGTATCTGTACAGAAATGTACAGCGACTGTGGTACCAATTTCGTGGGAGCCAACCGCGAGTTGCGATCCCTCCTGCGCGCTGCCCAGCTAGACGGCCGCGACCTCCTCACCACCATTGCCGCGGAGGGCATTGAGTGGAAATTCAATCCACCTGCAGCCCCTCATTTCGGAGGCTTGTGGGAGGCAGCGGTCAAGTCTGTCAAGCACCACCTCCGACGACAGATCGGTGAGCAGAAACTCACATTCGAGGAATTGTCCACGCTCCTAGCCGGGATCGAAGCGTGCCTGAATTCCAGACCTCTGGAGCCATTGTCGGACGACCCTAAGGACCTTCAAGCGTTGACCCCAGATCATTTTTTAATCGGAGGTCCATTAATCGCTCTTCCTGAGCCTAGCTTGGAGGAGGTGCCGATGTCCAGACTCTCCCGGTGGCAGCTAGCCCAACAAATGCAGCAACATTTTTGCCGCCGATGGTCGAAGGAGTATTTGAATACTCTGCAGACTCGAGAGAAATGGTGTCAGGTACAACCTGCAATTCAAAAAGGGGCATTATGCCTCTTAAAACAAGAACTTCTTCCACCGACGCGGTGGCCATTAGCCCGAATTACTTCTGTGCATCCAGGCCCGGATGGACTCATTCGAGTAGTCACGGTGAGAACCGCTAAAACAGAAGTCAAGCGACCCATCAACAAGGTCATTGTATTGCCCATCCGGCGGAGAAGAGTCTGGACACGGCCCACTCTTCCAGGCAACAAGGCTAACCTCAATTTTTTTATACTTATATCCACTCACCTTTTATTTGATTTCTTTGATGAAAACTGTCCGTCCAGTGTGTCTGCGAGAATCGTGTCTTCTTTACTTGGCGGTTCACAACACACGTTTATTACTTGTAACATCATTTTATTTTATTTTATATTACACATGTATTATATTATTAATTTCTTTGTAGGCTTATACTGCGCATTTACGACCACGCGGGCTGACGCGGGCAGTCATTGTTCGCGCTTGGATGCCGGCGGCGCCCTCTCACGTCTGCAACGGTTAAGGCCCACAACGCAATTCATCGAAGCACGAGGAGTGCAATATTTCGACAAGCTCCTTGACGAGGCGGGCGGGAAATGTTGGAGACAGAGTGAGGAGGTTGCCGTCGACGTCACGAGCAAGGCGATGCGCGGTGTTAGATCTCGGTCGCGGGCCGATACAAATCGGCGAATGCCTACAAGGAACTGAGCGAGCCATCTCTGGGTGTTTACCACTAATTGCGATGGCTCACTCGGTTCCTAATTACGTCACCTACGCACACGTGACTTCCCTGAATCCTGGCAAGGATTCCGGGAGTCGAGATTTCCGGCTTCTTCTCGCTTCGACTTCCGAACGGAAACCACATGACGGTGGCGGGCCAATCCAGTCCCGAGGTCGTGGGGACGACCCTATAGTCGTCGGATATGTCGGCGGTTGGCCAACTTTGGCCCGTGGTCGTGGGCACGACCCAATAATCGTCGGACATAACGGTGGCGGGCCAATCTAGTCCCGGGGTCGTGGGGACGACCCTATAGTCGTCGGAGAAGTCGGTGGCTGGCCAACGTAGGCCCAGGGTCGTTAGAACGACCCTATAGTCGTCGGACAAGCCTGCGGCGAGCCAACCTAGTCCCGGGGACGTCGGGACGGCCCTATAGTCGTCGGACAAGTCGGCGGCTGGCCAACGTAGGCCCAGGGTCGTGGGGACGAGCCTGTAGTCGTCGGACATGACAGTGGCGGACCAATCTAGTCCCGGGGTCTTGGGGACGACCCTATAGTCGTCGGAAATGTCGGCGGCTGGCCAACTTTGGCACGTGGTCGTGGAGACGACCCTATAGTCGTCGGAAATGTCGGCGGCTGGCCAACTTTGGCCCGTGGTCGTGGGGACGACCCTATAGTCGTCGGAAATGTCGGCGTCTGGCCAACTTTGGTCCGGGGTCGTGGGGACGACTCTATACTCAACGGACAAGTTGGCGGCGGGCCAACCTAGTCCCGGGGTCGTGGGGACTACCCTATAGTCGTCGGAAATGACGGCGGCGGGCCAACTTAGTCCCGGGGTCGTGGGGACGGCCCTATAGTCGTCGGACATGACGGCGGCTGGCCAAGATTGCCCCAGGGTCGTGGGTACGACCCTATAATCGTCGGACATGACGGCGGCGGCACAATCACTGGCGGCTATACCAACGGCCACACTCCAGTCGCTCTCTGCTTTGCCCTCAGCTGATATGATCAGGGACATAGTTGGCAATCTTATTGATTCGAAGCTAGCTGCTTTCCGAGAGGACATCTTAACGAGCATAAAAGCAGAAGTGGGGGTTATGAGGTCGGATATTATTTCGTTGACTGAAAGGGTTCAGGCTCTTGAGGATAACCCGGCCATCTATGCGGAACAGCAGTCCGGACCCTCTACTGAAGACGTCATCGACGAGTTGAACGAAAGGGATCGGAGGGCAAAAAATATCATTATTTTTGGTATGCCGGAGCCACGGGAATCCTCGGCCGAACTTATGAGATCCGCAGAGTTGGAAGCTGTTCGCGTCGTTCTGAACGAGATTTGCCCCCTCGACACCCAGGCTCTAGTTGCTCATCGCCTCGGTAAACCGGGTAAAACACCCTGCAGGCCTCTCTGCGTCCGACTCGACTCTGTAGCCGAAGTGAAGAAGGTTCTTCAAGGGAAACATCGATACAAAGGCCCATACAAAATCTCCGACGATAAGACCATGCAACAACGAGGGACGCTTTCGCAACTCAGAGAGAAGCTCCGTGACCTTCACGAGCAGGGAGAGACCCACATGACGATTCGCTATATTCGAGGTGTCCCTAAAATCGTGCCTGGCAAGGATCGCCGTGATTCCCCTCCAAAAAACGCGGGCAGTTCCCTTTAGTGTATTTCCAAAATGTTCGTGGCCTACGCACTAAACTCTTTACGCTATGTAATTCGCTACTCGCGTCGGCGGTCTCTTATGATGTGATTATTTTCGTGGAGACATGGCTGAACTCAACCATTTCTACTATTGAACTTGGTTTTGTTGACTATACTGTTTTTAGATGCGATAGATCTCCTAGTGTTTAGAAAATAACGGATCGCAAACGTCGCTGGAACTGGGAACTCGCGAGAGGGCTTCTATAAATTTGTGACCCCAACGTCTAAGCACTAGTTTAATACTTAAGTCACTATTTACATTTTGTACAATAAAGGAAACGCACGCACAAGTTTACTAAAGGACAAACACTAGCTTTCCTACGCCGTAGGCTTAATCTAGTTTAACAATCGAAGCACGCGGGATCGGCCCGATTCCGTAAGCAAAGCGAAATATAAGTAGTTCTCCTACGCGGTAGGGTTTTCTAGAAAGCAGCACGTTGCACTTGGGCTCGGCCCGATGCCCTTTACAACGCGAAACCAGCGGACTGACAAAGCGCGTGGATTCGGCCCGAATCCAATAAAGCAAAGTGATCTAAACAACGTGACTTTGTAGACGGCTCGTCGACAAGTGAAGTGTACAGAGCGTGATCCAGGAAATCGGCCCGATTTCCTGGAAGGCAGAAGCAGTCCCCCCTTCCATCGGTTGTAAGGCGATGGAAGGGGCCGTTTTCGGCGCTCCACATGAGTCAGCGGACCGGTGCCATTATCTAATTCGCGGTACGCCTGGGAGATGGCGTTAAGATGCAGCATTTCCTGAACATTCTCCCCCCATTCATCGGCCCGATGAATAGTTTCTAAGATGGTCGTTATGGCGTAGACCGATCGCGCGGCAACGGCGCCGCTGGGCTCATGTGGAGGCGTCGTTCAACGCCGCAGCGTTGACGCAGTTTTATCTCGCGGTAGCAAACACACGCGAGCAGCAACATTCCATTGAACTCCCGGCAGCAAACGCACGGGTAGTAGCAATCGTTCCATGTTAATCTAAACAAGCAAGAGAAAATATATACAAACAAACGCTTAAATTCTACTCGAGACGATTAATAGCGTAAACCGAGTCCCGCTCGTTTGGCCGTGCTCCCTTTGCAGCGGGCCTATAGGGATAGCAAATTTTCCTTAGGTCAGCTGCGCCAGCATTGTGGTAGCCTCGACATCAGCAAGCAGCCGACGCGACCGCGGGATGTCGTAGAGCGGCGATCAGGAGCGGCCAGCAAAGCGTTGCCGATTAAGCGGTGGTCCGATGAAGACGTCCGCCCGGGCCCTTGCTGCTCTCCTCCAGTGCCTCGACGGTGTTGACCCTCCCTTCTAAGAAGTCCTTCATCTCGATGAAAGTCGGAGGAGTTTTGTCCGTGCGATGTGGGTCTCCCATTCTCGCCGAGATTGGGGATCCAGCCGCTCAGCCACCACGTGAACGAGCCAATCGCCGGTGGTGTCGTAGGGCCTCTTGAGGGTAGCGAGAGCCGTGACGAAGTCGCACAAGGTGTAGTAAACCCGTTAGTCAGGCCCTGACGATCTTCTAGCACTTTCCATGCTGCTTCGCGACCTGCTCCAAATGTGTGCGCTCCTCCAACTTCTCCACCAGCAGGGCCTCCTGTTCCAGAAAATCTCCTCCATCGCCGATGGCTGATCTTCCTTCGAATACGGTTCGCCTGCTAGGTCAGGATCGGCGGACATGGCGATCAAATTTTCGTGTTGCGCCTCAAACTTGGCCCAATTTTGCGCAGGGCACCCAAGCGAGGAGAGACGTTCGCCTTTGTCCAATTGTTAGCGCCTAATTACTTTAGATTGTCGAACGCGCGTGCGATTCGACCGCTGAGGTCACGTTGACCCGTTATGAGATGACTCATTGTTGTCCTACAGGTCACACGCGACGGTTACGCACAACACTCTCGAAGATTCCCGAACGTTCCAGAAATCGCAGATTCCAACGGCGCTGCTCCGGCTCGAAGGACCAAAATGTTTAGAAAATAACGGATCGCAAACGTCGCTGGAACTGGGAACTCGCGAGAGGGCTTCTATAAATTTGTGACCCCAACGTCTAAGCACTAGTTTAATACTTAAGTCACTATTTACATTTTGTACAATAAAGGAAACGCACGCACAAGTTTACTAAAGGACAAACACTAGCTTTCCTACGCCGTAGGCTTAATCTAGTTTAACAATCGAAGCACGCGGGATCGGCCCGATTCCGTAAGCAAAGCGAAATATAAGTAGTTCTCCTACGCGGTAGGGTTTTCTAGAAAGCAGCACGTTGCACTTGGGCTCGGCCCGATGCCCTTTACAACGCGAAACCAGCGGACTGACAAAGCGCGTGGATTCGGCCCGAATCCAATAAAGCAAAGTGATCTAAACAACGTGACTTTGTAGACGGCTCGTCGACAAGTGAAGTGTACAGAGCGTGATCCAGGAAATCGGCCCGATTTCCTGGAAGGCAGAAGCAGTCCCCCCTTCCATCGGTTGTAAGGCGATGGAAGGGGCCGTTTTCGGCGCTCCACATGAGTCAGCGGACCGGTGCCATTATCTAATTCGCGGTACGCCTGGGAGATGGCGTTAAGATGCAGCATTTCCTGAACACCTAGTACTAGCTGTCTGTCAAGGGGGGGCGGAGTACTTATTGCTGTCAGGAAGTCGATACCCTGCCGTGCTGTTACTTTAAGTAGTGCCGATAATGAGGAGGTTTTTGTCAGAGCTCAGCTCCCCAACAATAAATACATGCTGTTCGGCGCTATTTACTTCCCACCTGCGTCCTCGCCGGCACGGTATGCTAGGCATGTGGACTGCGTTTCCGAACTATATAATATGTACAGTGATGACATTATATCTCTTTACGGGGACTATAATCTCCCGCACGCGGTTTGGTTCAATGATAATGGCCTATCGTGTTTCAAGAAACCGGGGGTGTCATCGAACGAATCTGAAGCCATCGATCTCCTCCTCGGCTGTTTCAATTATTGCAACTTAGCTCAATTGAATACGGTCTTCAATTCGTTCGACGGCATGCTCGACCTTATTTTTACTAGTCACTCAAATGTAATTGTCGATTTAGTTATAGATGCCTTAATTGTACCAGACGCTTACCACCCACCCCTGTACACAATGTTCAAAGGATTGTTCACAGAACCAGATTTGTCTGACGAAAAGTATGTTTATAAGGACTTTAAACATGGGGACTACTCCATGATTAGGGACTACCTAAATTCAGTCGACTGGGACTCGCTGACCGGAAACATCGATCCGAGTGTAGCCCTTGATTGTCTATACAGCCATATGAACATAGCCATAAATGCCTTCGTACCGGTAAGATCTGTGTCACGGTCCACTTATCCGAAGTGGTATTCGCCTCGGCTGAAATATCTAATCAGGGCAAAGAAGAGGGCGCATAAGGCATACAAGCAATCAGGGCCACACTGCGATTATTTGTGCTTCTCATCACTCCGTGCGCAATACAAGATTAACTTGGACCGTGATTATCGCAAATATATCGACGGTGTCGAGAACTCGGTTCTGGAGGATGTCAATAGCTTCTGGAGGTTCGTCAAAACCAAGCGGGGTGGTCATGCGATTCCATGCAATATGGAACTGGAGCAGATCTCGGCTGCAACGCCCTCTGAGGTCGCTGACCTTTTTGCCGTCTTTTTTGGTTCCGTGTATGCTCCTCCGTCGGGAGCGGGGCTGGCCTTGAACCCGACTGGGACATCTGACTGTAGTGTAAACATACACGCGTTATCCATCGATATTAGTGAAATTTATAGTAAACTTAACTCGCTTGATGTGAACAAAAGCCCGGGCTTCGATGGAATTCCCCCTCGGTTTCTGAAGGAATGCAGCTTTATACTCTCTAGGCCTCTCTGGCATATATTTAACTCTTCACTAAGGAATGGTGTTTTCCCCACTGTCTGGAAAAATAGTCTTGTAACCCCTATATTTAAGGCGGGAAACCACTCCGATGTAAGAAATTATAGACCAATCTGCAAATTGTCATCTCTGCCGAAGGTTTTCGAGGCTATCGTAACAGAGAAAATAACACCCCTCCTAACTAATATCATCTGCAAGGAGCAGCATGGGTTCGTCCCTGGCAGATCGTCAGCAACAAATTTGGTGGTGTACCAATGTTATGTCTCTGCAGCCCTTGATAAAGGTCTTCAGGTAGATACCGTATACACGGATTTTCGAAAGGCTTTTGATACGGTTGACCACGGTATCCTGATAAACAAATTGATTTCGATTGGCTTTGGTGGCCCGCTACTTTCCTGGATCGGATCTTATCTGAAGGACAGAGTGCAGGTAGTCAGGGTCCAGAACCATCTATGTGCCCCTGTTTCTGTGAGCTCTGGGGTTCCACAGGGGTCGCACCTTGGACCTCTCCTGTTTCTTCTTTTTATTAACGACCTTAAAGACATATTCCGGAACAGCAAATTTCTGCTTTATGCTGATGATTTGAAGATCTTCCGAACTATCCGTGACGGTCATGATGCGGAGAAACTGCAGTATGACCTGTGCAGATTTGAGCGATGGTGCACCACCAACAGGATGCAATTAAACACTGCCAAGTGTGTTATAATGAGGGCCCATAGGGCTGTCAATGCTGTGGTATCGACCTATAAGTTAGGGGACACACCCCTGATCGAGGTCTGTGAAGTCAATGACCTTGGAGTTACGATAGCTTCGGGCCTTGATTTTCGAAACCATTACAGGACAATTACTAGTAAAGCAATGAAAACCCTCGGTTGCATTGCAAGGTTCGGCAGACATTTCAGAAGAGTGGAGTCACTGAAGCTCTTGTATGTGTAATTAGTCAGACCGGTGTTGGAGCATGCGTCAGTTGTATGGAACCCCAGGCATAAGCTATATATAAGCCTTGTTGAAAGGGTTCAACACAGATTCTTAAGACTGGTCTCTAGAGCTTCGGGTAGCCCGATGCGCTTCTATGACCATGACTATGGTCCGGCACTACGGGCGACGAGGATTGCTGCCCTTAGTGATCGGAGGCTTGTTTCGGATCTCATGTTCCTGTTCAAGGTAATTCACGGTCAAATTGACTGCCCGGAGATCTTGGCAACAGTATGCTTCCTCGCCCCGCAACGGGAACTGCGTTCCAAGTCCTTGTTTCTGTCTAAGGTGCCTAAGTACCACAATTATACAGCTGACCCCATCAATAGAGCTATGTGTGAAGCAAATCAATATCTCGCTGACATTGATTTGTTCTCTATATCATGCGATTCATTCCGGCACAAAGTACTCAGGCGACATTCCGATGCGTAAAGCACGCTATACTATACTTATACTTATGTAATTAGAATGGGTTACCAGACTCCTATATTACTGTATAAATTATCAGGTTTATAGTTTTCTATGTTTACTAAAGGGAATTCCCGTTGATGTTAATAATAATAATAATAATAATAATAATAACTTTGGCCCGGGGTCGTGGGGACGACTCTATAGTCGTCGGACAAGTTGGTGGCGGGCCAACCTAGTCCCGGAGCCGTGGGGACGACCCTATAGCCGTCGGACATGTCGGCGGCGGGCCAACCTAGTCCCGGGGCCGTGGGAACGACACTATAGTTGTCGGACATGGCGGCGGCGGGCCAACTTAGGCCCAGGGTTGTGGGGACGACCCTATGGTCATCGAACTTTTCGACGGCTAGTCAAGTTTGGCCCAGGGTCGTGGGAACGACCATATAGTCGTCGGACATGACGGCGGCGGGCCAACTTAGGCCCAGGGTCTTGGGGACGACCCTATAGTCGTCGGACATGACGGCGGCCAGCCAAACTAGTCCTGGGGTCGTGGGGAAGACCCTATAGGAGTCGGAAAAGTCGGCGGCTGGCCAATCTAGTCCCGAGGTCGTGGGGTCGACCCTATAGTGGTCGGGCAAGTCGGCGGCGAGTCAACCTAGTCCCGGGGTCGTGGGGACGACCCTACAGTCGTCGGACAAGACGGCGGCTGGCCAATCTAGACCCGGGGTCGTGGGGACGACCCTATAGTTGTCGGGCATGGCGGCGGCGGGCCAACTTAGGCCCAGGGTTCTGGGGACTACGCTATAATCATCCAAAATGTAGGCGGCTGGCCAACTTAGTCCCGGGGTCGTGGGAACGACCCTATAGTCGTCGGACATAACGGCGGCTGGCCAACGTTGGCCCAGGGTCGTGGGTACGACCCTATAATCGTCGAACATGACGGCGGCGGGCCAACCTAGTCCCGGAGCCGTGGGGACGACCCTATAGTCGTCGGACATGGCGGCGGCGGGCCAACCTAGTCCCGGGCCCGTGGGAACGACACTATAGTTGTCGGACATGACGGCGGCGGGCCAACTTAGGCCCAGGGTCGTGGGGACGACCCTATGGTCATCGAACATGTCGACGGCTAATCAAGTTTGGCACAGGGTCGTGGGAACGACCATATAGTCGTCGGACATGACGGCGGCGGGCCAACTTAGGCCCAGGGTCTTGGGGACGACCCAATAGTCGTCGGACATGTCAGCGGCTGGCCAACCTAGCCCCGGGGTCGTGGGGACGACCCTATAGTCGTCGGACTTGACGGTGGCGGGCCAATCTAGTCCCGGAGTCGTGGGGACGACCCTATAGTCGTCGGACATGTCGGCGGCTGGCCAACCTAGTCCCGGGCCCGTGGTAATGACACTATAGTTGTCGGACATGACGGCGGCGGGCCAACATAGGCCCAGGGTCGTGGGGACGACCCTATGGTCATCGAACATGTCGACGGCTAGTCAAGTTTGGCCCAGAGTCGTGGGAACGACCCTATAGTCGTCGGACATGACGGCGGCGGGCCAAACTAGTCCCAGGGTCGTGGGGACGGCCCTATAGTCGTCGGACATGTCGGCGGCTGGCAAACCTTGGCCCGGGGTCGAGGGGACAACTCTATAGTCGTCGGACATGACGGCGGCGGGACATCTTTGGCCCGGGGTCGTAGGGACGACTCTGTAGACGTCGCACATAACGGCGGCTGGCCAACCTTGTCCCGAGGTCGTGGGGACGACCATATAGTCGTCGGACAAGCCGGCGGCTGGCCAACTTTGGCCCGTGGTCTTGGGGACGACCCTACAGTCGTCCGACATGACGGTGGTGGGCTAATCTAGTCCCGGGGTCGTGGGGACAACCCTATAGTCGTCGGACAAGACGGCGGCAGGCCAACTTTGGCCCGGGGCCGTGGTGACGACCCTATAGTCGTCGGACATGACGGCGGCTGGCAACCTTTGGCCTATGGTCGTGGTGACGACCCTATAGTCGTCGGACATGACGGTGGCGGGCCAATCTAGTGCCGGGGTCGTGGGGACGACCCTATAGTCGTCGGGCAAGTCGGCGGCTGGCCAACTTTGACCCGGGGCCGTGGTGACGACCCTATAGTCGTCGGACAAGTCGGCGGCGAGCCAACCTAGTCCGGGGTCGTGGGGACGACCCTATTGTCATCGGACATGACTGTGGCAGGCCAATCTAGTCCCGGGGTCGTGGGGACGACCCTATAGTCGTCGGACAAGACGGCGGCTGGCCAACCTAGTCCCGGGCCCGTGGTAATGACACTATAGTTGTCGGACATGACGGCGGCGGGCCAACATAGGCCCAGGGTCGTGGGGACGACCCTATGGTCATCGAACATGTCGACGGCTAGTCAAGTTTGGCCCAGGGTCGTGGGAACGACCCTATAGTCGTCGGACATGACGGCGGCGGGCCAAACTAGTCCCAGGGTCGTGGGGACGGCCCTATAGTCGTCGGACATGTCGGCGGCTGGCAAACCTTGGCCCGGGGTCGAGGGGACGACTCTATAGTCGTCGGACATGACGGCGGCGGGACATCTTTGGCCCGGGGTCGTAGGGACGACTCTGTAGACGTCGCACATAACGGCGGCTGGCCAACCTTGTCCCGAGGTCGTGGGGACGACCATATAGTCGTCGGACAAGCCGGCGGCTGGCCAACTTTGGCCCGTTGTCTTGGGGACGACCCTATAGTCGTCCGACATGACGGTGGCGGGCCAATCTAGTCCCGGGGTCGTGGGGAGAACCCTATAGTCGTCGGACAAGACGGCGGCAGGCCAACTTTGGCCCGGGGCCGTGGTGACGACCCTATAGTCGTCGGACATGACGGCGGCTGGCCACCTTTGGCCTATGGTCGTGGTGACGACCCTATAGTCGTCGGACATGACGGTGGCGGGCCAATCTAGTGCCGGGGTCGTGGGGACGACCCTATAGTCGTCGGGCAAGTCGGCGGCTGGCCAACTTTGACCCGGGGCCGTGGTGACGACCCTATAGTCGTCGGACAAGTCGGCGGCGAGCCAACCTAGTCCGGGGTCGTGGGGACGACCCTATTGTCATCGGACATGACTGTGGCAGGCCAATCTAGTCCCGGGGTCGTGGGGACGACCCTGTAGTCGTCGGACAAGACGGCGGCTGGCCAACTTTGGGCCGGGGCCGTGGTGACGACCCTATAGTCGTCGGACATAACGGTGTCGGGCCAATCTAGTGCCGGGCTCGTGGGGACGATCCTATAGTCGTCGGACATGTTGCCGGCTGGCCAACATTGGCCCGGGGCCGTGGGGACGACCCTATAGGAGTCGGACATGTCGGCGGGTGGCCAACCTAGTCCCGAGGTCGTGGGGACGACCCTATAGTCGTCGGACATGTCGGCGGCTGGCCAACCTAGTCCCGAGGTCGTGGGGTTGACCATATAGTCGTCGGACATGACGGCGGCTGGCCAGCTTTGGCCCGTGGTCGTGGTGACGACCCTATAGTCGTCGGACATGACGGCGGCGGGCCAACTTTGTGCCGTGGTCTTGGGGACGACCCTATAGTCGTCGGACATGACGGTGGCGGGCCAATCTAGTCCCGGGGTCGTGGAGACGACCCTATAGTCGTCGGACAAGTCGGCGGCGAGCCAACCTAGTCTGTGGGTCATGGGGACGACCCTATAGTCGTCGGACGTGTCGGCGGCTGGCCAACTTTGGCCCGGGGCCGTGGGGACGACCCTATAGTCGTCGGACAAGTCGACGGCGAGCCAACCTAGTCCGGGGGTCGTGGAGACGACCCTATAGTCGTCGGACATGTCGCCGGCTGGCCAACATTGGCCCGGGGCCGTGGGGACGACCCTATAGTCGTCGGACAAGTCGGCGGCTGGCCAACTTTGGCCCGGGGTCGTGGTGTCGACCCTATAGTCGTCGGACAAGTCGGCGGCGAGCCAACCTAGTCCGGGGGTCGTGGGGACGACCCAATAGTCGTCGGACATGTCGGCGGCGAGCCAACCTAGTCCCGGGGTCGTGGGGACGACCCTATAGTCGTCGGACATGACGGTGGCGGGCCAACCTAGTCCCGAGGTCGTGGGGACGACCGTATAGTCGTCGGACATGACGGTGGCGGGCCAATCTAGTCCCGGGGTCGTGGGGACGACCCTATAGTGGTCGGACATGACGGCGGCTGGCAAACTTCGGCCCGGGGACGTGGGGAAGACCCTATAGTCGTCCAACATGTCGGCGGCGGGCCAACATAGACCCGGGGTCGTGGGGACGACCCTATAGTCGTCGGACAGGACGGCGGCAGGCAAACTTAGGTCCAGGTTCGTGGGGCCGACCCTATAGTCGTCCAACATGTCGGCGGCGGGCCAACATAGACCCAGGGTCGTGGGGACTACGCTATAATCATCCAAAATGTCGGCGGTTGGCCAACTTTGGTCCGGGGTCGTGGGGACGACTCTATACTCATCGGACAAGTTGGCGGCGGGCCAACCTAGTCCCGGGGTCGTGGGGACGACCCTATAGTCGTCGGACATGACGGCGGCAGGCCAACATAGGCCCAGGGTCGTGGCGACAACCCTATAGTCTTCGAACATGACGGCGGCGGGCCAACTTAGGCTCAGGGTAGTGGCGACGACCGTAAAGTCGTCGGAAATATCGGCGGCTGGCCAGCGTAGGCCAAGGGTCGTGGGGACGACCCTATAGTCGTCGGACATGAGGGCGGCGGTCAACTTCGGCCCGGGGACGTGGGGAAGACCCTATAGTCGCCGGACAAGTCGGCGGTGGGCCAACCTAGTCCGGGGGTCGTGGGGACGACCCTATAGTCGTTGGACATGACGGTGGCGGGCCAATCTAGTCCCGTGGTCGTGAAGACGACACTATAGTCGTCGGAAATGTCGGCGGCTGGCCAACTTTGGCCCGTGGTCGTGGGGACGACTGTTTAGTCGTCGGACATGTCGGCGGCTGGCCAACCTAGACCCGGGGTCGTGGGGACGACCCTATTGTCGTCGGACATGACGGTGGCGGGCCAATCTAGTCCCGGGGTCGTGGGGACGACCCACAGTCGTCGGACATTTCGGCGGCTTGCCAACTTTGGCCCAGGGTGGTGGGGACGACCCTATAGTCGTCGGACATGTGGGCGGCTTGTCAACCTAGTCCCGGGGTCGTGGGAAAGACCCTATAGTCGCCGGACAAGTCGGCGGTGGGCCAACCTAGTCCGGGGGTCGTGGGGACGACCCTATAGTCGTTGGACATGACGGTGGCGGGCCAATCTAGTCCCGTGGTCGTGAAGACGACACTATAGTCGTCGGACAAGACGGTGGCGGGCCAATCTAGTCCCGGGGTCGTGGGGACGACTCTATAGTCGTCGGACAAGTCGGCGGCTGGCCAATTTTGGCCCGTGGTCGTGGGAACGACCCTATAGTCGTCGGACAAGTCGGCGGCTGGCCAAATTTGGCCCGTGGTCGTGGCGACGACCCTATAGTCGTCGGAAATGTCGGCGGCTGGCCAACTTTGGCCCGTGGTCGTGGGGACGACTGTTTAGTCGTCGGACATGTCGGCGGCTGGCCAACGTAGACCCGGGGTCGTGGGGACGACCCTATTGTCGTCGGACATGACGGTGGCGGGCCAATCTAGTCCCGGGGTCGTGGGGACGACCCACAGTCGTCGGACATTTCGGCGGCTTGCCAACTTTGGCCCAGGGTGGTGGGGACGACCCTATAGTCGTCGGACATGTGGGCGGCTTGTCAACCTAGTCCCGGGGTCGTGGGAAAGACCCTATAGTCGCCGGACAAGTCGGCGGTGGGCCAACCTAGTCCGGGGGTCGTGGGGACGACCCTATAGTCGTTGGACATGACGGTGGCGGGCCAATCTAGTCCCGTGGTCGTGAAGACGACACTATACTCGTCGGACAAGACGGTGGCGGGCCAATCTAGTCCCGGGGTCGTGGGGATGACTCTATAGTCGTCGGACAAGTCGACGGCTGGCCAATTTTGGCCCGTGGTCGTGGGAACGACCCTATAGTCGTCGGACAAGACGGTGGCGGGCCAATCTAGTCCCGGGGTCGTGGGGACGACCCTATAGTGGTCGGACATGACGGCGGCTGGCAAACTTCGGCCCGGGGACGTGGGGAAGACCCTATAGTCGTCCAACATGTCGGCGGCGGGCCAACATAGACCCGGGGTCGTGGGGACGACCCTATAGTCGTCGGACAGGACGGCGGCAGGCAAACTTAGGTCCAGGTTCGTGGGGCCGACCCTATAGTCGTCCAACATGTCGGCGGCGGGCCAACATAGACCCAGGGTCGTGGGGACTACGCTATAATCATCCAAAATGTAGGCGGTTGGCCAACTTTGGTCCGGGGTCGTGGGGACGACTCTATACTCATCGGACAAGTTGGCGGCGGGCCAACCTAGTCCCGGGGTCGTGGGGACGACCCTATAGTCGTCGGGCATGACGGTGGCGGGCCAATTTAGTCCCGGGGTCGTGGGGACGACCCTGTTACGTCCCGAAACTTCAAAATTTTTTTAAAATCTTTAGTTGTTTTTTTTTCTTTCTCTTTTGCTAGTGGGCGGAGTGCTTTGACAACGTTTCGCGTTCTGGGAAATCCCTTGTCGAACGCACTCCTGCTTACTATATTTTATCAATGTAACCGAATATTCGGTACTTGGAACGTTGTCGTCGCGACGTTTGGTCACCGCTCTGCACCCTGAGCGTGGGACTGTGCTGAGGCATCAGCGTGGTTCTCGGTAGTTCGTTCAAAAATAAGCAGCGGTTCTCACATCTCGCGACATTGACTAAATGTAAGCGGCGGAGGTGCGTCTCGACAATGCATTTAGCATTCTGGTGAAACCTCATCGAGCGCATTTCCGACCGTCGAATCGTCGCGTCAATGTAGAGGAGTGATCTGAGTGTAGGAATGCGTGAGGACGAGAGTACCCTGTTCGGCGCCGGTAGCCCATAAATGTAAAGTATGAAAGGATGAAGGTGAGAACACCTAATGACACCATGCATCGCTTGCTGGGGCATGATTGTGACTGCGGCGTCAGCTTTTCTGAGCGGGCCTCGCGGCTGGACGCTCTCGGGGGCGCGAAGCTGAAGTCACTCTGTCGTACAGTCGCGGAGAGCGTGACAAGGTGTCCGTGGATCGTAACTTATTTTATCTTAACTCAAGTTCCGTTTCGAGCCAGAGATTCCAACGTTTATAGTGAATGGACTCATTCTTTCCACGTTAAAAAGTGTTGTTAACTTCATCGTGTTTTTTATTTTCAATTTTATAAATCTGCGTTTTATATATAGTTCATAACCTTCGTTAATTTTCTATATGCGTTGGGACCAGCCTTCTGTTAGATCCAACCCCTTTTGTGCTTTGAGTTTTATTTTATTTTATTTATCGCTTTTATTTGTGATTGCCAATATCGTGTGTGTGTGTGTGAGTGTGACTTTCTTTTCTCAGGCACAGAAAAGGTCTTTCATAGAGCAATAACGAAAAGGAATTTCAAACATTGTAACAGATAAACGATATAGCGGGTGAGTGCGCATTTCTTTTCCTTAAAGTATTGTAAACAGAATAACGATTGGCGAGCGTAAACTCATGTAAAACAAATATATTATGTGCTCTATTGCCAACTGGCGAATGCGGAGGTAACGGAGAGTCAATATTGGCTTTAGCCAATATTTTGGGATTACCCTCGGCTCTTTAGCCTTCTTAACGCCAGAACGAGAGAAAGAATGAAATATAATAAATTCACACTTGAACCTTTCATAAGAGTAAAAGGTTAGTTATTGTTAAACCTTCCGTAACATAGATATCCATCTTTCATAGTAACTCAGTGCGGGACCTGTATAGGACTAGATCTTGGAATCCCGATACCAAACAAAATTCTATAAATTACTAATTAATAATTTGCACTGTAACGCGCATAACATTCTTCCGATTAGACCGATTTGGATACTAATTACTCGAATTCCACGTTTACCTGGTAACCGCGTTACAGAACTGGTGGCAGCGGTGGGATGTCAAGATCGTGCATTGAGTGATTGTTTATCTCACGAAGCAGTGAAATTACCTTATTTTGTTTTGTATAAAATTCTTAAAAGGCTCTAGTGTAACGTTCAATTGTGGGACAAATTGGTGGCGTTCAAGACTATATTTTGAAAACAATATCATTCGTTTTTCTAATTTTTATACATACAATATTGCATCTTTACCAATTTTGTGTGTGATCTTGTGTTAGTAAACTTCATACTCAAAATGCCGGAAACGGGACGAACTAGTGCTTCGGGCACGAACGCGAATGTTTCTGGAAATAATACCGATTTAAACGTTTCGAACGCTATGATGACATCGATGGCGGAGTGCTTTACCCTTCAGCACAGTACTTTAAACATTCCGTTCTACGATGTTAAAAACATACCTTTAAAAAACTTTATACAAGATATTAGAAATGGCGCAGTCTTTGTTCCTCCCGCGTTAGAATCTTCGTTCTTAAAAGCAGTGCTAGGTAAATTGCAAAAGACAGCTAGAGATAGCACTTGGGGCAAGACGTTCAATAATTTGGATGAATTGATAAAACATTTAAAGGCCAGATTCGGATCAGATAAAACCTATCCTGATTATCATCATGAAATCGAAAATATTAGGATGAAGCGTGGTGAAACTGTTAACGATTTCCATGACCGGTTAAATATTCTATTTAATGGCGCTAAAACAGTTTTAGAAGATAAATATCCCGAAAATGCGGGACAAATGTTGGAACCAATTAAAGAAGTAACCCTGGAAGCGTTCATTCGAGGGTTGCCCGATGAAATCACGCGAGCGGTAGACGCACGTGATCCCAAAAACCTGGAAGATGCATTAAAATTTGCGCGTCGGGCGGAAATCAAAATCAGATCTGGAATATTACCGTCCGGTGAAACTTCGCGGGTAACGTTCGCGGAAAATAATTATTCATCAAATTCAAGATCAGTTTCTCCATCGTATTCGAATTCCGCTAATCATGGCACTTCGAGACACTACCAGAATTATTCAATAACCAGACGTGAAGGAAATCGTTCGCGATCGCCATCCCCAAATCCAATAGATACAAAGGATGTTAAATTAAAATCACCTAAACCTACTCAATCAGAATACACAAATTATCCTCGATACTCGGATCGCCAACGATACGATCATCAAGGGCATCCAACCTATCCATTTTATCCACCTTATTATTATCCTCATATGGCTCCATTTCCTCCATATTATCCACCTTATTCAGCATACCCTCATGATTTGAATAATAGACCACCAAACGCATCGAGTAGACCAAGTTCGCCATATTCGAATAGACCACCTTCGCCACATCCGAGTAAAATTAATTCAACTACCGACAGCAATAATTTAAACTCACAGACGACTCGTCACGGAGACGCGGCGATGAGTCCTGCGTCAACAGAGCGTCACACAACCGCGAGAAATCTAAAGCGAGCTCAGTAATGTTAACCGTAAATACTGAATCCCCTGTAGTTAAGATGTCCGGAAACAAATTGCGGTCCGGGCATGCACATTTCTTGGTAGATACAGGGGCAGATATTAATGTAATTAAATTAGACGCACTATTAGATGATGCAATCGTGGCACTTGACGAATCGGCAACTCTTTCAGGAATCACGCCGGGAACATCAGAAACATTAGGAACCACTTTCATCACGTTGCAATCAGAACCGATTAGATTTCACGTTGTAAAATCTTGTTTTCCGATACGAGCTGACGGTATATTAGGAAAGGAATTTTTAAGACAGGAACAAGCGGAGATATCATTTGCCCATAACACATTGGTTACTCAGTCAAATCCAATTAGACGTATACGTTTTGTGGGGGGGGGGAACCTTTAACAAAAAAACGGTTGAATAGTAAACCTCGCATTTTACGAATTAGTGCTCGAGGCAGACAGCCAATTGCCATCGATGTCATAAATAGCGATTTGAAAGAGGGTGTTAGAAAGCTTATCAGCGGATCGGGCAAGGAATTGCAGGAGCTTCTTAAAGCACGACGAGGAGGCTTTATCTCTCTGAGGCACGAGGACTTTAGCGAAACGTTCACGATTATATTGAGTCTATGTACAATGTCACAATAAATTACACACTATTTACAATAACTAAACTATTTTAACGGAAGCGTTTGACGCAAGCAGGCGCGACAAACCCGAAAGCACTATAGCAAGTTACAGCGCGATTTAGTAGCGTAGCAAAGCAGCAAGTGCACAAGAGCAAAGCGTAGCGTAATAAAGAAGCGTGTATAGCGTAGCGAAATCGCGAACAGAGTGATCCAGGAAAACGCCGTCGGTTTCCTGGAAGGAAGAAGTCTCCCCCTTCCATCGATCGCGAATCGAGGGAAGGGATCGTGATCGCGGCTCCACATGAGTCAGCGGGCTGAGCCGCAAATCGCCTAATTATTGACGGTTCTGTAAGATGGCGCAAGAATGCCTCTTTTCTCGAACATTTATTCCCCGGCATTCATCGCCCGATGAATAGTGTGAAGATTGCTGGCGATCGATGCGTTGGTCGATAGGGCGTGGTCCGAGCGCGTAGCAGCAGCGCCGCTGGACCCATGTGGAGGCGTCAGGCAACGGAGGTGAAAGTGTCGAGTGCGCTAGGGCGAAATCCGGTCAGCGACTGGCGTGGTTGCATCAGTGCCCTGTGTAATTGGAAGAAAAACTAATTTACAAATCGGTCGCACGAATTCTGAGCAGAAAGTTTTAACCGTTGCGACGCGAGTTAACCCATCAGGACCAGGGTGCAGTGTTGTGACTCGGGCAAGCGGCCACCGCGCCGGTGAAGTCAACTCTGACTTGATGAGACACAAGTCTCCGACTCGGGGCTGCGGGTGCTGGTGGGTCCATTTGTTGCGTGCTTGAAGAGACTGTAAGTATTGGGCGGCCCACCGCTTCCAAAACTGCAACCGCATGTGTTGCAGAAGGTGCCATCGTGAGAGCCTGGTCGGGGGAACGTCGTCGATGGGAGGATCTGGCAGACTGAGGAGTGGCTCTCCGATGATAAAGTGCCCTGGTGTCAAGGCGTTCAGGTCCCCAGGATCGTCGCTGATTGCCTGTAGAGGCCGCGAGTTCAGGCAGGCTTCGATTTGGGAGAGCAGCGTTGTCATCTCCTCGAAAGTAAGATGCTGATCGCCCACCACGCGCCGAAGATGATGTTTAGTGGACTTCACGGCTGCTTCCCAGAGTCCTCCGAAGTGAGGAGCAGCAGGAGGGTTGAAGCGCCACTCGATGCCGTCCCTCAGTAGAGTAGATCGGATGACCTCATGATTGTTTTCAAGGTGCGCCAGCATTTCCCGCAGTTCACGGGCAGCTCCCATGAAGTTGGTTCCCCGGTCGCTCTGAATGACAGTGCAGAGTCCTCGACGGGATGTAAAACGTCGTAGAGCCGCGAGGAAGGCTTCAGTGCTGCAATCTGAAACCAACTCTAAGTGAACCGCACGAGTACACAGGCATACAAAGAGAGCGACGTAGCCTTTGTGTGTACGGCATCCTCTTCCCCGTATGGCCAAAAGCGTGAGGGGTCCAGCGTAGTCTAGCCCCACGTGTAAGAAAGGGCGGGCTGGAGTCACCCTGCGCTCTGGTAAGTCTCCCATAAGCTGTCTCCCTGTGGTTGCTCGCCATCGTGTACAGGTGACGCAGCGGTGAATCAGGGCCTTGACTCGCTGTCTGCCCTGCAGAATCCAATAGTGTTGCCTCAAGGTGGACAGAGTTAGCTGCGTTCCTCCATGCAGCGTGCGCTGATGGGCCTCGTCAACCACTAGTTCCGTCAGTCTGTGATCATTTGGGAGAATGACTTGATGTTGGGCATCCGAAGGCAGCGCTGAGTGGCGCAGGCGACCCCCGACTCGCAGGAGACCTTGATCGTCCAGGTACGGATGAAGTGCTAGCAGCTTGCTGCGGCTTGGTAGCGGACGTCCTTGTTCCAGCTGCTGGATGTCCGCTGCAAACATCTGATGCTGGACGAGACGGAGCCATCGCGTTCGGGCTGCCTCTATCTCTGCAGGTGTCAGGTACTCTCCTCGTGTGGCTGTTGAATGTCGTGGGAGCCACCGCAAGCACCAGGCGGTGGTTCTAAAGAGAGAAGATATACATGAGTGCCTGTTTAAAATTTCCTCGCCATGTGCAGGATCACCAGGAGACGACACGACAGCAGTAGTTCTGCTCTCGAGATCCGTCGACAGCACCGCAAGTTGCTCCCCATCGTCCCATCCTGATGGTGAAGTCAGCCAGGAGGGTCCGGTCCACCAAAGATCGAAGTCTGGTAGCTGGCTGGGAGCGAGCCCTCTCGAAGCGCAGTCTGCTGGATTGTCCTGGCTGCAGACATGGTGCCAGTGAGCATCAGGCAGTGCGAGCTGGATTTCCGACACGCGATTGGCCACGTATGTCTTCCAGCGTGCCGGGTGACCTTGGATCCATGAAAGAGTAATCGTAGAGTCACTCCACAAATGAACAGCAATGTTCTCCAATTCCAGGCTCTTGGATGTGAGCGTCGCTAGGCGGGTCAGCAGGGTAGCAGCACAGAGTTCGAGTCGTGGTAGTGAGATTTTTTTTAACGGAGCCACCTTGGTCTTAGCAGTGACCAGCTGGGTCCGGATGGCGCCATCGCAGTCCACCACTCGGAGATATATCACCGCTGCATAGGCTCGCTCCGAAGCGTCGGCGAAGCCATGAAGTTCTAGGCGTTGAGGTGACCGGTGTAGGCCGAGCCAGCGGGGAACGACGATGTGGTTTAGCTCTGGTAGTTCGCTAATGAAGTGACGCCAGTAGTTGGTCTCAGTCGACGGAAGAGGGGTGTCCCAATCTAAATTGATAAGCCACAGTGATTGCATAAATATTTTGGCATTGACCGTTACCGGGGATACCAGTCCTAGTGGATCAAATATTTTCGCAATTGTAGATAGGACCGTTCGCCGCGTCACTTCGTAGTCCGGTTGGATTGGCTGCACTCGGACCCTGAAGCTGTCATCGGCTGGGCTCCAGTGGACGCCCAGGGCTTGATGGGTTTCGTCAGCTTGCCACTTGCATTCCGGGATAGCGTCGCCGGTGGGGACCTGCTCCATCAGTGCTGGTTGGTTGGACGCCCATTTCCGTAGATTGAAGCCGCCCGCCGTGCATAGTTGACGCAAGTCGTCTTGTAGTTCGAGTGCCTCCTGCACGGAGTCGGCACCAGTCACGACGTCATCCACGTACACGTCACGTTCCAGGATGGCCGCCGCTCTTGGATGTCGGGCTCGTTCATCGTCGGCCAATTGCTTCAGCGTCCGAATAGCAAGGAATGGTGCACAGGCTAGGCCGTACGTCACCGTGTTGAGAGTGTAAGTGTCCATGTCCGTGTCCTCGTTTTCTCTCCACAGAACTAGTTGAAATTGGCGATCATCTGGATGGAGGAGTATCTGCCTATACATTTTCTCAATGTCTGCGGTGAGGCAGACACGATGTATACGCCAACGCAGCACGAGTTGGTAGCAGACTGGGGAGAAGATTAGGTCCTATCATCAGTCGCTCGTTCAGGGAGTGACCAGATGAGGTGACGTACGAGCCGTTGAATACCACTCGCAGTCTAGTGGTTGTACTGCTTTCCTTTAGCACTCCGTGATGTGGCAGATAGAAAGCTGGCCCTGTAATGTCCCCATGAACTTTGGTCATGTGCGTGAGTTGCATGTACTCACGCATGAATTCTCCGTAGGCCTGAGCGAAGATGGGATCCCTGCGGAATTTGGCCTCCATCCGTAACAGCATGCGTTGGGCTCCATGATGGGACTCTCCGAGCTCTCGATCGATGTGGAATGGGAGTCGGACCATGTAGCGACCGGACGGTAAACGCTGGTGAGTGGTCCGATAATGGTCCTCGCAGCTCTGTTCTTCGGCCGTGTAGGCTGGTGTCACCACGACTTCCTCCTGTTCCCAGAAGCGGCGTACTAGCGGCACGAGCTCCTCAGTCGCCGTGCATTGGAGTGTCGCGAGAGCATGGTTGCCGGCGTCATCACTTCTCAATCCCTTTGTGGCTGGCCCTGACACGATCCAACCCAGCGTCGTGTTCTGGGCCATGGGTTCACCGATGCCACCTTTAATGAGACCGTCCCGTAGTATGAGGGCATAGGCATCGGCTCCCAGTAACAGATCAATTGGCCCGTCTCCGTCATAGCTGGGATCCGCTAGTGGGAGTCCTTGGAGGTGAGTCCATGTCGAAACTTGGTTGCCGAGGCGTGGCTGGTACGCCGTAATTTGTGGCAGCACCAAGGCTTCTATTAGATGCCTCTTCGTAGCGTTAGTGTGTGCGGTGAATTTCAGCTGCACCTTTCCTCGGACCCGCTCGGGGAGCTGTTTCCCGACGCCGATGAGGCGTATGTTGGCTGATCTCCGCGGTAGGCGTAGCTGCTGAGCCAATGCGGCGGTGATCAGGGACACCTCGCTACCTTGGTCGACGAGGGCTCGCACAATTCTGGAATCGCCGTCGGGTTGCAACACTTTTACGCGCGCAGTGGCCAGGAGCACAGCAGGTAGAGCGCTCGAGGTACAGCTAGAGGTGTTAGCAGTAACCTCTTCACCGGTGCCAGTGTCCGCGCTGTCCTCATGGATGGTGGTGTGGTGTTTCCCGTTGCACAGTTGACACCGTTTCTCCGAACCGCACTCATTCACTTGATGGCGTCCGAGGCAATTATAGCACAAATTAGCTGTCGTTAGTGCTTCACGACGTTCGTGCACGGTTTTGGATTTGTAAACGTCACAGAAGAGAACGAAATGGTTGGCTCCACACAACCCGCACGGTGCTTGATAGCGGTTGGTCTTAGAGACCTGCAACACCTTCGCAGACTTCTGGTTCCCGGCAGCTTTAGACGTACCTTGGCCTTTAGTTTTGCCACCTTCCAACGCTCCAACGGTGATAATGCGATTCTTAATGAACGCCTTGAGTTCCTGAAAAGTCGGAGGGGTGGTCTTGGGGCCGAGCTGAGTCTCCCACTCTCTTCGTGATTGCTGGTCCAGTCTTTCGACCAGCCAATAAACCAGCCAGTCTCCTGAGGCATCAAACGGGCGATCCATGGCAGCAAGGGCTTCGACGCAGTCACAAATAGTAAAATAGAAGGTTTTCAGTTCCGTAGCCGACTCACGAGTGAGCGTCGGTAAGCCAAATATAGTGGCCATTTGCGCTTGTACTAGCAGCCTCTCATTTTCATAATGGTCCTGTAGTATATCCCAAGCGCGGGCGAACGTCGCAGATCTCACAGGGAGATTCCTGAGGGCAAGGAGAGCGTCGCCCTTTAGGCATCCCCGCAGATAATGGAGGCGTTCAACGTCCGTAAGACTCCCGTCGCGGATGACGAGGGATCGGAAGAGATCTCGAAATTCTGGCCACGAGTCGTAGTTCCCGTCAAAATCTGGCAATGGTAGTCGAGGTAAGGAGGCCTTGGAATGCACGACTGTTGTCGTGGGAGTGTTCGTTATTCCTGGTTCGCAGCGATCAGTATTAAGAGACTGCAACTTATCGACGAACATCGCTTCCTGGACAAGGAACAGCTCCTCCATCACCTCGTAGAGTATCTCTTTAAAATAAGGTATCTCTCGATCTCCTGGAGCGACCAGCGCAAGCATTTGATCATGCTGCTGGTCGAATTTAGTCCAATTTTTTCGTAATCGGTCCAACCGCGTCTCGACGGCTCCCGGAGTGATGTTAGCAGCACCTAGCTTCTTTAGATTTTCGAAGGCACGAGAGATTCGGTGCACCAGCTCGTTTTGGCTTTCCAGTAACGTATCCATTGTCCTCAGATATTCAAACGCGCGAGATTAGGCCGTTAAGGTCGCACTGACCCGTTATGCTATGATTCACTGTTTTCAGGTGGAGGTCACGCGCGACGGTTACCCGGCACTGGTTGACGGTCGCGAACTGTTTTCACAAGCGCCGATCCGGCTCGAAGGACCAAAAATGTTAGAAAGCTTATCAGCGGATCGGGCAAGGAATTGCAGGAGCTTCTTAAAGGACGACGAGGAGGCTTTATCTCTCTGAGGCACGAGGACTTTAGCGAAACGTTCACGATTATATTGAGTCTATGTACAATGTCACAATAAATTACACACTATTTACAATAACTAAACTATTTTAACGGAAGCGTTTGACGCAAGCAGGCGCGACAAACCCGAAAGCACTATAGCAAGTTACAGCGCGATTTAGTAGCGTAGCAAAGCAGCAAGTGCACAAGAGCAAAGCGTAGCGTAATAAAGAAGCGTGTATAGCGTAGCGAAATCGCGAACAGAGTGATCCAGGAAAACGCCGTCGGTTTCCTGGAAGGAAGAAGTCTCCCCCTTCCATCGATCGCGAATCGAGGGAAGGGATCGTGATCGCGGCTCCACACGAGTCAGCGGGCTGAGCCGCTAATCGCCTAATTATTGACGGTTCTGTAAGATGGCGCAAGAATGCCTCTTTTCTCGAACAAGGGATATTTACCAAAGATCGATACAATAAACTGAGTTTATATCGGCGAAGCCGTTGTATCAGTAAATGATCAGGGCAAGTGCCATGTCCTAGCAATTAACACATTGACAGAGGATGTTGATATCGAAATTTCACCACAGGAATTAGTTCCATTTGAGCACTATAGCTTGCCAGAGGAAGAAAATTTTGATTCGGATTCAGAATCTTCAGAAATTGTAACGAACCGAGTAGATGAAATAGTAAAAAGATTACGTCTGTCTCATTTGAATGAGGAAGAGGTAAGTCACGTGATTGATCTTGTTGAGGAATTTCCTGAAATATTTCATTTGCCCGGTGATAATTTGCAAGCCACACCGAATATAAAACATAAAATTTCTACTGTCAATGATGTCCCAATAGATACGCGACAGTATAGATTTCCCCCAGTACATAAAGAAGAAATAGCTAAACAAATTTCGGCCAAATTAAGTAAAGGAATAATAGAATTTTCAAGTTCTCCATTTAACTCTCCACTTTTGATCGTGCCAAAGAAACCTGACCCAGATGGCAACCTACGGTGGCAAATAGTGATAGATTTCCGTAAATTGAACGAAAAAACGATTGGAGATGCTTACCCATTACCGAACATTACGGATATATTAGACCAATTAGGAGAGGCGCGTTATTTTTCGATATTTGACCTAGCTAGTGGTTTTCAACAAATCGAAATGGATCCGGCAGATAGTGTAAAGGCGGCTTTCTCGACACCAAACGGTCATTACCAGTATAAACGCATGCCGGAAGGTCTTAAGAACGCTCCGGCAACGTTTCATTGATTAATGGACCAGGTGTTGCGTGGATTGCAAGGAACAGAAATTTTCGTATATCTAGATGATATAGTGGTTTACACTAAAAATTTAGAAGACCACAGAAAGAAAATTCATCGTTTATTTAATAGATTGGCGGATGCCAAGTTGTCACTTCAACCCAGTAAATGCGAATTTTTGAGAACAGAAGTAGCTTATTTAGGTCATATCATCGGGCAGGACGGAGTCAAACCCGACCCCAACAAGATCAGGGCCGTGAAGAATTTTCCTCGTCCTCAAAATCCTAAAAATATTAGGCAATTCTTGGGTCTTGCGGGTTATTATAGACGTTTTATAAAGGATTTTTCGGCTATAGCAAAACCATTATCCGAACTATTGAAAAAGAATGCTAAATTTGTCTGCGGTAAAGAACAAAAAGAAAGCTTCAGGAAATTACGAAAAGCGCTATGCACTCGACCAATACTGCAATATCCAGATTTTAAAAAGCCATTTACTCTAACAACAGATGCATCCGATTACGCAATTGGTGCTATCTTGAGCCAGGAGAAAGACGGTCACGATTTACCTATAGCATACTTGTCCAGAATGTTAATAAAACCCGAACAAAATTATTCTACTACCGAGAAAGAGTGTTTAGCGATACTATATGCAGTGCTACATTTCCGACCTTATCTTTATGGACGTAAATTTACTTTAGTTAGTGATCATGAGCCCTTGAGGTGGATAAATTCCATTAATGATCCTGGTCAGAGATTAGTAAGATGGAGATTGAAATTGCGAGATTATGAATATGAGTTCGTTCACAAGTCTGGTAAATTAAATACAAATGCAGACGCGTTATCGCGAAATCCGGTTGATGAAACTTAGACGGAATCCTCAGATGATTCGGATGAAGGCACAAAAATAGAAAAGAAACAATTGTTTCCACTCAAAGAAGGTGAGAAGACTAGCGACTCGCCTACACCTTCAGTGTCTCAGTCAAAACCCGAGAGTCAATCAAAAATTCCAAAACCAGGAAAAACATTAGGTACAAGGACAAGAGTAAAACCACCAACAATACTTGATCAGAGTGCTATTGCCACTAGAACTCGCTCCAAATTACCACAGCCTTCCAAACAATCAATAGCAGGACATTCAAAATTATCCGAACCTCCTAGCATAGCAATAACCGAACCTTCTACGTCATTGGAAACCTTCACTTCTCTGGATAAAGGATCGTCTATTGATGATCCTCCGATTCTCAGACAGCGAAAGAGTGTTTTTCCTAATCTGGAATACTATCCTGAAACACGGATACTGGAAAATCCTAGTGTTCCAGAGGAGGAGACCGCCGTCGTTGTTAATCCATCACAAGTACAGGACCTGATAAAACATCAGACTATTCTATCGAATTAAAGGACCTTCAAGAATCTTTCAGAAGGTTTGATGAATCTATGCGAGAAAGAGGTATCAGTTACGTGGTTGATGAAGAAGAACCATTAGAGTTTCGAGAAGACATAGTTTCAGAACCCGTAGAAGCAGTTTCGGATGAGCCTGACTCTTCCGATGATGGAACTGAGGAGGAAGCTGTCCGAAGTCAAAAAGTCGAAGACTTGATACGAAATTCGAGAGGCACTTTTCCCACTAGCAAATTCGCGTTACAAGCACCTTCACTTAAAGTTATCCCGGAAGATACAGAATTGAATATAACCCCTTCCTCGAATAGCTCAGCAATCGTCGAACCTACCTATCAAACTACCATACCCTCACCTGTTTCAACAACCAGACCATTGGCACTTTCCACACCTTTTCCAGACCATTTAAGTAAACGATCTTCTAAGGAAAGAGGGAAAACTCCTCTAAAATCGAATATACCCATTCCTCGACGAATCATACCCCAAAATTCACAAAATTCTCATTCAACTGGTATAACGATAACTGAAGATATACCACCGGATATAGAAACCGCCCAACCAATAGATTTTTCTGAATTATCACCCGAGGATAGTGAAACTGTAACCATGACAAGGGAAAATTTAACGTACTCTCGTTCCCATTATGTTCATTTTATGTCAACGGATTGCGAAATAGTAACGCCAATTGGTAACTTGTTATCTGATTTAGATATCATCAATGCAAATAATATGAAACTGGCAAAACCAAAATTAGGGCAAGTATTGATTACGGAACGAGGAAAACACAAGATCTTTAGCTTTTTAATTTCATGGAGATAAAATTTGTGTAGGGAACTTAACATCAGGCTTACTGAATCTAAAGAATATACTAATTAAATCCAATGTGCAGTCCTTTAGAATTTCACAATCAGGCGATTTTTTAGATAAACTTCCTCACAATACGTTAGCATCTTTACTAACGCGCATCTTCGAAGACAGCGGAATTAAAGTAATTATTTGTTCTGGGAATATTCGAGTCCCTCCGGAATCCATACGTCAGAATATTATCTCAGAATTTCACGAAGGATTAATTGGCGGACATAAGGGAGTGACGAAAACCTAACTTAGAATTAGGGAAAAGTTTTACTGGCCAGGACTACGAAATGACGTCCAAAATTTTATCCGCACTTGTAATAGTTGTAAGAGTAAAAAGTTAGTAAGAGCAAAAACTCGGGAACCTATGTTAATTACTGACACCTCGATTGAGCCTCAAAAGGTCCTACAGTGTCCAGAGCTATCTTATCAAAATAAGATAGCTCTGGACACTGTAGGACCTCTTCCGACCTCATCATCGGGAAACCGTCATATCCTCACTATGCAGGACAATTTAACCAAATACTGCATTGCTGTTCCTATTCCTGACATTAAGGCGGAAACAGTAGCACATGCATTAACAACAAATTTAATATTACAATATGGGGCGCCTCGAGTGATTTTAACCGATAGGGGTACTAGTTTCATCAATAAATTAATGCAACAGCTGGCAACGATTTTCAAAATTCATCATGTTAGTACATCGGGATATAGACCTCAAACAAATGGAGCTTTAGAACGAAGTCATATAGTATTAACAGAATATATCAGTCATTATATCAAAGACTATGACGATTGGGATCGTTTGGTACCTTTTGCAATGTTTTCATACAATACCTCGGTTCATGAAGCCACTAATTTTACACCATACGAGTTAGTATTCGGAAGAATAGCTCGTTGTCCAAATTCCTTTCAAGACGAAAACGAAAATCTACCCGTATATAATTCATACTTGCAAGACCTAATAATACGCCTTTCCGAAATGCAAACATTAGCTGGGAACAATTTGATCAAAGCTAAGGAAAAGTCTAAATTATATTACGATAAATCGACACGTCCGTTTAAAGGAAAGGTGGGGGGCATGGCACGTGTCCTGGTCCAACCAAAAAGAGGAAAATTTGGTGAACGCTACCATGG
Organism: Andrena praecox; assembly: GCA_963932275.1. Taxonomy (NCBI): domain Eukaryota; kingdom Metazoa; phylum Arthropoda; class Insecta; order Hymenoptera; family Andrenidae; genus Andrena; species Andrena praecox. The sequence continues at coordinate 25,741,946 of OZ010729.1, forward strand.
TCCATACAGGATTGTTGGAGCCTTGGAGGGAAGAGGCATTGTATTGGAGGACGACAAGGGAAAACTTTTTACGAAGCACCCGGATAAATTAATATTGGATTAAGGAAAAGAATGGGCGGCTCACGGCTAATTCGATTAAATTTGGTAGTTACCTGGGCATGTCTAGTGACCATGAGTAAACCTATGGAAGAGCCCGATAACGACCTGAAAGACTACCGTATCACACGGATGCCTGCTAATCCGGGACTGTACTACGAAAGGGGAAGCGGCGTCGAATTCGCGAGAGCGGATTGGCGTGTAGCGTTATTCATTGACATCCAAAAAATTAGCAAAAGTTGGGAACATGAGAACGAAACTTTGGAAAATGTTTATCAAAATTGTATATCACTTGTAGTTAAAACAGACTGTACCTCGCTATTAAGAATAGGGTATTTGAAGGGTAGAGTGACCGAGGTCATGCACCTGCACAAGGAAGCAGAACAACTAATCTCTGAAATCATCACGCCGCCTTCGAAATTATCAAAACCTCCGAAAACAATAACTCGCCGAAGCGTACCGCTTGGATTCGTGGGTTCTTTAAGTCGTTCCTTGTTTGGTACACTGAACATGGAGGATGCCGAGTATTTTGATAGGGAAATTGATAGATTATATGATTATCAACGTGTTATAACTCAGATTGTTAAGAATCAAACTCACATAGTCATGAGCGATCTACATCATACCCATGAAATAATGGAGCAATTAGCGAGAAAAATTGATAGTAACAGGCTTGAAATAAACAAATTAATTGAAGCACAGGGAGCATTCAAAACATTAAATTACTCTTTGGCCTTAATTCAATACTCTAATTCTGTAGAAATCTCTCTTAATCATTATATCAATGGAATTCAAACATTTGTGACAACCATAGTGGCAGCTCGTCAAGGTGAATTGCACCCTTCCTTGCTTAGTGGACCCAGACTGGGAATCGTCTTGCAGGAGATACGAGAATCTATTACGGGCTATGAACTTCCTATGTATGTCCGTAGAATCGAAGAATTGTCAAAACTAACTACAGTAGACTTAGGATATTATAACGGAAAAATAATAGTCACAATACACATACCATTAATAGACCGAATTAAATTTGAGCTTTATCATGCGTACTCTTGGCCATCTAAACAAATTATAAATTCGAATGTTACCGCATCCGCGTACCTTGTGCCACGAGCAAGGAATATAGGGTTGAGCACGGACCTCCGAACATATTTCATCGTTGACGATAGTTTTTTAAGTTCATGTCTGAAACTGCATGGTCACTTCTTGTGTCAACCAGAAACGCCTTTATATGAAGTACAAAATTCAAAATCTTGCGAACTTCGGCTGCTGTTGGGGACTGGAAGTCAGGAAGACACTTTCCAAAATTGTAATATTCGGATGAAGACATACCACGAGCAATACTGGGAGAACCTTAAAGTATCAGGCGCTTGGCCATATTCACTGGACCAAACAGAATCTCTCCAAATAATTTGCACTGGAAGGAAAAGCCAAATTGTTACAATAGAGCACAGCGGAATATTAGAATTACATCCCGACTGCACCGCAAGAACACAGGCAACCACGTTAACGGGAGTAAAGATCGTTCAAGATAAGCACTATTATTATTATCAGCCAGATCTACGGTTAAATATCACGAAATTGGTACCATCTCTGGAGGAATATTCGGCGATCCATGAAGTCGTCAAGGGACAACCGGAACTGGTGCCATGGAAGGTCGACACAGACAAATCACTCCGAGAAGTGGAGGAAAAACTGGAGATCATTGGACAACAAAGGCGTGAGAGGGAACATCATTTGCATTTGACATATGGATCATACCTCGCTCAAATTGCCGTAGTTCTATTGCTCATATTCTACCTGTCACGAACTTATGTCTACAATTTTATCATGGGGCTTCGGAAATTTTTCATATCATCGGAGGCTACTCGAGAGGGCAACGAGCAACCTTTAGAAACGATACAAATGAACAGACCTTCATTACCTCCGCAATGATTACTGGCGAACTGACCAGACTTATACTTTCTTTTATGATGCTTATACGTACTGTATTACCTTCAGGTTTATCATGGCTGCAGGACATGACTGTCGCAGGGTATTTGTGTCTCGTTTGGCTTCATATACAAAGAAGGAACACCTATTTAAGGTATTCGAGCCGTTCAGCCCGATCCATGGGGTGGTCCGGAGGAAGAACACCGGGAATGTGGCGTTCATCACCTTTACTACCCCGGAGCAGGCTGACCTAGTGGTGGAAGGGGCAGCGGCTCAACCAATCCTGTGCCACAAGCGGAAGCGGAAAGTTTCTCTTGGAGACTCCTGGCATGAGGCGGTGCTGATTCCTCTCAGTACAGCGCCGGCTGAACCACCGGGTCCGGATCCGTTCGGAGGCTTGACCATCAAACCCTGGGGCGCATCCATACTGCCGGAGGAGTGCATGGCGATGATAGCGGCGCTGCTTCCGTACCCGGACCGAGCCAGGATGGAGCGGGTCTCTCGGCTATGGAGAAGAGCGAGCTTGGCGTCTCATCGGGGAACGACGGCCGTCAACTTGGAGGACTGGAGGTGGGACAATGAATGGGGTCACCGACCCATTTCCACCGAGGCGTTCTATTGGATGCTTCAGCGTTGCGGGCGATATGTGTCGCACATTTGTCTCGACGAGCGGTCCTTATCTAGCTCACTGAAACCGCAAGTTCTAGCCATAGCTTGTGAGGGCTGCGTGAATCTCAGTACCCTAGATTTAAGAAGCGTAACGATTCGACCGTCGGCGCTACGGGCAGTGGAGGGGAAGTTAACGCTGAAATCTCTGTCACTGGGGAGATGCGAGGGGCCCGTTGACCAATACCTGTCGGAGGTAACGAGCAAATTGCGACACCTATCTCTTCTAAACAATACATTCACGGGAAAATCTTTAGAGAAGGGTTTTGAATTAGAGACACTGGAAATCGAAAATTGCCAAAACCTCAGAGATGCTTGCATCTCATCGGCGCTAGCGTTGTGTTCGGGATTAAGCCGATTGAGGATATCACGATGCCCTGGGCTCAGGTCCCCCGGTGTACTTAAAGCCTTAACAGGAAACACGAGAGTGTCCGAAACTCTCGAGTGTCTGACGTTTGGAACTGTCAATTTTGATCAATCTCCACTCATCGGTGAGACGGAGGAGTTCGAGATGATATTTTTATCACCGGAACTGATCGTCATCGCTGTGAATTTTATTACTCATTATAAAAACATCACCTCGCTAAGCGTAGCCTTTTGCAGATGGGTTGACGGTAATGTCGTCCAGGCCATGGGAGCTCATATGAGGTCACTAAAACGATTAAATGTGAGCTCTTGCATGTCCATAAGAGGCGCAGAGCTTGCATCTCTTGGGGAGCTTACGCAATGCGAGGAGCTATTCATGAACCACATGTACAGTGATTTCGAAGCTACATTCCTGGCCCGTTTAGATAATCTAAAACGATTGGACGCTCGAGGCAATTTGGGGATAACAGATCTGGACATTTGTGGTTTTCTGGAACACGCAATTGATGGTGAGTTAATCAATATCGAGGGGTGTAACCGGATAACTCGGGCTACCGTGGTATAAATTACATCTGTACCTCGGCCAAACTCAGGCGTACCACGTGAAGAGGGACCGGAAAAACATCTTTCTGACAATAACCTATGATAGGATCACCCCGCGTGCGTATTTTGTGGTGAGCGATCCCTGATGTGTGACAGTGCGCATTCTGCACTCTGGTAAATCCTCGTTACACTATGGGGTCGTTTCTCCGGCGTGTCGTCTCGATGGTTGGTTCGGCGGTGCCCCGTCGCTATCGCGTCGTCGGGACGACGACGTTTCTAAGGAAGGAGGGGTGTTACGTCCCGAAACTTCAAAATTTTTTTTAAATCTTTAGTTGTTTTTTTTTTCTTTCTCTTTTGCTAGTGGGCGGAGTGCTTTGACAACGTTTTGCGTTCTGGGAAATCCCTTGTCGAACGCACTCCTGCTTCCTATATTTTATCAATGTAACCGAATATTCGGTACTTGGAACGTCGTCGTCGCGACGTTTGGTCGCCGCTCTGCACCCTGAGCGTGGGACTGTGCTGAGGCATCAGCGTGGTTCTCAGTAGTTCGTTCAAAATAAGCAGCGGTTCTCACATCTCGCGACATTGACTAAATGTAAGCGGCGGAGGTGCGTCTCGACAATGCATTTAGCATTCTGGTGAAACCTCATCGAGCGCATTTCCGACCGTCGAATCGTCGCGTCAATGTAGAGGAGTCATCTGAGTGTAGGAATGCGTGAGGACGAGAGTACCCTGTTCGGCGCCGGTAGCCCATAAATGTAAAGTATGAAAGGATGAAGGTGAGAACACCTAATGACACCATGCATCGGTTGCTGGGGCATGATTGTGACTGCGGCGTCAGCTTTTCTGAGCGGGCCTCGCGGCTGGACGCTCTCGGGGGCGCGTAGCTGAAGTCAATCTGTCGTACAGTCGCGGAGAGCGTGACAAGGTGTCCGTGGATCGTAACTTATTTTATCTTAACTCAAGTTCCGTTTCGAGCCAGAGATTCCAACGTTTATAGTGAATGGACTCATTCTTTCCACGTTAAAAAGTGTTGTTAACTTCATCGTGTTTTTTATTTTCAATTTTATAAATCTGCGTTTTATATATAGTTCATAACCTTCGTTAATTTTCTATATGCGTTGGGACCAGCCTTCTGTTAGATCCAACCCCTTTTGTGCTTTGAGTTTTATTTTATTTTATTTATCGCTTTTATTTGTGATTGCCAATATCGTGTGTGTGTGTAAGTGTGACTTTCTTTTCTCAGGCACAGAAAAGGTCTTTCATAGAGCAATAACGAAAAGGAATTTCAAACATTGTAACAGATAAACGATATAGCGGGTGAGTGCGCATTTCTTTTCCTTAAAGTATTGTAAACAGAATAACGATTGGCGAGCGTAAACTCATGTAAAACAAATATATTATGTGCTCTATTGCCAACTGGCGAATGCGGAGGTAACGGAGAGTCAATATTGGCTTTAGCCAATATTTTGGGATTACCCTCGGCTCTTTAGCCTTCTTAACGCCAGAACGAGAGAAAGAACAAAATATAATAAATTCACACTTGAACCTTTCATAAGAGTAAAAGGTTAGTTATTGTTAAACCTTCCGTAACATAGATATCCATCTTTCATAGTAACTCAGTGCGGGACCTGTATAGGACTAGATCTTGGAATCCCGATACCAAACAATATTCTATAAATTACTAATTAATAATTTGCACTGTAACGCGCATAACATTCTTCCGATTAGACCGATTTGGATACTAATTACTCGAATTCCACGTTTACCTGGTAACCGCGTTACAACCCTATAGTCGTCGGACTTGACGGTGGCGGGCCAACCTAGTCCCGGGGTCGTGGGGACGACCCTATAGTCGTCGGACAAGTCGGCGGCTGGCCAACTTTGGCCCGTGGTCGTGGGGACGATCCTATAGTCGTCGGACATGACCGTGGCGGGCCAATCTAGTCCCGGGGTCGTGGGGACGACCCTCTAGTCGTCGGACAAGTCGGCGGCTGGCCAACTTTGGCCCGGGGTCGTGGGGACGACCCTATAGTCGTCGGACAAGCCGGCGGCTGGCCATCTTTGGCCCGGGGTCGTGGGGACGACCCTATAGTCGTCAGACAAGACGGCGGCTGGCCAATCTAGTCCCGGGGTAATGGGGACGACCCTATAATCGTCGGACAAGTCGGAGGCGAGCCAACCTAGTTCGGGGGTCGTGGGGATGACCCCATAATCGTCGGAAATTTCGGCGGCAAGCCAACCTAGTCCCGGGGTCGTGGGGACGACTCTATAGTCGTCGGACATGTCGGCGGCAGGCCAACTTTGACCCGGGGTCGTGGGGACGACCCTATAGTCGTCGGACAAGTCGGCGGCTGGCCAACTTTGGCCCGTGGTCGTGGGGACCATCCTATAGTCGTCGGACATGACGGTGGCGGGCCAATTTAGTCCCGGGGTCGTGGGGACGACCCTCTAGTCCTCGGACAAGTCGGCGGCTGGCCAACTTTGACCCGGGGTCGTGGGGACGACCCTATAGTCGTCGGACATGACGCTGGCGGGCCAATCTAGTCCCGGGGTCGTGAGGACGACCCTATTGTCGTCGGACATATCGCCGGCTGGCCAACTTTGGCCCGGGGCCGTGGGGACGACCCTATAGTCGTCGGACATGTCGGCGGCTGGCCAACTTTGACCCGTGGTCGTGGGGACGATCCTATAGTCGTCGGACAAGTCGGTGGCTGGCCAAATTTGGCCCGTTGTCGTGGGGACGACTCTATAGTCGTCGGACATGTCGGCGGCTGGCCAACTTTGACCCGGGGTCGTGGGGACGACCCTATAGTCGTCGGACAAGTCGGCGGCTGGCCAACTTTGGCCCGTGGTCGTGGGGACGATCCTATAGTCGTTGGACATGACGGTGGCGGGCCAATCTAGTCCCGGGGTCGTGGGGACGACCCTATAGTCGTCGGGCATGTCGGCGGCTGGCCAACTTTGGCCCGGGGTCGTGGAGACGACCCTATAGTCGTCGGATATGTCGGCGGCTGGCCAATCTAGTCCCGGGGTCGTGGGGACGACCCTATAGTCGTCGGACAAGACATCGGCTGGCCAACTTTGGCACGTGGTCGTGGGGACGACCCTATAGTCGTCGGACATGTCGGCGGCTGGCCAATCTAGTCCCGGGGTCGTGGGGACGACCCTATAGTCGTCGGACAAGACATCGGCTGGCCAACTTTGGCACGTGGTCGTGGGGACGACCCTATAGTCGTCGGACATGAAGGTGGCGGGCCAATCTAGTCCCGGGGTCGTGGGGACGACCCTATAGTCGTCGGACTTGACGGTGGCGGGCCAATCTAGGTCCGGGGTCGTGGGGACGACCCTATAGTCGTCGGACAAGACGGCGGCTGGGCAACTTTGGCCCGTGGTCGTGGGGACGACCCTATAGTCGTCGGACATGACGGTGGCGGGCCAATCTAGTCCCGGGGTCGTGGGGACGACCGTATAGTCGTCGGACAAGTCGGCGGCTGGCCAACTTTGGCCCGGGGCCGTGGGGACGACCCTATAGTCGTCGAACAAGTCGGCGGCGAGCCAATCTAGTCCCGCGGTCGTGGAGACGGCCCTATAGTCGTCGGACGAGTCGGCGGCTGGCCAACGTAGGCCCAGGGTCGTGGAGACGACCCTATAGGCGTCAGACATGACGGTGGCGGGCCAACCTAGTCCCGGGGACGTTGGGACGACCCTATAGTCGTCGGACAAGTCGGCGGCTGGCCAACGTAAGCCCAGGGTCGTGGGGACGACCCTGTAGTCGTCGGACATGACGGTAGCGGACCAGTAGTATGGTAAGGAGAGTTCTAGACCACTTTCAAGGCCACGATGACGTCACAGGAAATCCAGTGTAGGCGCGTGGGGGAGTGCGGTGGAGGGAAACATGTGCGCGGGAGGAAGCGGGGGAAGTGTGGAATGGATGACCGGTTGCGTGCGCATGAGCCGCGGAGTGGGGGAAGCCGCAATCGTGGAGGGGATCAGTCCAGGCCGAACCGCCGCGGAGACCTCTCCACGTCGGACCCACCCCCGAAAATTTCCACAGAGGGTCATCCCCTCCCTCTAAAAAAATTTCTGGGGCCGGGTCTTGTAGGAAAAAATCTTTTTTAAGACTCGATCCAGCCCCAGAAATTTTTTCCCCAAATATTTTCAGAATACTTTTTACAAATCAATAGATACTTCCCCCCACAACGCAGAGAAATAATAATTTAGAAACGTAGAATCTTAAAATTAGGTGGTGAGGCGGAAGACGGGTAAATAAAATGGAGAAATAATATTGGGTTAAGAATATATATTTAAAATTAAATGAATATAATTTAACAGTTTTTCTTCCTACGGGCATGAGCTACAAGATCTTTGATTGCACATGCCAACAGTTCGCAATCTACAAGATAATCCTCATCTTAATATTCACTATCACGTATGATTTTAGCAGCACGACGCATATCTAACGTTTCACAGACAACATCGCTCTGCTGCAACACATTAACAAAAATTTCAAATTTTACTCTCGCATCTTCTGCAGTTTGATACATCCGCGGATACATATACTCTATACATGGTTGAAGATTAAATAAAAATGTTGCCGTGTCCAGTGTGAAATACAGTGTATTATCACATTGTGTAATCTTTATAATTGGTGAATCAATGATCCGAAAAAATTCTATCGTTAAATTATCAATTCGCATTATGTCAGGTTCAGGGAATCGTGCACATTCTTCGATGGTTTCACGGCTGTCGAATAGCGCACCCCATGTATGCCATGATAATATGAGATGATTTCCATGATTATCACCGAGAAGAACTTCTACATCGACTATAGATCCTACGTTGATTCCAATTTCCAAATATTTACTACCCATGGATGTTAATGCGTATCTTCTGACCATGATACGCGATCCTTGGCGCGGACTAAGAGAACAATCAAAGCTATGAAATTGCCCACTCGTATTAGAAATAAACAAAAATTTTAAGATGTGAAAATTACACCTTACCAGTCATTATATATATTCTCCCCACATGGAGCTACACCATCATCTCGCACGATCGGAACGAAATAATCCTCACACCCAGCGAGTATTTCATCAATGGTTCTATACATTTTTTTTTTTTCAAAGCACTATTTGCTCCATCGAAAGTCACTGAGACTACTGAGCGATTGATGGAATAGCGTTCAGGAGACTGGCTTAAATAGAGGTGCAATTGCTTTCCACCACCACCACCGCAACCAACACATTTTATTTTAAAGCTATCAATTTATTTTTTCAAATATAATTTTCAATCTCAACGTCGCGGCGAACCGCGCGATTACGCGTAATTTGACTCCTCTGGAGCAGCCGTGCAGGATGATGTCATTTAGCAGCACGAATCATAGAAATAATTATGCAGCGTCAGCAGAAACGTCGAATCTTAGAATTAGGTGGCGAGGCGGAAGATGAGTAAATAAAATGTAGAAATAATATACTTTTAAGAAATTTTATTTAAAATTAAAAGAATATAATTTAACATTTTTCCTACGAGCATCAGCTAGAATATCATTGATGGCGCATGCTAACAGTTCGCAATCTATATGATAATCCTCACAGTAATGTTCACTATCAGATATTATTTTAGCAGCTTGACGCACATCTAACGTTTCACAGGCAACATCGCTCTGCTGTAGCACGTTAACAAAAGTTTTAAATTTCGTCTGCACATCTCTTACATTTTAATACAGTCGCGAATATACATAGCTTACACATGGCTCAAGATTTAATAAAAATGTTACTGTATCCGGTTTGAAATACAACGGCTTATCATGTAGCGTTATCCTTACAATTGGAGAATTATAGATTTCACAAAAATCTATCGTTAATTTATCCATCTGCATCGAAGGTGATCCAGGTAATCGTGAACGTTCTTCAATGGCTGTACGACTGCTGCATAACGCATGCCATGTATGCCATGGTAACGTGAGGTACATCCCACGATTATCGCCGAGAACAATTTCTACATCGATCGTAGGTCGTACGCTGATTCCAATTTCCAAATATTTACTACCCATGAATGTTAATGCATATCTTCTGACCATGATACGCGATGTTCGGCGCGGGCTAAGAGAACAATCAAAGATATGAAATTGTTTGCACAAACATAAACAATTTAAGAATATGTAAAAATTAAGCCATACCAAACAACTGTCTCCTCCCCACATTGAGCTATACCATCATCCTGCATGATCGGAACATAATAATTCATACGTTCGGCGTTTCCTTCGACACTAGTACTACACTTTTTTTTTCAGAGTAGTATTTGTTCCGTCTAAAGTCACTGAGGCTACAGAGCGATTGATGGAATAGCGTCGGAGAGCGGGCTTAAATAGCGGTGTGATTGCTTCCCCCACCACCACATTTTATTTTAAAACTTCCAACTTTTCCATAATGTTTTTTCAATCCTAATGATGCTGCATATTGCAAGATCGCATGTAATTTGAGTCTCACCCTCAAGGATAAAAGTCTTGGCACGTGTTGAATGTAATATAATACTTTTGAAAGCGTCGAATCTTAGAATTAGGTGTCAGCAGAAACTGTGTCATAGATTTTGCGCGCTATTTCGTCATAAGCGTGAATCATAGAAAGAATTATGCTGCATCAACAGAAACTGTAGAGAACCATGTTGGGACGGATCGCCATTTTTTTTTTTACATGCAATGCATTCGAGGGAGAGGGTATACCGAAAGAGTTAGACAGAGATATCGAATCGAGGTACCTAGTTATAAAAGCGCGCTCCAAACTGTACAAAGCCTCAAATCGTTGCAACGCGTTGCGCGGAAAAGATATCACATTTACATTCCATTTACGATCATGGAAGAATTCACGCAAGCAGAACGCCAATTGTTGGATCAATCCGAACGATTGATTTCGCGAGAAGAATACCTCGCGTGGGAAGAACGGTACAACGAGTGTATAGAATCTTTGGAAGAACACAGTCGAGTGAAACGTCCCCGATTATCGATTGGGGTTCAACAATCGTTGGTTGCTCGAATCGCGCGGCTCGAAGGACTAAAATATTCACTGCGCGGACGTTTCGTGCGTGAAGGTGCAGGACATTCGAGCACAGGACTTTTGTGGCGCGAAATAGACACTGCGTTCGAAAGCCGCGTATTAACTGGTGCCGTGCTAAATTCAAATTACATCGAACCGCGCAACTTCCTCCAAGATGCAGCGACCATTGTGTTGGAGCATGTGCAGGATGCTTTGAGGAAACATCGAAGCCTCAAAGTGAACACGGTGTTCAACGGTGAATTTGTGGCGGGTGACAAGCATGCTTGTAAAATGTCATCAATACCCGAAACTGTGAACTCTTCCGCACATCCGATCTGCAGGAGTGGTACCAACGATGCGTTATCGAACCCACCCTGGCATCGTTGGAAGAGTTCCAGGAACGCGATAGTGGATGGGCATTGACGAGAATTCTGAATCTGACAGTCAATGTTAACAAGTACAATCCACTGCGCGCGGGGTGTAACTGCAAGTTACCGCAGAAATTGTCGCTAAAGAAGCAACAATTAGTGTGCAATCCACAGACAATGCATGTTTCGCGTGGGCAGTAATCGCCGCTCTCAACCCTGCCGAAAGTCACGTTGACCGCCCAAGTTCATATCCAGACTATGCTTCAGTGTTAAATCTCCAGGGTATTGAGTTTCCAATGTCCCTGGAGCAAATTGGGAAGTTTGAGCGACAGAACGAAATCTCCATCAACGTGTACAGTTTCGAGGAGCGACTGGAGAAGGACACTGAGAAGATAACTGTTGCAGTCTTTCCGCTGCGTCTCGCCAGCCAAAAGAGGGATCGGCATGTAAACCTGCTCTACACACCGAATCAAGAGCACGGCGATGTAGGAGACTTTGTACTGATCAAGGACTTGTCCCGGCTGGTGAGCATGCAGCTGAGCAGACACAATGGAAAGAAATTCATCTGCGACCGGTATGTATATAAACTTGTGAAATGTTGAAATGTCTCGCGAAAAAAAATAAATTGAAAATTTTTATGGTTTTGCAGATGCTTGCACTACTTTGGATCCGTCGAGAAGTTGGAGGCCCATGCAGTGGACTGCAGGAATATGAATGACTGTGCCATTCTGCTGCCCAGCGAAGGCAACAATTTCCTCAGTTTCAAGAACCACTGCATGAAGGAGCGACATCCATTCGTGGTGTATGCAGATCTCGAGTGCATCATCGAGATAACGGAAGACCGCATGATGAGTGATGCGGATTCTAAATTACACGCGTACCAGCAACATAAAGTGCATAGCATTGCATATTATATGCATTGTTCATACGATACATCGCTATCGACGTATCGATGTCGCCGCGACGCGGATTGTATTTCATGGTTCGTCGACGAACTAAAAAATTTTGCAGATTTTGCCAAACCCATTCTAGCCAATAATGCTTCTATTGAAAAGTTGACGAAAGACCAGTGGATGACATTTCGCAATGCAACAAATTATCATATTTGCGAAGAGCCATTCGAGGCTGATGATGTACGAGTTCGAAATCATTGTCATATATCCGGCCGGTTTAGATGACCCGCACATTCGAAATGCAATTTAAAATATAGAAATGCGTTTTACATCCCCATAGTTTTTCATAATTTATCAGGCTATGATTCACATTTCATTATCATGGAAATAGCTGCCGCTTTCAAAGGTCACGTTGATGTATTGCCTATAACTAAGGAAAAGTATATTTCTTTCACAAAAAATGTTGAAGATCCGGCTGAATCAGACTCACGAAATTATATTAAATTGCGATTCATCGATTCATACAAATTTCTCAATACCAGTCTCGATAAATTAGCATCTTTTCTTAACACAGATCAATTAAAAATTTTACGATCCCAATTTGAAACATTATCCATTGAAGATTTTAATTTATTAACACGAAAGGGTGTATTTCCGTACGAATATCTTGATTGCGTGAACAAGCTGCAGGACCCGTGCTTACCACCGCGCGAGTCATTCTACAGTTCGTTAACGGGTGAGACTGTATCTGAAAGCGATTACGCGCATGCCGAGACTGTTTGGCAACGTTTCGAGATTAGAACCTTGGGCGAATACAGCGATTTGTATTTGAAAACAGATGTCGTGTTATTGGCAGATATTTTTGAAAATTTTCGCGAAAGTTGTATCAAGAGTTACGGATTAGATTCAGCGCATTATTATACATTACCTGGTTTCACGTGGGATGCTATGTTAAAACATACCAAAATTACATTCGAATTGCTCACCGACATCGATATGGTCATGTTTATCGAACGTGGTATACGCGGGGGTTTAAGTCAATGTTCCGGAAGATACGCACATGCTAATAACAAGTACATGCCATCTTACGACGCATCGGAACAGTCATCGTACTTGATGTATTTTGACGTGAACAATTTGTATGGATGGGCAATATGTCAGCCCCTACCATATGCTAAATTTCAATGGGTCGAAGATGTTGCAAATTTTGACGTGTCTTCGATCGCTGTCGATTCGCCCACGGGATATATTCTCGAGGTAGATCTGGAATATCCGCAACGTCTACACGACGCTCATGCTGATCTACCATTCTGTCCAACGCGTGCCAAACCACCTGGCAGCAGACAGGATAAGTTACTCGCGACATTATACAATAAGCAGCGTTACGTTATCCATTATCGCAACCTGCAGCAGTGCACGCGACACGGTCTTCGTATTACAAAGATACATCGTGTGCTTCAATTCGCTCAATCTCCCTGGCTCCACGATTACATCGAACTAAATACACGGCTCAGAACAGCCGCGACAAACGATTTTGAGAAAAATTTATATAAATTGATGAACAACGCGGTATTTGGTAAAACTATGGAAAACGTGCGAAACCACGTGGATGTAAAACTTTTAACACATTGGGATGGACGTTTTGGTGCAAAGGCAATGATCGCGAAACCGAATTTCCACAGCAGAAGTGTTTTTTCGGAAAATTTAATAGCTGTTGAATTGCGCAAAGTCGAGGTGAAATTCAACAAACCGATATACGTGGGTATGTGCATTCTGGACATATCGAAAATTTGTTTGTATGAATTTCATCACGATTACATGTCTCCCCTGCTAGCTCAAAATTGTAAAATTCTGTATACCGACACTGACTGCCTCATTTATCACATTCAATGCGAAGATATCTACGAGACCATGAAACGCAATATCGATAGATTCGACACAAGTAGTTAGGCTATGAGAGTTCTGGATCAAGTGTGGGCGAGGGGGTGAGGCGGGGCGGGGGGTACCGCGCGCTCTTCGGCGAGGGCGAGGGGGTGAGGTGGGGAGGGGGGTACCGCGCGCTCTTCGACGAGGGTGAGGGGGTGAGGTGGGGAGGGGGGTACCGTGCTCGTAGGTGAGGGGGTGAGGCGGGGAGGGGGTACCACGTTCGTCGGTGAGGGGGATGACGTCACGGGGGAGGGGGATTTTCAAATTTCAAAATGGCGGTTGAGTTCGTTGGTGAGGGGGATGACGTCACAGGGGAGGGGGATTTTCAAATTTCAAAATGGCGGTCGAGTTCGTTGATGAGGGGGATAACATCAAAGGGGAGGGGAGGGGGAGGATTTTCAAAATTTCAAGATGGCGTCGCGCGCATTTCGTATTGGCGCCACCTGTTGGATGTTTAAGGTACTTTGAACACGAGTCGCCGCCGCGCAATCTCCGCACGCGTGTGGGATCGGGGCGCAGGCGCGACCGCGAGCGAATCGTGGAATTTCGAATTTCGTCTTCGATGCTGATTTCTGAGAAAGAGGGTGGTATAGAATTTCTGAGAAAAGATAATGAATCATGGCGTGCGATAGGATTGAACACGTTTTGATACCTATGTGCACACCATTCATGCCGGATGTTTATATCGTGACATAAACATAGAACGATAATTATTATAAATCAATCGTCGCGGCAGCCCATGGAGTAAATAATATATAGCGATAAGTATTCGGTTGACAGTTCCGAATATTCATAGTTCCGAGTATTTAATTTATGTAGTAAACATAACATTGCACCGCGCCATGCAGTGTGTTTATATTTGAGCATGATTGAACGCGTTTTGGTGCCTACGTGCATGCTCTTCATATTTGATTCGTGGAACCGATACAGTGCACGTGTAACGAAGAAACGAATTATACGGTGCGTGCACCCTAGTTCCGAGTATTTAATTGACGTAACCCCACCCTATTCACCGTCAGAGAATTCGACGTTGCGTACGTGTAAACATCAGACGACTAAAACATAGAGCTATAATTATTCGAAGTGTAGGTTCGAATATTTTAATGATCGAGGAGGCTGTAAGTCAATCGTCGCGGCAGCCATTGGAGTAAACACGACATTGCACCGGGTGTTTATATTTGAGCCGTGGGAGCGATACAGCGCACGTGCAATCTATAAATGAATTCGACGTTGCGTTCACGCAAGCAACCAATGTAAACATAGAGCGATAATTATTCGGACTTGACTTCCGAGTATTTTGGTGATTGGGAATAGGGCGAGCGTCCTTATCGATGAGGCTGTAAGTCAATCGTCGCGATAGCCCATGGAGTAAGCACGTGATGCAGTATGTTTATAGTAGGTAAGTGGCAGCGGTACAGCGACCGTGTAAGGGTGAAAAGAGTTCGATATAGACTCGTGAGAATCTGATTTTCAGTATACCAATGCTAGTACCCCCAGAATGCTCGCGTCATCGTCTTCCGATGACGATACCGATGGTAACGTGAACCCTTAATCCACGATGGCACAGTTGGACGACCAAACGCTTACGATTGAGAAGCATAAGATCCGCGACGCGTTAAGCCTACAGTCATTATCCGAGACGTCGTGGAGCTATATTGTTCAAAATGGATTTATGCAATTGTCGCATCAGCATCGTCAATTGCTACGCCATATCGCGCGATATAGTACTGCGAGCAAATGTACATTGTATTGCATCGTTGGTGATAAGGACGTGCATCGCAAGCAAGTGAAGTACTTTACCGCGGTCGTGTGTACGCCGTTAACGCTTCTGCAGGACATTGAGAACGGTACGGTCGAAGTGTACAAAGTGTTGTGCCCTCGAACATTGTCTATTACCGTGGACTCGTTTTTGTGTCGTGAATTAGCAACATTTTTGAATGAACACCCGACCCCGATTGTGCGACTACACTCGAAGCGCGTCATTTTGCCGTCGGGTTTCCGATATCCGGACACGGACTGCATCACCTGGAAGAGTCGTATCACACAATCGCGACTATTCATGCGTGTCTGGTAGACAAAAGTATTTGTGAGGAAGTGAACTCATCGTGAATAAGTGAACATGGAAGTGTTCATGGACACGTACAGGGTTTTGTCCCGGATGTCCGAGCTTTTACGCTATGTGGCGGAATTCCGAGACTGGGAGAACCAGTGTGACACGTGCCTGCAGCTAATCGTCGAGTACCAGTGCAGCGGAGGAGTGGCCGTGGCCGCGAAACAACGCCTGGTGTCGCTGATCGCGCGAATAAAAACATTACGCGCGATTGTTCGGGGTCGGTTTTCGCGAGTAGGACTCGGGGTTTCGGGTCGATCGACGGCGCCCAAAGTCGTATGGGAAGACGTGGAATCAGCGTTTATAGGCCGTATTTCGACTGGCGCGGTAATCAACGTGGGACACGTCGATCCACGTCGATTTTTAGAGGGTGCTCGACGAATGGTACTATCACGCGTGACAGACGCTATCAGCGAACATTCTAGTGTGTCCGTGAATACGATACTGAACGCGGAGTTTATGTTAAATGATAATATGGACATGAAAAGTTTCGGTACGCGAAATCGTGTACTGTTCAGGACATCGAACGTGCGCGAGTGGTATTCGAAGCACGTGGTCGCTCCCACGTTAGTGGCTATCGAGGAGTTTCAAGATCGCGACAGTGGATGGACCCTAAGGGCTGTGCTAAATATTCTAGTGAATATGAATAAGCATAATCCACTTCGCGCTGGTTGCTTCGTGCCCCTTCCATTCGATGTCATTGTTAAAAAGGCCGTGGTTAATGTACAAAATAGAGACAATGCGTGCTTCTTGTGGTCAGTCGTCGCTAGTTTACACCCTGCTGCTACGAATGTGAGTAGGGTCATTTCGTACCCACACTACGCTACGGTACTTCGTACGGACGATATTACTCTTCCCGTGACGTTGGATCAGCTTAAGAAGTTCGAGAGGATAAATAACGTGTCGGTGAACGGGTACACCTGGACCGACGAAAGCTGCATGCCTCTGCGTTTGACCGAAGACAAGCGCGAGAGACACGCGAACCTGCTACTGGTGCAGGATTCCAAATTCCACAATCAGCAGCATTTCGCGTGCATTCGCAGCCTGTCGAGACTGATTTCGAAGCAGCTCGGCAATCACAATGGTCGAGTATTCGTTTGCGAAAGGTATGTTAAAAAAAAATATTTTAATCGATATATTCTTCATTCTTATGTTTTATTATTATTATTATTATTATTATTAATGCTATTATCGTTGCAGGTGCCTCAGCTTCTTCCATTCGTCCGAGAAATTGACCAAGCACACCGCGGACTGCCAACGCATAAACGAATGTGCCGTCGAATTGCCGTCCGCCGCCGACAAATGGTTGCAGTTCAAAAACTTCAAGAACAAGGAACGAGCACCATTCGTCGTGTACGCGGACTTCGAATGCATGCTGGAGGACGTCGAGCCTGCGGAGCGGAGGCGTACGTACACGTACCAGCAGCACAGAGCGTACAGCGTTGGATATTACATTCATTGTTCCACCGACGCGTCTCTGTGCCGTTATCGCGCGTATCGTCACGACTCCGAGTGCGTAAAATGGTTCGTGCGGGGACTTCGATTCGTGGTTGCGAAACGCGAAACCGATGATCCCGCTGACGAGGCAACAGTGGCGAAGTTTTCATGACGCGAGCGCGTGCCACATGTGCGGAAAAACATTCGTCGATACGGACAAAAAAGTGCGCGACCATTGCCACTCGACGGGTGAATATCGAGGCGCGGCCCACGTATCGTGTAACTTACAATTTCAAAGATCGTACACGATCCCCGTAGTATTTCACAATTTATCAGGCTACGACGCGCATTTTGTAATTAAGGAGTTGGCGTCCGCGTTCGATGGGCAGATCGACCTGCTGCCGGTAACGAAGGAA
Organism: Andrena praecox; assembly: GCA_963932275.1. Classification (NCBI taxonomy): domain Eukaryota; kingdom Metazoa; phylum Arthropoda; class Insecta; order Hymenoptera; family Andrenidae; genus Andrena; species Andrena praecox. The sequence goes on from OZ010729.1 coordinate 25,759,733, forward strand.
CGATATATATCGTTCACGAAACATGTCAAGGGAATCGACGCCGAGAACAACGATTGGAAGAGGGGGTTGAAGTTTCGATTCGTAGATTCGCTGAAGTTCTTAGCCGCTAGTCTGGAGAAACTCGCTTCGGACCTTGGCAAAGAACGACTCGCGATTCTACGAGGCGAGTTTCAATCTCTGTCGGACGATCAGTTCAATCTCCTGACCAGGAAGGGCGTCTTCCCGTACGACTATGTATCGTCATACGCCAAACTTAACGATACGCGTTTACCGTCCCGCGAAGAATTTTATAATCGGTTGAACGATACCGCCGCGTCGGAGCCTGATTACGCGCACGCCGTGAACGTGTGGAATGCTTTTCGCGTACAGACATTAGGCGAGTACAGTGATTTATACTTGAAAACAGATGTGCTGTTACTCGCCGACGTATTCGAGAGTTTCCGCACCGACTGTATCGCGAGTTACAATCTGGATCCCGCGCATTATTTTACGTTGCCGAGTTTTACGTGGGACGCGATGCTCAAGTACACCGGTATCAAATTAGAGCTTTTGACGGACGTGGACATGCTACTGTTCGTGGAGCGTGGCATACGCGGTGGTCTGAGTCAGTGCTCGCACAGGTACGCGCGTGCCAATAACAAGTACCTGCCGGCAGCGATGTACGACGAGTCGAAGCCGTCGACGTACCTGATGTACTTCGACGTCAACAACTTGTACGGATGGGCGATGTCGCAGGCTATGCCGCACGGAGGGTTTGAATGGTTGGACGATGCGACGGTCGCCGCGCTCGACGTATCATCCATGCCCGACGACGATGGACCCGAGGGATACCTGTTGGAGGTGGACATCGAGTATCCCAAGGAGATTCACGACGCACACGCCGACCTGCCATTCTGCCCTGTACGCGAGCACGCGCCAGAAGGGAAACAGACCAAGCTGCTTGCCACGCTCGACGATAAGGAGCGATACGTAATTCACTATCGCTACCTGAAACAGTGCGTGCGCCACGGTTTACGCGTGACGCGAATTCATCGGGTGTTGCGGTTCGATCAGTCGCATTGGTTGCGCGAGTACATTCAATTGAACACTGATTTGAGGACGCGAGCCACGAGTGAATTTCAAAAGACTTTATTTAAATTAATGAATAACGCGGTGTACGGTAAGACAATGGAGAACGTGCGGAATCGCGTAGACGTGCGACTAGTGACTAAGTGGGACGGTCGTTACGGCGCGGAAACGCTGATCGCGAAACCAAACTTTCATAGTCGGACGATCTTCTCCGAGCAGTTAGTGGCGATCGAGATGCGTAAATTAAAAGTTAAATTCGATAAGCCGATATATGTGGGTATGAGTGTGCTTGATATTTCTAAGGAATGTTTGTATGAATTTCATTATTCATATATGCGTGCGAGGTTCGGTGATCGGTGTAAGGTTCTGTACACCGATACCGACAGTTTGATATATAGCGTGGAATGCGAGGATGCGTATGAAAGAATTAAGTGTGACGTCGACCGATTCGACACGAGTGATTACGCGGTGGACAATCCGTATGGTATGCCTCGCGTAAATAAAAAGGTTCCGGGACTCATGAAAGATGAGAATAACGGAGCCTTGATGACCGAGTTCGTCGGATTGCGGTCTAAAATGTATGCGACTAGGACTTTTAACGCTGCAGCGAGGGCTACGTGCGAGGTTAAAAAAGTGAAGGGTGTGCGGAGACACGTGGTCGCGAATAATGTACAATTCGACGATTACATTCGTTGTCTTCGCAATCTCACCGAGAAAGCGGTTCGCCAGAATAATATAAGATCTAGGCTGCACGTGGTGTATTCGGTGAGCGAGGAAAAGAACGCTCTCAGCCCATTCGACGATAAACGTTGTATTCTGGCGGATCGGGTGACCACCCTTCCGTGGGGACATTATCGTATCCCCGAACTCGACACTCACGAGCTCCTCGAGCTTGAGTCCGACGAGCCCTGCGAGAATTCCGCTGCGTAGTATGTTTGTATGTTTGAATGAATAAATGTATTAAAGTGTAAATTATATGTATATATATTTTTAATTCTTTTTATTAATATTATTTGTATTGGAATGTGAGGAGTAATAATTGAATAAATGAGCAATGTATTTATTTATATATATTCGTTATTTCTTTATTCCAGTAACATAGAGCGCGCTTATAATCATGAATCATAGAATATCCTTGTCGCGTATCCACGAGTTCCGCGACGAATCGAATCCGAGCCACTTAACCAACACCTGGCTACCCTTGCGACGAATAATCTTCTCCACCAGATAGACGTCCGGATTCGCGACCGAATGCAATTCGTACTCGTAGAATCCACCCGAGATCGGCTCTCCCGCGGAATCGCGCAGAATGTACGTCACCGGGCGCGTTCGTTGTACGGTTACGATTTCGAACACTTCGGTCGACCAGTTCGGAGTGTACCCCTTCTCGAAGAGGGTCTTGAACTTGCTCACGCGTACCTTGTCACCTATGATGAATTTGGCGCGTCGTCCAACACTTTTCGATGCGGAGGGGGGTAGGGGTTCGTTCGCGGCAAACGACAAACGCGTCGCGGGGGTCACGTCAACGGGTCGAGCGTTGATCGTTCGATGTTTGCTATGATTGTAGGTGCGTACGAGCGTAGGTAACAGGTCGACCCAGCGATAGGACGCGTTCAAGGAGAATTGTTTCCACATTAGGTTTTTCAGCGTGCGATTGAAACGTTCAACGATCGACGCTTTCATCACGCTATACGTGGAGTAGTGGTTGATCCCGCGGGTCTTCGCGCATCGTTGAAACTCCGCGTTGTAGAACTCCTTTCCCATGTCGGTTTGTAAATTTCGCGGGCATCTATCGCTCTGCCGCAGCACGGTTGCGAACGCCGCGGTCACGTCGCGTCCGCTTTTCGTTTTCACGGGTAAGGCCCAAGCGTACTTGCTAAACGCGTCGATGATCGTTAATATATAGTGATATCCTCGATTTTGCTTCGCGTACGGACGCATCTCCACCAAATCAGCCTGCCACAAATCATCGTAGCCGCGAATCACGACGTGTCGCCGCGGGAAATTGCGTCTCGCGGGGGCGTGTAATTCGTTTACCAATTGTACTCTCTCCTTGCTCATGCTTCACGGGGTGGACGGGGAATGATCGCGACGTTCCAAGAACGTTAGAAATAGTACGAGTTCCTCGAGTGCTAGCAAAATGCAATCGGTGCACGTCTTTCGCGATCGCTCGTTATTATTATTATTAGACGTTTCAGAGCCGTAGCCGTTGTTGTTGTTGTTGTTGTTGTTGTTGTTGTTGTTGTTGTTGTTGTTGTTGCTACTGTCGGGGATCATCGTCGTCGTCGTCGTTGTCGCAGACCCTCTGTCGCAGTCGTAAACTCTTCGAGTCTATCTTTCAAATGATCGAAGCGTCGTTCCATCGCGTTATTTAAGTTATCCTCTAGCCGAGACAATTGAGCGGTAACGATATCCGACATAGTTCGTTGTACTCGCGTCTCGAGTTGAGATCGTTGATGCTCTGCGTCCAACCGTGCGTTCGCGATAGCTATTTCGAGTTTTCGCGTAATGCGCTCGTCCACCGAGGACAATAGTCTCGTCGTAGTCATCGTTGCTTCGTTCATGTTATTGTTGTTGTTGTTGTTGTTGGCATTATTGCGTAACGAGGTACCAAACTTATTCACCGACATAACGATGCGTGCGTGCTCGAACGCTACTGATGCTACGATCACCGGAATGTTCAATTTAAGATGAATCCGTCCTCGCGAAGTTCCTCCACGATGGATGCGATTTCATTATCGTGACCCGTGTGTCCAGCCGCGCGCGATGCCGTGAGCAGCCCGAGTCTATCGACTAATTCATTCGGATCGTCCCAGTATACGTAATCGACCGCGTTATCGGTGACAGTCATCGAATAGTCGATGGGTAATCCTCGACCTTGATGCGTGCCCGCGGTGTACGCGGTGTCCGCGGCGTCCGCGGTGTACGCGGTGTCCGCGCCGTCCGCGGGGCCCGCGGAATCCGCGCCGCGCTCGCGCCCGCGCCCGCGCCCGCCGCCGCCGCCACGCCCGCCGTCCCTGACGCGTCTGACACCCGGTGTCCGCACCCCGCCGATCACCGAGGACACGATTTTCGTATACTTGTACCCCTTGTTACCCAGCGTACGCTTGCTGGGCGAATGATTTCGCTTGTGCGCACTAGTAGCCAACAAGATGCGACGGTACGAGCGAAGATCGGCGTCCGTGTACGTGCGATCGTTGGGTATTCGCATGAACAGCAATTCGTACAAGCCCCGAGTCCCCGCGTATCGAGTTCCGTTCACGCGAACGTCGTCGCTGTTCGGGTCGATGGTGAGCACGGAATCGCCAATCATTAGGTCTTCGTCAGACCCCAAGTATACGCCGTATACGTTATCGATGCGTTTCTTGGTGTCTGTGAAGAACAGTCGTAGATATTCTCGCGACAAGGGTCCTTTGGCATTCCGTACATACACAGTGACATCATCGACGGGGCTACGCAGCGCATCCAAATCGTTAACCCTTGTCGGCGGCTCATCATCCTGAATTTTTTCACTGTTTTCATCGCCCTCATCATCGTCAACAACAACAACATCGTCAACATCATCACCATCATCATCATCATCATCATCATCAACGTTGTTGACGTCGATATCATTGTCGTTGTCGCTGTCAGTGTCGACGTCGCTGTCGTTATCGTTGTTAGCGTCGTCATTGTCGCTAGATGATGGAAGGTTATTCGAACGTTCCATGGATGTAGTCGCGGTAGCAGTTCGAAGTCGCTTCGATGATTGGTGTTGACCATATTCATATGCTCTCTTCACAGGTCGCGATCGAGGCGTTGAGCGTGTTTTCAACGCGGATGTGTTCTCGATTAATCGTTTCAGCGGTTCGACGATGGGGCGCGTGCTCACCTCCACAGCCGCTTCCGTAGCCATTTTACCAATTTTCAAGGCCAGGCACTTTTTACGTATAACGTCGCTGACTTTGGCGATTTCTACCTTCGCGTTCACCTTCGAATCCACACCCCGACGACGTTTCCCTCCTTTTTGACATTTAGCCCCCTTTTGTCGATAACGTCGGCGTTGTTTTCGCGGATGCTTCGCGTCGACGTTACTCGAGGTTAACGCAGTCGTTGTCGTCGTCGTCGTCGTCGATTCGTTAGACATTTCGTGTTGCTCGATGAACGACTCGCGGTTTACTAATGTCCGCGAGCTACGACGAACTCGTTAAATCCTCTTCGATATCGCCCTTCGTACATGGAACTATCCTTATCGATCACCACGAAATCGTATCGTCGACGCCAACATCTCGCGCACAAGTCGTTGAACGACTCGAACGTCATGTCTGTATTCACGTGATCGTTGTACACGCGACGCAAGTTCGTACCGTCTTGTTTGAACAGCATAAGAAAATTCACGTTGTCCCTGATCAAATGTTTAGGTATTCTAGCGTACGACTGACACAAATAAAAGCAGTCCACATTCGCGTGTCGACCCATGGAGAAATATTCGCGGATCGCGTTCTGTTCGTCGCACGCCACGTCATCGAACACGAAGATCGAGTCAGGTCGAGCGTCTCTCGGTGGGACGATCTCGGCGTTGTCCGAGTATGGAAAGTATTCGATTCCGTCGACGAGCGACAACACCTGCTCCAGATATCGATACTTTGGCTGATGCAACGATTTCGAGTACACGTACACATTCTCGAAACGTAAACCGTTCGGGCTCTCTAACATGCTCAGAAGTACGTTCGTTTTTCCGCAACCGGACGGCCCGCAAATCACGCCTCGCACGCTGTTCGGCAGCAACGGGCCGTGTCTGTTCGATCGACTCGCATCCCTATCATCGTCGAGCATTCTGTTCGCGGTCACGCGAATAACGCCCGGCTGTTTCGCGAATCGCATGACGAGGGACTACTATTTATATTCGTGGCACGCGTCGCGCATGCCACAACCACTCTGATCGGTGGAGCGCGCGTACACGTTTATTATTGTAGTAGCTTTCCTGATTATTCTAACGCAGGTGTATGATCGCATCAACGGCCGCGGTGTCTCATGGACTAGGGCTGAATCGAAAGAATAAGAAGATCGGATTGGGTCTCGTGAACGGAATCATAAACCGCTTACCGTTCGAACTACACGTCCCGGGTTATCAGTTTTGCGGACCTGGGACGCGTTTGCTAAAGCGATTGGCTCGTGGCGACGAAGGTGTGAACCCGCTGGACGCTGCGTGCCGCGACCACGATATCGCGTACTCTCGTCGAAAGGATTTGGAGGGACGACACGAGGCGGATCGCGCGTTAGCCGAACGAGCGCGAGAACGAGTGTTCGCGAACGACGCGACCTTTGGCGAAAAAGCCGCTGCGACTGGAGTGTGGGCAACGATGAAGGCTAAGACCAAACTCGGCATGGGTATGAGAAGGACGAGACGTAAACAGAGAAAGGCTGGAAGGAAAAAGAGAAATTCTGGAGGAAAACATCCGCAACGGCGACGACGACATCGTAATCTACGAGTGGCTAAACGCGGTGGATTTCTTCCATTTCTTCCGTTCGTGCTGCCTGCGTTATCGGCTATCGGAGCATTGGCCGATGGAGCGGCTGGTATAACCAAAGCGGTCAACGATTCAAGGGCCTCTCGAAAACAGCTGGAGGAGACGTTGCGTCATCATCGGGCTATGGAAGGGCGTGGAATGCATCTGACACCGTACAAGCGAGGCGCTGGCATGAATCCTAGACGCCGACGCCAACGACGACAGCACTCAAAGAAAAAAAAAAAAAACGTCGATCGAGTAGCCGCGTGGCGACGGTGGCAGCGATAACGCAACAACCTATGACGAATCTGCAATTAGAGCGCGAGTGCGCTAGCGTACCGTTCTTTCGATGGGTGTTTATGCGCGACACGCTTCCTACGCGCGTACTAGCCAACGAATGTGGTATCGCGAATCTTGACGAGAATCGAGGCGCCGGTACGCACTGGGTCGCGTACGCGAAACGCGGGCTACGAGTACAATACTTTGATAGTTTCGGGAATCTGCGACCTCCCACGGAATTGATTTACTATTTCGGACGCGGAACAACGATCACGTACAATCACGATCGTTTTCAACGTTTCGACGAGATGAATTGTGGTCCCTTATGCGCACAATTTTTGCATCAAAAATCTATTGAATTATGGCCTATGTACTAAGATTATGCTACGATGTATCCATACATAATGATGCTTCATATATCCTATAATAAAGAAACATAATTTGACGATAAATTGACGAGTATTCGAACGCGCGCGTCACTTTCTCGCTCTCCGTCTCGCGAGTGTAATCGATATGTCGTTCACGCTCACGTTAACGGGCCGTAGCAGCGTGCTCACGGTAAACTATTTTCCTCCGATAGATTTGAGCGATGGTCAGTATGAATTAGGACTCGTGGACTTGGAGACGTTTCACACGATACCGAACATTGACTCGAGCAACGATAAATTCTACTTCATCGTCTACAACGCCGAGAACAACATCGTCGACGTCGCTCATGAATACATTGCGATACCTCACGGTTCATACGAATTAGACGCTATCGCCGAGCACCTGAAGCAGCGATTACTCGATCGACATCCCCGAAGTATCGATAACAACGATGCAAATGAGAATGATGCCGACAAGTATCCTCTAATGCTGCGAGCTAACAACAACACCATGAAAAGCGAGCTGTACTGCTCGTTCGCCGTGGACTTTACGCAACCAAACAATGTGGGCTCGTTGCTAGGATTTTCCCCGAATCGCGTTTTATCACCAAGAACCTGGCACGAGTCCGACGTACCCGTGAACATTATAAACGTTAACGTGATCAGAGTAACGTGCAACGTCACTACCGGTGCGTACAGCAACGACAAGCCGGTACACACGATCCATGAATTTTCACCTCGCGTGCCACCGGGATATAAGATATCGGAAACCCCGCGACACGTCATTTACCTGCCGATCGTTGCACGAGCAATACACGATCTAACGTTGTGCATCGTCGATCAACACGAGCGCCCTATAGATTTCCGCGGAGAAGAAATAACGATTCGTTTGCACGTTCAACGACGTCCGCGCGATAGGCTAGCGTAACTACACGTGTGCGCGCGTGTGTAGTATGTTAGTGTTAGATCATACATACGAATCATCAATCATAGCTGCCGCTGCTACTCCTAACGTCTCTGTGTCGCGTCATCGGCGCAACCCTTTATCGGCGTGCAAAAGTAGCAGAATAAAGGCGGGTGGAGCGATAAGAAGAAGAAGAAGCGCAAGAAAGTCATTGACTCGTAGAAACGCGCGTTTTCTACGATCACTAGGTTTCATCGTCGCCCATTAGACAAGCTGTGAGTGACACGCAACCGCGATGTCTTTTATTCTGGACGTGGCGAATACGCCAACCTTTGATAATCGTATCACGAAAATCGAGTTACACACGTACAATCCGTACGCCAACACGACGTTCGATAATAGCGACGAGATAAGAATCCCCATACAGCAGCAAGATCTGTACACGCTCCCGTGCGAAAGTTTTCTATACATCGAAGGTCGTGGCACGTTAACGACGCAAGACGCGAAAGGCCAGGCAACGTCGGCGAGTGCTGTTCTCGACAATAATTGCGTAGCGTTCATGTTCGATGAGATTCGATACGAATTGAACGGTGTTGAGATCGATCGTTGCCGAAATCCGGGAATCGCTACCGCGTTGAAAAATTACATTTCGTTGTCGGTCGATAGAAGCAAAGTGCTCGCGAATGCCGGTTGGGATCATACCATCGCGTACGATAAAGACATTTTTCATTCGGGCGCTTTCAATTTCTGCGTACCATTGAACGTTCTGTTAGGGTTCTGCGAGGATTACAAACACATCGTGATGAACGCGCGGCACGAGCTGATCCTTATTCGATCACGAGTCGATGCGAACGCGATGTACGGTACCTCGGTCACTGCGAGGCCGAAACTAGACATACGCAAGGTGCAGTGGCGTATGCCCCACGTCGCTTTGGAGGAAGTGAATAAACTATCGATGCTACGTATCCTGGAAAGTGGCCGACCGATCGCGATGAGTTTCAGATCGTGGGACTTGTACGAGTACCCGTTGCTGCAAGCGACAACGAAACATACGTGGACCGTGAAAGCTACGTCGCAAATCGAGAAACCTCGATACGTGATATTCGCCATGCAAACCGATCGAAAGAATCGTCTTGATAGAACTGCGAGTAGATTCGACGCGTGTAAACTCACGAACGTTCGATTATACCTAAATTCCGAGACGTACCCGTACGATGATTTGAACTTGGATTTCGATAAGTTTAAATACGCGATCCTGTATGATATGTACGCGAAATTTGGTCGATCGTACTACGGACACGGAGAACCATTACTGAACGCGATCGAATTCTTTCAATACGCGCCTATCGCGGTCATAGATTGTTCTAGGCAGAACGAATCGTTGAAGAGCGCTACGGTGGATGTACGAATAGATTTCGAGTGCAACGAAAATGCCCCCGCTAATACTACAGCGTACTGTATGATCATACACGATCGTATAGTAGAATACGGCCCTTTGTCTAACGTGGTACGTAAACTAACATAGTATGCGTATGTGTGAACGAATACTACTGCTACTGTGAAAACGAATACTACTGCTACTGTGAAAACGACGATGTCCAAGTCCTCAGTTGCTGTTCAGACGTCACCACGGACACTGCTACCTAATCGTAAAATAATGTTCGCAATTGTCGATCTTCAAGGTTTCAATGCCAATTGTGAGTTCGTTGTCAAAGAGCTCGCGATCCGCAGACACGGTAACAATGATAAAACGCCTACGATCAGCCATTGGATCTTCGAACCACCGTACGTCTGGGGACATCTGAAATCGTGCGAGAACCGTCAAGCGTCCTGGCTCACGAAGCATCATCACGGGCTTCGCTGGTCTGACGGTTACGTCCCATACTCCAAACTTCCTGGGTTGCTGGCCAGTGCACTCACGAACATTGACTTTGTCGTCGTGAAAGGTGTGGAAAAGAAAACCTGGATGCTGCAGCTACTACCTGACATAATCGTTGAGGATGTCTGCGATTTATACGAACTGAAGGAGCAACAACAACAACAACAACAACAACCGACCAACAGCAGCAGCAGCAACAACAACGCTCGAACCGTCGAAGACGACGGCGGCTACGACGTGGACGATGATTATTGCGGGATCATCCCTAACACCGCAGACCCCGACGTTCCTAATCTGAAATCGATGTCTTCAACGGATGCTCTTCGATGTACATTTCACAACAACGATGGTGTTTGCGCGTTGGAGAACGTCCAGAAAATATGGAATTATATACGTAACGTTGTCTAATGTAAGTCCTATACACGCATTGCATCTACTTTATGCGTCATTAACAGATAGACTAATTTGTAATAATTTTTTTGTTTCTATAGCTACGAGTACAACGGTGACGGTGATAAGCGCAACGACTGCGACGAATGCTATCTTTACCCACGAGCAAGAATACCCCTTCCCATACGAATACGCATTTTACGTAAATACTGGTTCTATAATTAAGATTGCATGCATTGATGTACATGAATAAACACACAGTTTTTTTAATAAAAATATATTTTATGTATTTAAAAATTGTTATACATTTATTATTAAAACATATATGTATGTACTATAGTGGTACGTGCTTTACATCACGCAGCATGGATTGCATTCCTAACGCGATCAATTCGCAATCGATCAAAGAATGCTGTTCGAAGTGGTCGCTTTCGGAAATTAATTTCACATAATCTATCGGTGCGGTAGCGCTGCGTAGAACGTCCACGAAGGTAGCGTATTTACTACTTACAGAGTACATATTTTCAGTTAGCCAGGTGAACATATGTTCAATGCAATGTTCGTACGCGAATAGTTTACGCAACGTGACTTCAGTCATATATATGTAAGCATGATTATCGGTGATTTTAATAAGTTGGTCATTGTGCATACTCGTGAAGTCTAGTCGTAAATGATCAATTATTATGTGGGTTTGAGGCGATGTTGCGTTGCTGCGTAATCGTTGGAGTATGTCAGCCTTGTTTTGCAGTAGGAGCTTCCACGTGGACATCGAAAAGCTCAACTCGTTGCCTTTATTGTCAGCTATGGTCATCTCGACGCTGCACGAATCCATGCCAATGCGTATTCCAATAGTTAGACGTTTATAAGCTGTCGCGGTCAACGGGTAATCACGCCCCAGGATCCGTACAATTGACGGTTTTGGCGTTTTCAATGTTTTTGGTGTTGCGGATCCAGTACTGTAAGAAATATGTACACAAAATTAATGCTTCGTTCGTATACGTTTACAGCGAATGAAGTAAGTGGAAAGTGTATGGTAACGAGTACGTACCTCATATCGAGTTGTTGATTAAGATCTTGTTGTTGTTGACGTATATTTGGAAACCCACCATCGTTGGCGGATGTGCAGGATGAGTCGTTTAAGCTGCGTTTGTACATTTTGATATGCAATATGCAGTATGTTCATCGAACAAAAAATTAACGCTAACGGTACTTAACACTCGAGCGTACGTGGTGTAATGAAGTCCACAGGACTGACCAACGTCGCTTTATTATTATTATTATTATTATTATTTACTTTATACTGATTCACGTATACGGCAATGTGTGAATGTACAACACATTAGTGATGGCGATGATCATGGTTGTGTTGTGACCCAAACATGTATGTGCCGTAAAAGAATCAATGAGAGAGTACGCGGTAAATTCAAATACGATTGACTTACAGCCACCTCGATCACCAAAATACTCAGAGGTCAAGCCCGAATAACTATAGCTTTATGTTTACATTGGTTGCTTAGGTGAACGCAACGTCAAATTCACTTCTTCATTGCACGTGCGCTGTATCGCTCCCACGGCTCAATATATGTAAACACACGGTACATAATTATCGCTTAGTTGCTTGCGTGAACACAACGTCGAATTCATGTATCCATTGCACGTGCGCTGTATCGCTCCCACGGCTCAAATATAAACACACGGTGCAATGTCGTGTTTACTCCAATGGCTGCCGCGACGATTGACTTACAGCCTCCTCGATCATGTGACTTACAGTCTCCTCGATCATTAAAACATTCGTGCCTCTACTTCGAAAAATTATCGCTATATGTTTTCGTCGTCTGATGTTTACACGTACGCAACGTCGAATTCTCTGACGGTGAATAGGGTGGGGTTACGTCAATTAAATACTCGGAACTAGGGTGCACGCACCGTATAATTCGTTTCTTCATTACACGTGCACTGTATCGGTTCCACGAATCAAATATGAAGAGCATGCACGTAGGCGCCAAAACGCGTTCAATCCTGCTCAAATATAAACACACTGCATGGCGCGGTGCAATGTTATGTTTACTACATAAATTAAATACTCGGAACTATGAATATTCGGAACTGTCAACCGAATACTTATCGCTATATATTATTTACTCCATGGGCTGCCGCGACGATTGATTTATAATAATTATCGTTCTATGTTTATGTCACGATATAAACATCCGGCATGAATGGTGTGCACATAGGTATCAAAACGTGTTCAATCCTATCGCACGCCATGATTCATTATCTTTTCTCAGAAATTCTATACCACCCTCTTTCTCAGAAATCAGCATCGAAGACGAAATTCGAAATTCCACGATTCGCTCGCGGTCGCGCCTGCGCCCCGATCCCACACGCGTGCGGAGATTGCGCGGCGGCGACTCGTGTTCAAAGTACCTTAAACATCCAACAGGTGGCGCCAATACGAAATGTACTAAAAATCTAGGAAATTTATCAACGCATGCCCAAATATCGACGTGGATCCAAAGTACCTTAAACATCCAATAGATGGCGTCAATACGAAATGCGCGCGACGCCATCTTGAAATTTTGAAAATTCTCCCCTTCCCCTTTGACGTTATCCCCCTCACCCACGAACTCGACCGCCATTTTGAAATTTGAAAATCCCCCTCCCCTGTGACGTCATCCCCCTCACCAACGAACTCAACCGCCATTTTGAAATTTGAAAATCCCCCTCCCCCGTGACGTCATCCCCCTCACCGACGAACGTGGTACCCCCTCCCCGCCTCACCCCCTCACCTATGAGCACGGTACCCCCCTCCCCACCTCACCCCCTCACCCTCGTCGAAGAGCGCGCGGTACCCCCCTCCCCACCTCACCCCCTCGCCATCGCCGAAGAGCGCGCGGTACCCCCCGCCCCGCCTCACCCCCTCGCCCACACTTGATCCAGAACTCTCATAACCTAACTACTGACACATCCGATTATCCCATCGACAATACATATAATATGCCGCGCCTAAATAAGAAGGTTCCAGGGTTGATGAAGGACGAAAATAATGGTGCGATAATGACCGAATTCGTAGGTCTTAGAGCGAAAATGTATGCACTCCGTGTAGATGGTAAAAAAGATACGAAAAAGGCAAAAGGCGTCAAGACCAACATCATAGCCAGGACGATAACTTTCGACGACTACGCGGAGTGTTTGCAAAAGGAGATTGAAATGGTTTGCAGGCAATCATGTATACGGTCTAAATTGCACAAAGTGTACACCATTTCCGAATCCAAAATCGCTCTAAGCCCATACGATGACAAGCGGTATATCGTACCCGATTCGATCGACACTCTACCCTGGGGACATTATAAAATTCCGCTATAAAATTCCTTTGTAAAAATATCATTGTAAAAAGAAATTATTATATTTATTAACTCGTTTTTATAAATAAAATAGCACATACAATTATATTTATTAACAAGTCCTTATAAATAGTGGACTTATGTCGAATAAATTGTACACATGTATTTATTTTATCCACACATTATTTTTATTTATTGACGTATACCTTATCCTCCTTCCTACGCAACACTTTTTCCACTAGATACACATCGGGATCGGTGACACGTTGCAGCTCGTGTTCATAGAATCCTCCAGCAACAGGTTTTCCACAGGAATCGACGAGCAGATACGTCGCGGGATTAGTTGCCTGTACTTTGTCTATCTTGAACACCTCCATTGTCCAATTCGGTGTATAGCCTTTATCGAAGATGGTTTTAAATTTGCTCACGCGCACAAATTCGCCCAATTTGAATCTCGCTGGAGCAGCGATCTTTATATTGATGTATACGGTGGCTAGCAGCTTATCGGCGATCGCAGGAGTAACATCGCGAGGACGCATTTTGATGGTTCTATGTTTTCGTGCGTTATACTCTGCAAGTAGACGCGGTAGCGCATCGGTCCATCTATAGGTTCCATTCAGTGTAAACAGTTTCCACATATTGTTCTTCAAAGTTCGATTGAAACGTTCTACGACGGAGGCCTTCATCACCGAATACGTCGAATAATGATTAATGTCGTGTTTTGTCAAGAGTTTCTGCACATCGGCGTTGTAAAATTCTTTTCCTTGATCGGTTTGCAAATTTTTTGGATATCGATCTCTAAATATCTTTGCAAATGCTTTAGTCACCTCAGCACTACTTTTAGTCTTGAGCGGTAACGCCCATGCATACTTGCTCAGCACATCGATGACGGTGAGTATGTAATGGTGACCTTGGTTGAATCGCGAGTAAGGACGCATTTCCACAACGTCAGCTTGCCACAGATCATCGTATCCATGCACTATCACGCGCCTCCGTGGGAAATGTCTTCGATGCTGGAGCATGCAATTCCGCAACAAGTTGTTGCTTCTTGTGGCCATGGTTTGCTTCTTTACTCTTGGATTTCGATAATGATTGCATGTTTGATCGCAGAGGTGTCTTTGACACGAATGGTGCGATAATTATCGTGCACATACATTATGTGCTCCCCATCGACCCGAGAAAATTCTGAACAAATTCAATCGTCTCGCATGATTCTCCTTCGCAGCGCTGCTGCGGAATAGAATTCGACGCGTGTGATATGTTTTGAACGCTGTTTTGCAACGTCAGCATATCTCTCTGAAACATGACCAGCTTCCTCTCTAATTCTTCCTGCTGCTCTCTCAAAAGTTTAATGCTCTTTTCCATGTATAGTTTATTGACGACATCGCTGTCGGACGTGGGTTGTGCTACGCGTCGTATCTTGCGTTATTTTGCATCAAAGTCGACACCGGTCATGCAAAGAACGTTATCTCGCATATAATTTCGAAGCAAACCGCTCCATTTGTAGTAGTTCATTCTAGCTGCTCCACTCTTCTCGAGCGATACCCCAAATTTGTTGATCGGCATCTCGATGCATACAGTGCACATCATCGGCGCGCGGCTTAATTTATAATAAGGCCTGCCTCGCGGAGTTCCTCGATAATCGATAGACTTTCGGGGCCATGTGAGTTGTTACCCGCCGCGACGCTTCCAGCAAACACAATCGATCAACCAGCTCGTTGGGATCGTCACAGTGCACGTAATTGATCTTGTTATCGTTTACTACCAAGACTCGCGGTGTCGTTAGACTTTTCCCTGCCCTACTATCCGATACACGGGGGAGTAGCGGTGGAATTATATATTTGTACTTGTATCCCGTATTGCCCAGTATGGGATTTTGAGGGCTATGGACACGTCTGTGGGCATTCGTCGTTGTTTCCGCCAAGTGCGGGTTATAATGCCAGCGCTGGGATGGCTCGATGAGAAGGAGAATATCACGCAAACGCCCTTTTTTGGGACTGGCACAATTTATTTTCAGGGGTCTGACTTGACCACTGAACGTCACAAAACACTGATACAAAACGAAGACACAATACTATGATACAACGGCGCGTTGGGCGCGTAGCGAATGTGGTGGCGTGAAAAATAATATCGTTAACAGCGGCGCAATGGGCACATGGAGAATCTTTGCTTGTACGTGCTCGTCACAGCGGAGTTGGTTTTCGAACTAACAGTCGCCGGGCGAGCGCTCCGAAACGATCGTTGGGGTCAACAATGCAATGTCAACGGGCCTCAGGTGACTCATTAGCTGTTGCGATGGGTCAGCGGGCGCAAGTTTGAACGCGCGATGCGGTGCGCTTCTTGCGGTCGCAACAGTCGTGTTACACGTTACGATTATAATTAGGTGTAGGTTAGTTTCCATCAACGCGATAATTACTGAAGGTCGTATACAGGAACTCCGGGCGGATTGTAAATAACGCAGGCAACGGTACCGAAGGAAAACAGTCCTGTAGTTTATGAGGCCGCCTGGCGGACATTGGGTTGTCGGCTGTACACGGTTTAGATTTGGGACCGTGGCAGGGTGTCGAGTGGTCTGGGACTACAATGACCCTCTGTACAGTCAACTCCGGCGGTCCCGGAGTTCGTTGATGTTGGCCATATTAAGAAGTAATTTTAAGTGTGTTTGAAATGGGCGCCCAAACAGAGGAGTCCGTTTGAAAAGTCGGGCGTCCGGAAGCTCTATTGTTTTACCGATCCATGAGGTCACTTCTTGTCTGACGGTCGTAAGAGATAACACGTTGTAAGACTACGTTCACTTAAAAAGAATCTATTACATTCTTGTTTATTACATAACTATTATACACAACTAATTGTATCTGTGCACACACTTTGAATAAATGTGCAGTTCTATTTGAACTATTCTATCACCAAAAACCACGTTCCTGAATACCTGAGAAATCTCAACAGGCCAGGCATCCTGTGTCACTGTTTGGATGCGTTGGGTGATGTTTAGAGACAATCTGTTTAGCTCATTCATTATCGGCCAGCGCTTGATTTCCAGGAGTTTAACCTCTCTATGGGGCTAGGTGGGCCGTTCTTCCGACGATGCAGCGACCAATAAGGGTTCAATATCCGAATGGCCCACCAGGGAATCTGCCTGAGAGGGAGGACTTCTGGCTCGTGGCAAAAAGGGACTCCGTAGGTTGTCAGTTGCGTTAATGACGGAGATTCGTTACCAACTCAATTTCAATCCGGTAAAACCACGGTCTCCGTCGGAGTGAGGACGGTATACCAAACAACTGGACTGACTCACAGTTTTATATTATCACTCATACTAGTTTGTTGTACAGTTCATCGTTGCTGGATTAAATCCACTATTATTCAATCATATGCAGTAGGGTGGTCGCAAGACATAGGGGAAAATTTTTTTTCGCCGTATCTTCGACGGGAACCCTTAAAAAGTTGCCAATAGGTGTAAAAATGAGATTGTCAAAGTTACAGCTCGATCGGATAACGTTAAGACCTGCATCATCAGCTCTAAAATATTAAAAAACAGCTATGTCACGTCCTGGGTGGCGGGATTTAGGACTGAGACACGTTGGGGAAGTATAGGAAATTTTAGGTTCGAAGACTAGCTTCGTACCGCGAGGTAAATGGAAATTTAGGCCTCGAAGACCAGCTTCGTACCGCAAGGTAAATGTAAATTTGGGGCTTCGAAGACCAGCTTCGTACCGCAAGGTAAATGGAATTTTGGGTTTCGAAGACCAGCTTCGTACCGCAAGGTAAATGGAAATTTGGGCCTCGAAGACCAGCTTCGTACCGCAAGGTAAATGGAAATTTGGGCCTCGAAGACCAGCTTCGTAGCATAAATCAACCAGGGAGGGTTAAGCAATGATCGCTCACCAGAGTGACACCCGTTAAAGCGCTGGAGGTTTTTATTAGGCTAGGTAATTGGATTTACTACTGCATAGAGATAACGAGCCAAGCTTTGTATTTCTTTCTAATAGGCGTGCGAGACGGTAAGCGAAAGTAAGCCTTGTAAACACTGTAAGAGCTCCCGGTGCTCGCGACGCAATATCTGCCGTTGCGATGGTTTGTTATGACTTGGATATTTACTGGAGTAATGCAATAATTCGAGAGTTGTGTAGAATAAAAGCGTTATTTATTTAAACGCTTATGAACATGCCATGCATACCTCATGCGATAGCGGTAGAAGTATTATACAAAAATGCGTGGGACGTTAAGCATTAGGACAAAACATTTATATAAACGGTATTAATAGTAATATATATATACAGGGTGTCCCAAAAATGTCGCGTTTCCTTGAAAGGGGTGACTCAGGGGGTGATTTGAAACAACTTTTTCCTTAGCGAAAATATTGTCCGAAGCTTCGTTAAGGAGATATTAAGCAAAAACCCCGACCAATCAGAGCGCGCGCCTTCCGCCTGAGTTCCCGCGGTAGCGTTGGCTACGAGGTAGGCGACCGCGCTTGTGCTACGAACGTACGAACAAGCAAGTCGGCATGCATCGAAGGAAACCGCGTTACACATTTTTTTTTTAAAGCAGAATCTTAAATAAGAATAATTTGAAGTGAGAGGACAAAAAGTACGTAAAATTCGTTTTTAAATAAGGCATAAACGAAAAGCTAACGTAGCAGAAAATGTACGACAAGTGATCGTAATTCGTTATTGAGGTAAAAATCCGTAGTTTAAGAACGGCCAACACAACTAAATTTAAAAAATAATATTAGGTGTATGAATAAATTATTTCCGACTGGAATTTCTATCGCGGTGGTATTCAGAAGCTGCCAGAAAAATGGCAAAAGGTAATGAACAATAATAGAAATTATTGCGATGATCGAGTTGTTTTCATATTTTTTAAATCGAACTGTTATTGTACCCTAAAATCGGAAAGAATTTATTTTCACACCTAATAATCACCAATAAATTAAAGAAAACTCACCCTTTCGGACATTCCTTTCCTTGCTTTCCTTCCCTTTCCGGAAACCTGTGTCACTGGGTCACTGTACCGATCCTGGTTATCGGTGGACGAAAATATTTATGGTTGGGTACCGCCCAGTGCTCAGCTGATCACACTGCGTCCGGGTTAATGTACCGAATATTCACTTCACTGCACGGCTACTAACACTGATCACTGAATTTATTTTTCACGGAACGTGTTGTTCCTACGTTATAAAAATTGGTGGCTGCGAAAGGGGCCGATCACTGTTAATTACTGGGACGAGATTACTACTATTACCCGGCGAAAAGAAAACTCGTGGCAGACTGTCTCGGGCTGTGCAGTCCGCTGCTGTGACGATTGGTCGAGTCACCTATTTGGGCACACTTTTAAAGACGGGGCACACGTATTTTGGTTATTGGCTGAAGTTGCCACATACATTGTCACACCGCGCGACGAAGAGATCGAACGAAACACGAGATCGAGTGGGATAGAGCGATTTGACCAAGCGTAGCCTACGCTTTTGTTTTGACGATCGTCGGTCGGATCCGTATCTGATCGCTGCACAGCAGCGGACTGCACAGCCCGAGACAGTCTGCCATGAGTTTTCTTTTCGCCGGGTATTAGTAGTAATCTCGTCCCAGTAATTAACAGTGATCGGCCCCTTTCGCAGCCACCAATTTTTATAGGGAAAGGAAAGTGCAGGAGGAGGAGAGGTGGGAAAGGATAGGGGACTCAGAGTACAATAAGTGGTACGGAAGGGTGAAGGGGGAAGGCTTGCCGGAGTATTTAAAGAAGGGGTGGGGGGAAAGTACGTGGAGAAAGGTAGCCAGGTTTAGACTGGGTAATGAGATGAGGGGGGTAGGTACTGGGAGGAGGGAGAGAAAAGAAGATGTAGGGTGTGCAGAAGGGGGGGAGAAACGTGGGAGCATGTGTGGGAGGAGTGTATGGGGTGGGTAGAAGAGAGGGGGTGGCAGGAGATGGCGGGAGAAGTGCTGGGCGATGATGGGGAGGGGGAGGAGTGGCTGAGGAGGTTAGAGGAAAGGAGACAGATGTGTGGAGGAATGGAGGTGTGAGAGAAGGAATGGAGTGGTTGGGGAGACGAGCGGAAACGGAGGTCCGGGAGAGGGGAAAGGAGGAAGAGGGGAGAGAGCGAGCGGAGCGAATTTGTATATAGTGTATATAGTTGTATATAGTTAGCTGTAAGTATAGGTGTAAGATAGGTTAAGTTAGGTTAAGTTAATTTTAAGGTAGACTAAGTAAAGGAGATGTAGAAAGAGTGGAGAAAGTGAGAAATAAGAAGATTGTAACCCTTAGGGGCCCAATAAAAGGATATATATATATGAATGAAAAGCGTCAGTATTAGCAATAAAAGTTGACGTGAATGCAACTAGCTTAACCAATGAGTATAAGCAATGCAAAACAATTTAAATGGATAAGCGTTAGTAAAGAATATAACATAAGCAAAAGTAAATAATAATTGAATAAGCGTTAGCAAAATAATAATGCGAAAGAATATAAGCATAAACAAATAATATAAACGAAATAAAGCAATATATGCTAGCAAAAAATATTAATGGCGATGGAGGCGATATGCACTTATATAATGGATAATAATAATGGTAGTGATAGCTTACAATTGACGAGTAGAAGAATGATCCTTTTTACACTCACTCACTGATTCTATATGTACTGGATTGATTTGTTATAATGTGACACGTTATGTGGCTCTTGCCGAACTGAAGTGTAGGATTCTTAGGTTAGGAGACGGACGGGCGGCCTGTGGTGTAAGTGAGGCCCAGGTCCATAGGTGGCGCGCGCCCGTTAAGAGGAGCTCATTAAGCAGAGTCCTCGGGGAAGCCGCAGTGGGGGAATCGGTTAGGCGGCTGGCCAGCACGCGGAAGGCCCGGGTTCGAGTCCCGGTGAGCGGCTTTCCTTTTTTCCGTCTCCTACAAATGGAATAGAAATGACTTGTTAGGTGGCTCTTGCCTAACTGAAGGTATAGAAAATGACACGTTAAGAGGCTCTTGCCGAACTAAAGGTACAGAAATGACTTGTTAGGTGGCCCTTGCCGAACTGAAGGTATAGAAAATGACACGTTAAGAGGCTCTTGCCGAACTAAAGGTGCGCGGTCCATGTGGCGCTTGTATTTATAGGAAACGCTGGAATGTTTGGTATGCGCGATGACTCATGCTTAAAATATGTGTTATAATTAGCGCGTGTTGATGAGTCATGCGCGAAATATGCGTCGCAATAGCACATTCGGGAGGGGGGGGGGGTGTCCTTTGGGGTTTTGAACGGTATACTCAACCGTTGGATGGAGTTTGCAGGATTTTGATTGGTCGTAGAGAGGAGTGAGACGTGGTCTCGAGTAATGTGGGTTTTTAGAACGAGGGACTTGTTTAGATAAAATATGTGTGGGAGGAGATCGCGCCTCTAAGGCCGAAGAGGGGAAGGGGATTGCGTGTTTGATCATCTAGAGATGGGGACCGCTAAGGTGCATCGTCTAGATGATCTACCGGTTGGGGAAAAGGATAAGAGTTGAAGTTAGAGGTGTTTGGTGGAGTTGTGGAGTGATTCATAGGGAAGATGACCGCGCGAAAAATAGTGGGACGTCACAGCTATTTTTCTAAAAAAAATCGGGGGTTTTCCGCTAAAAAATTAGAACGGTTTAATCTAGAGACGTTTTTTTTTAGTTTTGTAGAGAATGTTCCTGGCTTCAAATTTCATTCGCACAACTTGTTTGACAAACGTACAGATCGGAAGATATTTGGCTTTTTCGAGGATCCGTCCCGGAAAATCGACTTTTTCAAGAAAATGTAAAAATTCGCTTAAGTCAGGCATCGGAATTAAGTGATCTTTTCGGCCGAGTTTCAGAGGTCACGC
This sequence comes from Andrena praecox, assembly GCA_963932275.1. NCBI lineage: Eukaryota > Metazoa > Arthropoda > Insecta > Hymenoptera > Andrenidae > Andrena > Andrena praecox. Next base: position 25,781,278 of record OZ010729.1, read on the forward strand.
CTCCTTTCTCCCGCCGCGCGTCTTGGCCCCCGCGGCGGCCCAGAAGCCTCGAGCGCCTCAGGCCCGTGCCGTATGAACCGCGCGTGGCGCATTGGGGCGACACCCGTATCGATAGGTTTCCACATCACCCATGGGGTACTATTATCGATGCGTTTTTTTTGTCCGTGGTATCCCCTGTAGGCCAATTCCACCGTGCCGCGTGATAAAAAATAGAGTGGAAAAGCGCGTTTTATTATCAAAATTTTAAACATGTTTGGGAGTCGAAACGTGCGCAAAAATCTAGTTTTCCCAAACATGTTTAAAATTTTGATAATAAAACGCGCTTTTCCACTCTATTTTTTATCACGCGGCACAGTGGCATTGGCCTACAGGGGATACCACTGACAAAAAAAACGCATCGACAATAGTACCCCATGGGTGATGTGGAAACCTATTGATACGGGTGTCGCCCCAATGCGCCACGCGCGGTTCATACGGCACGGGCCTGAGGCGCTCGAGGCTTCTGGGCCGCCGCGGGGGCCAAGACGCGCGGCGGGAGAAAGGAGGCGTCGCCTCTGAAACTCGGCCGAAAAGATCACTTAATTCCGATGCCTGGCTTAAGTTGATAATTTTTTTTTTTTTTAATGTTTTTCTACTATTTTTTAGTTATTTAGCATCAAAGAGTTCAAGTAAGATGCTTTTAAAAAATAGATTTCCAACCACGTAGGACCTAGGTGATAGGAAGGAGTGGGATAAAGGGGGGGGGGAGAGAAGAAAGAAAATATTGTCATGTGAATCAATTATGTATTATAATCAAACCATAGTGAATTTAAAAAATTAGAAAAATCTTGTCTTTCTGCCTGGAACTTACACCACTTGTAGCTGTAGAGGACGAAGTCGATGGTTCCGAATCCATTATTATTTACAGCTTTGGAAAACAAGAAATATAAGCTACCCACACACACACACACACACACAAAATATTTGTTCCTTCTCTCGGGGTCGTAAGGCCTTATTAACTCCGTGGTACGCGGTGCTAGTAACTTTATCACTCGCTGAGGGGCGATAACGAAATAAATGATAGTCTATTTCACCACACACTACTCGCTGATTAACAAATCACCTGATTATACAGAAGAAGGTAAACGGTTAATGATGAACTTCACGACACGGTACCACAGAGGGCTTGTTCAAGGGTGAGAAGCCGTGTCACCTTCGGAGAGCTATTTATACAGCCCTCGCAGGGGATCTTATCCTTGAGGCAACGCCGAAAACACGCGGGAAATATCGGCGTGAAAATGAGTGGGCAGCGGAAGATATCCACTTCCACACGCCGAAAAATACTGACCTGGGCGAGTCTGGCTGCCGGATGGGTAACGCGGCCATAGCCTGACTCTCCCAGGCCCACGGAGAAAAACCCGAGAGTACCTACGCCTAACGGATAACACTACCTAAAACATGGAGGCATGCTAGCGACGAAGCCGCTACACGCCAAATTAATTTTAAATGACGTTGAGCCGACTGTTGACCAGCCGAGGTGTATGAGGTCTATGTCATGAACATTTGACTATCCCAGGTGATGTTCTCTGAACGACGACTGTATCAAAAGGCCCCCGTGCTTGAAGAGCGCTGATTGAATTCTGGTCTTTGTCCACCTCTTCGACGTCGAAGGTAGACAAGATATCAGAATTATAGGAGATGCCAAAATTATTGATTAGCTAGCTTTTCCTCGAAGAGGAGGAACCTTTCCATTGCGATTTCGGCGGTGGAGGAGGAACCCTCTCCTTCTTGGTGACGTCAGCGGAGAAGAACCAGACATCTGGCTACCAAACCTAGTCAGATTGATCGACCAAAGCGTCTTGCCGTATTCGCGGTTTATGACGGTATTGTCTCGCGAGTCAGTGGTGGATGACGGTATATATCAGTTCGAAGTCACCGTGTAGCAGGTACCACCCGCTGACGGAGCAATCAACGGATTATCTCTGAGCGAAGAAGGTCGAAATCCAAGAAAAAACGGCACGGTGTCGATTGCCCCCTATTCGATACCTGGCAAGCAAATATTTTCCAGTGAACGCTTCGGATATAAGCATTGCCCAATCGTAAAGGAATAAAAATGAATTTCGCTTCGAAAACTTCCAAAGTACTGACTGTTGCGGCCGCGCGCAACGGCCGTATTTGAACGCGCACCCCCGGTGGCATCAACACAGCTGTTGAGCCGCCGCGGCGCGTTTGAAGTGTTTTGACCGCTGTAACGTTCTCGAACGAGACGCTGCCGTTAGTTACAGGAGTTTTCACAAGTAGAACGGTTTACCTGTGAAATTGTGGGATTGGTTCGGGTGGCGTTGCGATTAAGAAATGAATTTCATGAACGAAAGTCCCTCCTTTTAACAACAAGTAAAAAAATAGTTTATTCAAAGAAAGTTTTGACGCTAGGTCGGAAAAGAACATAATACGACACGGAGTCGTGTGGCCTGTGACGATAAATTAATAGAACGTTAAATAATTACGTGAATGCCCACTTAAGTGTCGATCCGTCCCACTGTGCGACGTATCGGTCGGTAATAATGAATATCGTTGATTTCGGTTTCGGCGCTAGGTCGTTGCAACGGAATATAATGTTAACGAAAAATGACGCGTAGTCGGTAATAAAGAATATCGTTCGATTTTGGTTTTGACGCTAAGTCGGTAGAACGGAATATAGAGATAGTTTGGCTCTTTTGATAATTAGAATTGAGCCGTTAATTAATATAGAAAATATAATATAAAGGTGCGATACTAAATCGCTGATTAAACATGAATCTCGACACGAAGTCGGTATAATGTATAATACAGGAATTAACGCTTGGTCAATTCAGAATGTTTAAGTTGAGTGATTGAGAGGATTCCTTCTCTCGAATTTGAATGGCTTCCTGTTGCCTATCAGCTGGCCCACGCTTTCTAGTATGGAAGCTAAATGGCTAATAAAAGCGGCTTCAGTTGTAGATATCACGTGGCTCTGGGGCTAATTAAAGCGGCCAGAGATGGAAGCCGGGGGCTAGTTAAAGCGTCCTCAGATGGTAGCCAGGTGATCGGTTAAGATGTCCCCAGATGGAAGCTGATGGGCTAATGAAAGCGGCTTCAGATGGTAGACCAGATGTTGATTGAAGTAGACTGGACTGTAGATATCTCGCGGCCCAGGGGCTAATGAAAGCGGCCCGGGGACTGAGGGGCTAACTAAAGCGGCCTGAGTATGATACTGGTTCGGTCGAAGATCCAGGAATGAATCTCTCTGGTGGCGCGTCTGTATTTATACTCATTTGTGAAACTTAGCCCGCGCCAATCAGACGTTGTAGGTTACGCGCCCCAATCAGATTCTATATCCGGTTCACGCCAGTCGCGCACTACACTCGCGGTTTATTCGGTGTCCGGTTGACCGTATGTATCGCGCACGCGCGTTCGATCCGCACTCGGTTCACTCGCTCAACTGAATGACACTGCGCATGCGTTCGCTTCACTTAGTTCTTTCGCTGGTCACTAGATTGCATTCATCCATACGTGCATTCATGTCTTAGGGCGGTATTCGCAGTCGCGTCTTGAGCAAATGCTTAAGCACGACCTCAAGATTATCTCAAGACACAACTATGGCGGCCTTCTTGAGCAAATGCTCAAGATGATCTTAAGCATTTGCTTAGAATAAGCAATTGCTTATATCTTATATTTGCACATTCACGTTCGGAAATTTTCGGAATAATTCTGTTAGAACAACCAATGATAGAAGGATATTCCGTTCGTTCCTTGGTGGGCGACGGAGTAGGATGCTCGAACATGTGTGAGTAATGCGTGTGAGCGTTGAGGTTATTTATTAATGATTTGCAGAGAAAAACTTTTCCACTGCCATGTAATGTTTGTTTTTAGTATAATAAACTAATATATAAACCCAACCACTAAACTGATGTAATATAGAAATAAAAACACCTCAGATTGTAGCGACTTCATTTAATTTTAATTTATTTTGTACATTATTGATAAGTATACTTGATATACATCGATAATAATATTGATATTAGCGACATTGATTACCCATAATAATATGCATTTCAATTATGAAATGAAAACATGAATGAAAACCTTCTTGCAGGTTAAGTAGTTCATCTCGTGGAATCTCGCATAATTTCGCATGTAATGACGTATGGATTCGTCTCAAGACTGTCTTGAGGTCGTGTCTTAAGCATTTGCTTGAGGAAGATCTTGTTCAAATAAGTAATTTCTTGTATGACGTCACATGTGTCAAAATAGACGATAAAACGAGGTTATATTTTCAAGACAACGTTTTACATATCTTGAGACCGTCTTGAGTGTCCGGAGTAGAGGGGGAACACCTACGGCAATGGCGATATGTGTGCGTGATGATTCAGTCACATGCTGTTCCCCCTCCACTCCGGAGATTTCATTCCCCGGCAACCTCAAACTGACGCCATTACCTGACAAAGGGCATGAAAAACTGCATTCTTTATTCTTTATCGTATCGATATGGAAGTGACACCGATAGATTCCTCATGTTTTTCCGATGAAATACATACAAAATTTCATATAATTCGGACTATTTTTAACGAAGCAAGAGTGAAATAATATAAATCAATTTTTCAGCTAATTTCCTTCATTATGCTCCGTTGTTGAAGTATGGTGAGCCACGGCGGAGGGTTATCCTCGCCATTCATCACGCGCATAACCCTCATTGCCGTAGGTGTTCTCCCTCCACTCCGGAGAATCTCCGGAGCTCACCGGTAACCTATTCTTCGCTGAAAAAATAACCTCGACGCTCACACGCATTACTCACGTTCGAGCATCCTACTCCGTCGCTCACCAAGGAACGAACGGAATATCCTTCTATCATTGGTTGTTCTAACCGAATTATTCCGAAAGTTTCCGAACGTGAATTAGCAATTGCTTATTACACATGTGACGTCATACAAGGAATTACTTATTTGAACAAGACTTTGCTCAAGCAAATGCTTAAGGCTGCCGTCTCATTTTTGTTATGGTCCGAATCGATCGAAGCGCCCCTTGTAAACAGACGGTCCCTAATGAAACTAATGCGGCCGGTAAAAAGAACTTCTAAAGAGGTGACATCTTCAGGTACTCTGTGTAGACGAATTTTTTACGCATAGTTGCCGCATCTTCTGTTCTCTCTGTCTCTGCCGCGCTGTTGCCAAAGCTCTTTCTATCGAGAAGTCTTGAAGGAATAGGTACGGTACGAGAGCTGCGTCTAGCGTCAGAGCCTCGCTGAACGTAAAAGAGGATAATGAAAGATAGAGAGGTTCGGGAGTGAGGTTAGGAAACATGTCGATGAAACAATACTAATATGCGTATCAATATCTTTTTATTTATACGTAGAAGGATGTGATATCGGGGAGGGGGTGTGAACCCTAAATCTAAAATTGTAGCTTCGGGTATTTATTAGTTTCCGAAATATTAATAAAAAATTGTTAATTTTTTTGGAATTTTTTTTTGGACGTTGGTGCAGGCCTCCCTGCCCGGGAGCCCTTCCGTCCCCCTATTTTTTATTTTTGAAATTTTGTAATCACAGTCTCATTTTTAGCATCGCCAAACTCACCTCGGTTCGCTACCCATGCTTTACGGGCCCGCGCCCCCCGCGCTACTCTACCCCCCACCAATACTAATACCCGGGACAAGTTGGGAAGTGGAATGCGTTGTGTCGGTATAAGTAAACAGAAATATTGTTAATAGGGGGGACCGTGGTAAAGTGATTAAAAAAAAATCGGTAAGGTGTACCCGTTTATGCACAATTACCCCAGTATCTTTTGAACGCATTAATTGCCGAAGCTATAATTTTATATTTCGGGTCTGTCCACAACCCTCGTAATACCCACCAAGTTTCATCTCGATCGGCCACCGGTTGGGGCTAGATTAGTGCGGAGGGCGCGGAGGCGCGTAAAGCATGGTAGCGAACCGATGTGAGTTTGGCGATGCTAAAAATGAGACTGTGGTTACAAAATTTCAAAAATAAAAAATAGGGTAACGAAGGGCTCCCGGGTAGGGAGGCCAGCAGCAACGTCCAAAAAAAATTTCCAAAATAATTAACAATTTTTTATTAATATTTCGGAAACTAATAAATACCCGAAGCTACAATTTTAGATTTAGGGTTCACACCCCCTCCCCACCCCTCCCACAAAACCTCATCTCGATCGGCCACCGGTCCCTTTCGGAAGTACAGCCGGAAACATTAATTTTTTGGAAAAGCATGTTAGTATTTTGTGTTGCAAAATTGGATTTTTGCAAATAATTCATTCTAGTTCACACGATAACCACACAGATTAAGAAAAATTTTGCGCTTTTTGTTTCCGATGACTGCGACAGCCAGAATCATGTTCGCCAGCTACAAACTTTTTTAAACCGTTCTTACTGCTATCATTATAAATTTGAACAAAATTATTATTATTGCATACAAAAATTTAAACATTTTTCAAATCTCAATTAACCCTCCGTATCCTGTGCCTGAGTCAATTTTAACCCACTGCTTGAGGTCGCTAACACACACGGTGATGGACCTGTGTATGTAAGTAGCCGTCAAGCGATTATTTAGCTGTCGGGGGTGTCATAAAAGCATAAACTGGGCCTTTCCAGTGACCGTGTTGGGGCAACAATGGGAAGCTCGTGTAACGTCCCACGCGGACTCGAACCCTACTCGAACTACACTTACAAATACACACACACACACACAAACATATTGTAATAAATACCTACACCTAGTTTAAGTATTTTTATAAATCATTAAAAATATATATATATAGTCACAACCCTTATAAAAGAGAAAAATTAATCTCCCAGAATAAAAATTGCGAAATAAAATTATTCAAAATTCGCGCCGTAGAATATTTCAACCGCGCTTGCATCTAACTTCAGATCTCACTATCAAACCGCGTTCGCGTCAAACTTCATCACATAGCTTTGAAAATGCCGAAACGCTCAGGCACACGACACTCAAGAGCAGAAAAAAACAAGAAACAATTGGAAGAGATCTTCAAGGAGATGATCGATATCCCGCCGATAATTACCCCGCTCCCGATGTCTCCAGAAGAAATGGTAAAACCCTCCTAAAATATTCCTTTCTTTCCAAAAATAACAAAATTTCAACCCTTAAAGACACCACCTCCTGTCGCCCCGGAACCCCTCCCGTCAACACCAGAATTTAAAATTCCGGAGATTCCACCAAGAAGGAGAAAGAAGGAAGGTATTAGGGAGTACCCCAAATTAATCCCAATCAACATCCCCCCACCAGACTGGGAGGCATACAGGGCCCTCCCAAAGGAGGATCCAAGACAATGGATATGGCAAATGCTGAAGAGAATTGGAACAGGAGCAGCGGAGAAGTACATTCCAGCAAAGAAGGGAGAAGAAAAATAAAAACAATATAAAATATATAATTATAAAATATTGTATACTGTAAATAAATACATATAAAAATTGATTAAATCTTTCGAGGACGAAAGACCACTTAGGGGGGAGGTGTAACGTCCCACGCGGACTCGAACCCGGCATTACCGACCGCCGATAAAACAGCATTACTTAACCTATGTACAGCTAACCTAGTAATTAAGCGAGTAGTAATAGAACAAATATTAGAATAAGATTAAAAATAAACAAATATAAACATCGACAAGGATCTAGACTAAGAATATAAAGCGATAAACAAACAAATTGTTAATGAAGGAAATAATATGACACGCATGCGCCAGTCCGCTAAGGCTGGGGTATAAAAGGGAGTGCACGAAGCACGGTGGTCACTTCTTCTACTCTGCCAACAGAAGCGAGCTCGCCCCGGAGACGGAAGCGGCCGCTCTAGCAGCAGACATAGCAAGAGATCGAGCTCGCCCCGGAGACGGAAGCGGCCGTTCCTAAAGCTATCATTGCCAAGAGTACGAGCTCGCCCCGGAGACGGAAGCGGCCGTACACTGCAATACGAGAAGTCACTAGTAGAACGAAAATCTACCAAAAGATCGAGCTCGCCCCGGAGACGGAAGCGGCCGTTCTTACAGTAGACATAGCTAAGAGATCGAGCTCGCCCCGGAGACGGAAGCGGCAGTTCCTGAAGCTATCGTTGCCAAGAGTAAGAGCTCGCCCCGGAGACGGAAGCGGCATTACACTGCGACGCAAATAACCTGTACATAGTTCAACCACATATATATATATAAATATATGCATATAGATAAGATACGAAACCTGTAATCATAGCTGTAGTTACTATTAATTTGTTATAATTATTATTGAATAAACGAGCCATTGTTAAAGTTAAGTTGGATTTTACTCCTTTGCTCTGCAATAACGAAACCCCACCTATCCTTTACTCGAGGGGACGCCGCTCTCCTCTCGAGAATCTGTGGCGATCAGTTGTCCCTGGCAATCGGACGTTACAGGTTGGATATTTTTGGTGACAGCGGTGGGATTTTTGATTTCGTTCAGAAGGATTGTTCATTTAGAAGGAATATTTCGCTTAAGTAAAATACTCCAAAAGTGAGTAATTTCCCAGAAATTTTTTCTCTCTTCTTAGTAAATTCTACGGAGACTTAAAATTCACAATGGCTGACGGGGAACTTGACCAAGCAATGGCAAACCTAGCAATCGATACTACAGCTCAAGGAGCTACAGAAACTATAGAAACACCAAGAGATACAAACACTCCAGAAAATTTAAACCCTCAAATTAATATAAATACAGCTACGAGTACATATCCGCAACTACCACACATTAGCTTACGCGATACGGCAGACACAGTCCCTTCTTTCAATGGCAGGAATATACCAATATATCAATTTGTTAAAAGTTGTCGACATGCACGGCGCATGGTAAACCCAAACGCGGAGTACGGACTCGTTCAACTCATAAAGAATAAGCTTTTCGGGCAAGCCTCAAGAGTAGTTTTAAGCGGGGAATATAATACAATCAATGACCTTATCTCCGTATTAAGCTCACGCTTTGCACCGTTACACACCTCTACTCAATTATACGGCGAACTATCAAAAATCGCGCAATTACCGACCGAAACAACGGTAGATTATGGCAGTCGTGTATCCAACTTACTCCTACAAATCAAACATTGTAACACGATAGAAGTACCTACACACGAGGCTCAATTCAATATAACTGCGGAACAAAACTCTATAAAAGCATTTCTAACGGGATTAAAGACCGAAGTACATAACAGAATATACGAACACACCTTCAGTAGTCTTGATCGCGCTATCAACATCGCTATCAAAGCGGAGGCGGAGTTCAACGAAAATCAAACGCGAGCAAGAGTAGCACAGACCAACCAATGTGCGAACTGTCTTGGATACGACCATAATACCACCACCTATAGTAGCCAACAAACCTCGGGGCAAAAGAATTGTCAACATTGCAACAGGACAGGACACGCAACGCATGAATGTAGAAACCATAACAGAGGCCAATACAATACATTCTGTGACTTTTGTCGAAGACCGGGACACATGACACAGGATTGTAGAAGTCGAAGCTACACAAATCGAGCTCCACAATCCAATACATACTGCGACCATTGCCGAAGACCAGGACACACAACGCAAGATTGTAGAAGCCGAAGCTATTCAAACAGAGCTCCACAATCCAATACATACTGCGATCATTGCCGAAGACCAGGACACACGACGCAGGACTGCAGAAGCCAAACTTACATGAACAAAAACTTACAAACCAACACATATTGCGACCACTGCCGAAGACCAGGCCACACAATACAAGAGTGTAGAAGCAGAAACTATACACAGCAGCCAGAAATATTCTGTGAATACTGCAAGTACAAGGGCCACACCATAGAGCAATGCAGAAAAAAGATGTACTTCGATAGGAAGGAGAAGGAAGAAACACAACCTCGTACGGTACGTCAACAAGCCATACTTAGACTAAAAACCGAACAGGTAAGGAAACCTCCTAGTATCCTTCTTTTTGATGTAGGATTCAGCGAAGAGCAGGCAACATTAATGATCGATACCGGATCCGATCTAAACGTGATTAAGAGGAGCGCTGTTTCATCCGACATCCCAATCTTTACGGACATTCTCTTCGACCTCAATGGCATTACAAGCGGTCTACTCAGCACCATTGGGTATATCAAAATAAAGACCCTAAACACAGAAATTATTCTCCACGTCGTGGAGGACCTTCCTATCAAACAGGATGGAATATTGGGGACGGATTTCTTCCAAACCAACGGGGCAACGATTGACTACATGCATTCGGCAATAACCATTGGAAGAGAGACTGTTCCATTCATCGACCCAGAGACGATCACAATACCAGCAAGATCGAGAAGCCAAATATATGTACGAGTCCTTAATACGCAATCCAGCACAGGGTATATTCCAAAAATGAAAATTCACCCTAATTTACACATGGGTAATGCACTTGTATCAAACAACAACGGTGTAGCATACCTATTCGCAATAAACACATCTACAAAAGATATCAAAATTCCTGTACCATCTGTCGAATTGGAACCATTTGAAGAAGTACCTGTAGGAGAAGAAACAGCGGACAAATACGAAAAACCCAACAGAATACACCAGCTACTTCAACTACTACGATTGGAACATTTAAATTCAGAGGAACGAGCCAGCATCGAGGAACTAATAAAAGAACATTCAGATAGATTCTACCTCCCAGGAGAAAAATTGGAAGCTACAAACAGAGTATACCATAGAATAGTAACGGAAAGCAACATTCCTGTATTCACGAGGCAATATAGATACCCTCAAGCATATAAAGAAGAAGTAAGAAAACAAACCAAAGAATTACTCGAGAAGGAAATAATACAGGCTTCATCATCTCCTTATAATTCACCGATATGGATCGTACCTAAGAAAGAGGATGCACAAGGAAATATAAAATCCAGAATCGTAATTGATTTCAGGAAACTGAATGAACTAACGATTGGAGACGCCTATCCCCTGCCAAACATAACTGACATATTAGATCAGTTGGGAAGCGCGAAATACTTCTCCGTATTTGACCTAGCATCCGGATTCCATCAAATTCCAATGCATCCAGACGATCGCCACAAAACGGCCTTTTCTACGATATATGGACACTATGAGTTCAACAGAATGCCATTCGGACTCAAAAATGCACCAGCTACTTTCCAAAGACTCATGGACCAAGTATTAACAGGCCTTCAAGGAATAGAACTCTTTGTATATCTGGATGACATTGTAATATATGCTAGCTCTCTTAAGGAACACGCAACGAAGTTTAAACGTCTAATGAAAAGACTAACGGACGCCAACCTCTATCTCCAACCAGACAAATGTGAATTCCTGAAGAAAGAAGTCTCATACTTAGGACACGTAATAGGAGAAGAAGGAGTCAAACCTGACCCACGAAAAATAGTGGCCGTCAAGGAATTTCCAACTCCCACAACAGTTAAAAACGTAAAACAGTTCTTAGGACTGAGTGGTTATTACAGAAGATTCATCAAGGACTTCTCAAAAATTGCACGACCTCTGTCAAATTTAACCAAAAAGGACTACCAATTCGAATGGACTCACAAACAACAAAAATCATTCGATATTCTGCGGGAAGCTCTCTGCAAGGAACCTATCCTACAATATCCGGACTTCGAGAAAATATTCAACATTACAACAGACGCCTCAGGTATTGCTGTAGGTGCAGTTCTTAGCCAGGGTGAAATCGGGAAAGATTTACCGATAGCCTACGCATCTCGTGTCCTAAATGATGCAGAAACTCGTTACTCTCCAACCGAACGAGAATTATTAGCAATTATATACGCAGTATTTCACTTCAGACCCTATGTTTATGGCAGGAAATTCTACTTAATAACAGACCATAAACCGCTAGAATGGCTACAAAATATTTCAAACCCAACATCTCGGTTAATGCGATGGAAAATAAAACTGGCAGAATACGACTATAAAATTTTGTATAAACCAGGAAAATATAACACAAACGCAGACGCATTATCAAGAAATCCAATAACATTACCTTTAGACGCCAAACGAGCGCATTCAGAAACAAATTCTCACGAGAATAAAAAACAAAAGCAGTTCCATCAACATAACACACGACAACGGGATACTACTGCTTCAACCTCAGGAAATCCAGCTCCGCACAAACAACTTAGAATTATTTCAACAGATTCTGACTCCTCATCATACGACGAAAGCGACTCAATAAATACAAAACGACAAAAATTAAAACGAAAAATAAAAAGAAACACCTCTTCATCTCAACCAGAAATAAAGAAACAAAACGTCGAAACTTATACACCCCCTCAAATCACAGTACCAGTAGAAGTACACGCACCTCCTCAAGATACAGAAGTACATATACCCTCTCAACATAGGAACTACACAAGAACATCTAGAAAACCTCACATCAAGGAAGACGAAGATCTAATAGAAGAAATAGAAGAAACTTTCATAGTACCAAACCACAACTATAAAGACCCTCCCAAAATTGATGCAGAAACAGGCACAAGTACTCACCACACACCTAAAAGAAAGAAACGAAAATTAAAATCCAGTACTGACACTGCTCCTATAACTCCCATAAAAATTAAAAAGGGAAGAATACTTACACCACCACTATCTCCTCTTCCACCATTATCTCCTCCTCCACCAGTATCATCCATTCCATCACAACACACAACAGGCAGACCAAGAATAGTGTCGAACATTCCTGTTAAAAAACAAAACATGGAAGTAGAGGATCACTTATGGATGGGCAAAGGATACATCATAACATTCATCAACACAAAGGGTAAACCAATAGGACCAGCTGGAGATAGATTATATAAGGAGAAAAATATAAAAAGTAATAAACTTCCACTCCCATTAAAAACTGGAAAATCAATCAAGCTTAAGGAAGGAAAACATACAATCCTTGGACTTGTTATAACAGACCATCCAACAGAAGAAGATTTATACAAATCACTAAGAACACTTCACACTCAACTAATACTTGAAAACACCACAAGAGTATATATAGCAGGTGAAGAAAACAAAATTTCATTAAATAGACTATGGAATTTAATAGACATAATATTCTTACAAGACGACATTCAATTCATATTCTGTAAAGGCACACTAATAACTCATTCTATACAAGAGAGACCACAAATTATTCAAGAAAATCATCAAACTCCTATAGGCGGACATAAAGGAATAACCAAAACATACCATCGGATAAGAAATCAGTACTATTGGAAAAACATGAAGTATGAAATCACTCAATTCATCAAAACCTGTTTAGAATGTCAAAAGACTAAATTAGTAAGAGTTAAAAATAAAGAACCTATGATATTGACAGACACACCAATCGATGCCTTTGATAAAGTTTCTATGGATATCGTGGGACCACTACCTTTCACAGATACAGGAAATGGTTATATACTTACTATCCAAGATAACCTAACTAAATATTCTCTTGCAATCCCATTGGCAAATGTCACCTCAGAGGACATAGCTAGAGCATTCACAGAGCACTTCATCTGCAAGTTTGGAAGTCCTAAAGCCATTCTCACAGACCAAGGACCAAATTTTATGAGTGCCCTTATGAAAAAATTTGCCAAAGCATTCCACATAAAGCAGTATCGAACTTCCGCATACCATCCACAATCTAATGGATCCTTAGAAAGAAGTCATCACGTCCTTGTAGAATATTTACGACACTACGTATCAAAAGAGAAACAATGGGATCAATGGTTGCCACAAGCAATGTTTTCATATAACACAAGCACTCACGAAGGTACAAAATTCACGCCTCACGAGCTTGTTTTCGGTAGAAAAGCCCGCCTTCCTTCAAATATTCCTCCAACAGACAAAATCAAAACCTATCCGGATTTCGTCGATAAACTAATAGATAAACTTCATCACATCCGACAAATGGCGCGACACAATTTAGAAGAATCAAAAATACGGCAGAAATACTACTATGATCAAAAGATTCAACCGGAAACGTACAAGATAGGGGATTGGATTTGGTTATTAAAACCAAGACGTGAAAAATTAGAACCGGAATACAGCGGACCCTATCAAGTCATCGAAATATTAAATAATAGTAATTTAAAAATAGCAACAAATCCAAAACAAATAAAAATCGTCCATATGAATAGAGTCAAGAAAGCTTATTTACCTTAGGGAGAAGACTTGACATGCGCAAGAACTAGTATAAATAGAGGAGCAAATACAAGATTCCTTCACTCTCGCTAAACACTCACGAGTAACAAAATGGATAACCTCGTATGCCTACAGAAAAATTATAAACACAACGTATACTACTACGGTAATCATATCTTATGTGAAAGCTGCGCACATAGACTAGGAGAAGAACATAGACGACCAGCAGCAGAGCACCTTCTTACAATACCGACAAAAAATAATAATAATCAACGGTGCCTCACCTGCCAGAGGGTACTCTACATAAAAGAAAAAATAATTAATTGTACTTTATGTACTTTATTTTCGTACAGACTTACAGAAATAGCAAGACATAATATGAAAATGGGATACGTATATCCCGTCGTTCGAGAGGAAATTCTGAAAAAACTTTAATTACTAAGCAAACTCTGGACCAATAGGAATCGTGCGACTAGGAAAAACCCTAGGAACTAGGAAAAAAGAGGAGGTTTGCAACAATGCATAAGAGCTATTCGAAGGAAGCTAAAAAACGTGAAATTTCGAACAAAACTTTTTACAAAAAAATGGAAAGTTTCACGTGTTTACACAAAGTCTACGACTACAATGTATACTATTATAAACTTGTAAAATTGTTGTGCGTCCACTGCGCACATTTCCACGAAATCCACGAAGAGGAAATAGGATGCCCTCACCTGATCGTCAAAGAAAATAAGCAAAGCTACAGGATTTGCCACCGATGCCGTCGTACTCTGTACGTGGCACGACCGGCAGATCAGTGTGGACTATGCACTCTATTAATACCACAGTTACATCCATTTTATCTGGACAAACTAAAAAAAGGAGGCAGCTACCCTGTAATTAAGGAGATGATATTGGAAGATTTATAATGGTCAATATACTTTTCCTTATTATCTTTAATCTTTTATCACTATTATTACACATCATATTCTCCTATACACAGATATACTCAGCCCAAGAGAAGAAAAATACAATTATCTTAAAATGTTATTACTTGTAAATACGTTCTTTCAATACTACACACTACACTTACAAATACACACACACACACACAAACATATTGTAATAAATACCTACACCTAGTTTAAGTATTTTTATAAATCATTAAAAATATATATATATAGTCACAACCCTTATAAAAGAGAAAAATTAATCTCCCAGAATAAAAATTGCGAAATAAAATTATTCAAAATTCGCGCCGTAGAATATTTCAACCGCGCTTGCATCTAACTTCAGATCTCACTATCAAACCGCGTTCGCGTCAAACTTCATCACATAGCTTTGAAAATGCCGAAACGCTCAGGCACACGACACTCAAGAGCAGAAAAAAACAAGAAACAATTGGAAGAGATCTTCAAGGAGATGATCGATATCCCGCCGATAATTACCCCGCTCCCGATGTCTCCAGAAGAAATGGTAAAACCCTCCTAAAATATTCCTTTCTTTCCAAAAATAACAAAATTTCAACCCTTAAAGACACCACCTCCTGTCGCCCCGGAACCCCTCCCGTCAACACCAGAATTTAAAATTCCGGAGATTCCACCAAGAAGGAGAAAGAAGGAAGGTATTAGGGAGTACCCCAAATTAATCCCAATCAACATCCCCCCACCAGACTGGGAGGCATACAGGGCCCTCCCAAAGGAGGATCCAAGACAATGGATATGGCAAATGCTGAAGAGAATTGGAACAGGAGCAGCGGAGAAGTACATTCCAGCAAAGAAGGGAGAAGAAAAATAAAAACAATATAAAATATATAATTATAAAATATTGTATACTGTAAATAAATACATATAAAAATTGATTAAATCTTTCGAGGACGAAAGACCACTTAGGGGGGAGGTGTAACGTCCCACGCGGACTCGAACCCGGCATTACCGACCGCCGATAAAACAGCATTACTTAACCTATGTACAGCTAACCTAGTAATTAAGCGAGTAGTAATAGAACAAATATTAGAATAAGATTAAAAATAAACAAATATAAACATCGACAAGGATCTAGACTAAGAATATAAAGCGATAAACAAACAAATTGTTAATGAAGGAAATAATATGACACGCATGCGCCAGTCCGCTAAGGCTGGGGTATAAAAGGGAGTGCACGAAGCACGGTGGTCACTTCTTCTACTCTGCCAACAGAAGCGAGCTCGCCCCGGAGACGGAAGCGGCCGCTCTAGCAGCAGACATAGCAAGAGATCGAGCTCGCCCCGGAGACGGAAGCGGCCGTTCCTAAAGCTATCATTGCCAAGAGTACGAGCTCGCCCCGGAGACGGAAGCGGCCGTACACTGCAATACGAGAAGTCACTAGTAGAACGAAAATCTACCAAAAGATCGAGCTCGCCCCGGAGACGGAAGCGGCCGTTCTTACAGTAGACATAGCTAAGAGATCGAGCTCGCCCCGGAGACGGAAGCGGCAGTTCCTGAAGCTATCGTTGCCAAGAGTAAGAGCTCGCCCCGGAGACGGAAGCGGCATTACACTGCGACGCAAATAACCTGTACATAGTTCAACCACATATATATATATAAATATATGCATATAGATAAGATACGAAACCTGTAATCATAGCTGTAGTTACTATTAATTTGTTATAATTATTATTGAATAAACGAGCCATTGTTAAAGTTAAGTTGGATTTTACTCCTTTGCTCTGCAATAACGAAACCCCACCTATCCTTTACTCGAGGGGACGCCGCTCTCCTCTCGAGAATCTGTGGCGATCAGTTGTCCCTGGCAATCGGACGTTACACTCGAGACAATACCATATTTTCCTTGGAGAAAACAAAATGGGCATACGGCCTCTGCAGTCATAGAATTCTCCACCACGAGACCTTATACCGAGGAGTGGGGAATGAAAATACCACGGTCGAGCTCGAAGGCGCACCGACTGCGCTAGGGCAGACTTAGTGTGTACCCCTGATGTATGTCTTACTTCATACCAAACAACTTTGTACGAAACGTGGCAATTGTCAGAATGTTATTCCGTTTGGGTCCGAATATTTTTGGCGTTGTCACATTTTGCCACATTCAAAATTGTTTTATAAATACAGACCCTCAAAGTACACAACTTTCCTCGATCTTTTGAAAATTACCTTTCGTATTTGGCAAAATGATATTTAAATCCTCCTTATTTTCAAATGGTCTGTAACATATTTCAATTTGAACAAAATCCCAAGAGTTTATCCAGATATTATCTTTGCCCATCTTTGTTCTCCAGCCGCTTCGCCGTGATTCATTCAAGCCTCCCTGACGACAAAATAGTAACAGGGGAAATGCGGCAACAGCGCGATGCGACTCTCTATACGTATCGGCAACTATGTCTTTCCTACATTTATCGGCTAGCTTGGACTTCCACCGGTTCTGATGCTACATGGGGCGAATATACCATAAGCGCCGGTGGCGGAGAATCCTTGAAGCCTCATTCTGCAATTTCTCGAGTCTGACTCAGTACACGATTCATAAATTCATTATTATTTCAACGAACGGTGGTCTGGTGCGTTTGAACGCACCAGACCACCCTGCACGAATGTCTACTGGAGGCAACTATACCCGCAAAAACTACCTTTTTGCCAATTCCAGGACGAAAGTTGGTTGAAACGGATTGTTTTCTACATTGCGTATACGTATACGCTGGTGCTACGTGGCTCGACTATACCAGTGGCGCCACCAACGGAGAAGCCTTGAAGCCTCATTCTGTCAGTTTTCGAGTCATAAATTCGTTATTATTTCAACGTACGGTGCTTATTAGCATTCAAACGCACCAGACCACCCTGCACTGATGTCTACTGGAGGCAACTATACCCTCAAAAACTTCCTTCTTGTCGATTCCAGGACGAAAGTTGGTTGAAACGGTTTCGCGTATACGTACACGCTTTTCCTAGCTTGTGTGAGCGTACGCACACATTCAACGCCCGGTGAGACGGCAGCCTTAAGACACGACCTCAAGACACAAGTATGAATCTAGGCGGCATCTTGAGCAAATGCTTGAGACGGTCTTGAGAATAAGAAGCGACTGCGAATACCGCCCTTACTGCTAATACAAATGTTTAGGTATATGATATAGTATAATATAAGAATAATTAGAGGTAGTATAGTAAAAGAAAGATAATTATAACGGCGACTCGTCGCGGTACGTTACACCGCTAACGGGCTCGAGCCGCGCTCGCCCGGTGACAGTTAGTTCTCGGAACAACATCGCCGAAACACGATCTGTGACACGCACCTTGCGAATCAATACACATATTGCGCCCAGTTTTACGCCCTGTATTTTACGGACATTGGCGGTCGTTCGCATTGCGCCCACGCGCTTATATTCACGGTCTCGGTGTGCCATCATCTCTGTTTGTGAAGTTTGTACGTGTACGACGTCCGTCACGGACCGACGACCACTCAATTAAAGGCGGTGTTTCGTCCGACGAACGTGTCGTTCTTTCCACCTGCTCGCCTTCCCACCGAGTCGCGTCAGCGCTGAGAATCCGCTCCGCTCTTCGCGGAAACACCGACTGTAAACGAAACTGACTTTTCGCTTCGTTTCGAGCCCGCTTTTGTCCCGTAAGATGGAACAAGAAATATATTTAAAAAAAATTTGCATTTAAAAAATTCACACTGAAACATTACTTTGATGTGTTTGAATGCAAAGAATTCAACGAACAACAAAAGCATGGTTAGCAAGTAATTTTATCACGTTTATAGCGAATTTGTAGAATTTCTTGAAAAAGTCGATTATCCGGGTCCGATCCTCGAAAAAGACAAATATCTTCCGATCTGTACGTTTGTCAAACAAGTTGTGCCAATGAAAATTGAAGCCCGGAACATTCTCTACAAAACTACAAAAAAAAACACGTCCCCAGAATAAACCGTTCTAATTTTATAGCGGAAAACCCCCGATTTTTTTAAGAAAAATAGCTGTTTTTTAATATTTTAGGGCTGACGAGGCAGATCTTAACGTTATCCGATCGAGCTGTAACTTTGACAATCTCATTTTTTCACCAATTGGCAACTTTTTAGGGGTTCCCGTCAAAGAAATTCGGACATCGATTCCATGCAACCACCCTAATATGCAGTGTTCAGTTTATTCACCCTTATTACGGTAACTCGTCATAGGGTACCGCGTAGTTTTTAGTGTCGGAAGAACCGTTGCGGGAATTTACAACTCCCGTTGACCCGTCTTCATCTCAGTCGTGTCTCATTGAAAACGCGCGAGAAACACGTCGTCAGCAGTATACTTTTGTATTTTTGTTTATCGGCATCGGTGTATGTGGTATCGTTGGGAATTCTCTTGAAAATCAGTTTGTACACGAAATCGACATCCCAACGCCATCTCTTAATGAGCACCGGTAATTAGGCACTTGGCGACAGCGCGCTTGCTCATGTGGAGCAGCGATCACGGCCCCTTCCATCGATTCGCGATCGATGGAAGGAGAAAGCTCTTCCTTCCAGGAAATAGATTGCGATTTCCTGGAACACTCTCTCTGTTCGCGACCACGCTAGGAATCACACGTTTACTTTTACGCTACGCGCTTCGCTTGCTTACGCTTTACCTTTTCGAAGATTACTCATCTGCCTAGTAATCGCTTTCGCTTGCTACTTGGCTTTTACTCTTGCTTAATTGCCAAGATTCTTTCTAAATAATTGTGGCCTACATTTAAACATTTCTGTAGTAAATAGTGTTTATTTTACATGTGACTTTGTACATAGTTTAAATATATTCCTGTGTGACTCTTAAATATAACTGCTGTTAGTGCTTCTAAATAATTCTGTTGCTCAGTATCGTTAATTACGCTTATTCGCTTCCCCGCACCGATCCAGAATAACTTTGTAACACAGTTCGTAAAGACCGGATGTTCCTCCGTATCTTACACCATCTATGATTATATTATCATCCTTGTCTATATCGAAAACCTTTTATCCAAGCATCGTTCCACTATCACCAAAGTATACGCCATACACATAGTCCATGGTCGTATCTCTATCACCACTTAGGATTGCGCTCATGTATTTTTGTCACAGCGGACCGAAATGGTTGCGAAACGTTTCTTGTCCCACGGATGTTCGGAGCTAATGTCTAATAGATGTTGCAAACGACTCATCCGGACTAGTTTCGAAAACGTCGTCATCATTGGTTGTGAGCGATTCTACATCGGGAAATGTATTTATTGGTGTGGAAGGAACCTGGGAATGGTTTGATGCGACATTCTGCCCTTTCCGCTCCGATTGAACTGGTGTGGAGGTTACGAGCGATTTTTCCGATGACATGTGTGGTTTCCTCTTTGTCTTGCGCGATGTGTTCCCTTTCGGCTGGATTTTTGTTTTAGGCGTTAATGTTTCATTCCCTTCAACGTCTGTGCTCATCAGCGGTGATATGTCAGCTTCTGTCGCTGTGGTATTTTCCACAATATGTTTTAGGGGTTCGACAATAGGTTTAAAGTATCTCTCCAACGCGATATCTTCCTCCATCTTGCCAATCTTCAAAGCCTGATGTTTCTTGCGAATGAATTCGCTGGTTTTTGCAATTTCCTTCGCTATTCTCTCGCGATCCTTAATCTCCAGACTATTGATATCAATCATCGTTGTACCGCAGACGTTGCTTTCCCACCGACGTGTCGACGACATTTGACCATCTCACGGTACCGTAAACTCGTTAAATCCCTTTCTATAACGTCCATTCGACATCGCGCTTTCCTTGCCTATTACCGCCAAACCATACTCCCGTTGCCAACAATTGCGACATAACGCGCAGAAATCCTCGTAAGACATATCAGTGTTTACGTGATCGTCGTATACATGTTTCAAGTTGGTACTAGTCGAGCAGTTTCTCGGAATATGTCGTTAACGTTCACTCTAACCGACAAGAGTAGCTACTTTCCGCCCATAGATTTGAGCGACGACAATTACAAGCATGGTCTAACAAGTTTTGAAACTTATCATACAATACCGAACATCGACTCGAGCAACGATAAATTCTACTTCACCACAAACTATGACACCAACAACAACAGCGTCGACACCGGTCATGAATACATTACGATTCCCCAAGGCTCGTACGAACTAGACGCCATTGCTAAGTATTTGAAGCAGTAATTACTCGAGCGGTATCCTCAAAATTTCGGCAGCACCGATGTAACGTCCCACGGGGACTCGAAACGGTAAATACCGACTGTCGCACAGTGGGGCAGATCGGGTCGAAACGCGGCACTAAGTCCTTTTACAAAAATATCGTCATACTGCAAATTTTTTTTACAGGTAGTTGCACATTTGGGTCATAATGTAGCATGATTGTTTTTCACATTCGTTAATTTTTAACGCGACTACACGGTTTTGAAAAGGACAGGCTGGAAACTCTTCAGAAATAGTATTGTTATTTATAGTTTTGTTGCCTGCTTAATTCGACTAATTTTTTGTGGGATTAAGTGGTGAGGTGTGTATTTGAAGCGTGCCAAATTTGTTTTCGATATCTCTGATATTTTTGGAATTATACCTTACTGAATTTCCCAATTTTCATTGTTTATTTTGAACGGGAGTTCAGTGTTCTTACTGGTCGCATTGGAAAGGGTAAAGCCTTACCTGTATCGTACAAAAAATTGGCTGCTACTAGCTGCTATTGGGGTAGTTAGGGGGTCGAGAAGGGGTCCATGACGCGTTATTTTTGCACAAAAATGCCTTTCCTGCCACTGAAATTCAAAGTAAATGAAGTATTTTCACATGTGAAAGATGCGGAGCTTTTTCCTATGTACAGAGTGCACGATTATGTCGGCAATTGGCCAGTGGGGAAGTCCTCAGGGAGAAGCTGGTACGTGTCGTAAATCGGAAGGATCAATCGCAACCATTGCTCCGTTTTCTTTCAGATACATGGCCATAAACATGATATGGCAAAAGGAAATAGTGTTTGTAAATGTTCTATTATAGCAGTATGTGGGAGGATTTTTGTTCGTTGATTTATAACGCCCTTGCAAAATTCTTTTTGATTGAACCGTTTCGAATTGAAGCGTCTCGAACGTTATTGCAGTATCTACTGGTTGTAGCAAGTAACACATTGCGAACGGATCATCAGAATTCTCATGTTTTCATTATTGTAGCTATATGAAGCACAAAAATACCTGGCCCCTGGGTGTAGCTATTCTCAGAATACGAAACCGTTTCGATTTGAAAGGTAGTTCTCCGATACTCGCATTACTCTGTATCCATTTGAAAACAAGGTAAGAACGTGCGTTGTCGCTCTCGGAGCGTCACTCAAACGCAGTTTCCACTCGCGAGAAACACTCTCAGGAGGACTCTTAAGCTTTAGCGGTTAGGCCAAGTGACACGTCAAATTACTGAAGCGTTGTTCCATTTGTGGTAACACATGTGTCGAAAGTGATAACTTTTTACAAGAGATATCTTGTGTTATCTTATTATACGGTTTTGTATAATAAGGCGATAAACGTGATTTGTATGAATACTGTGAAATTCAGTGATCAGTGATGGAATTAAGTGCACCAGGTATGTAATTAAATTTTATAAAATCACACTATGGTAGCACTGAACTTTTGGGTGTTGCAGCTTGTTGAATATGTTGCAGTTTCTTGTGTTGCTTTCCTTATTTCAAGGTTTAATTTAAAAAATTTGTTTGTAAATTTTGGTAGGGCCATCGGGAGCGAAAATTATGATCATGATGCAATTATATGAAATCATGCAACAGCACCGAAATGGAAGTTTCGCTGAGAAACTGGATTTCTTACAAGCGACATTTGCGAGTCGTGAAGGGTATTCCCCCCAAAGAAAAGACCATTTTAAGAGTTAAATTGCGAATTTTCAAAAATCGTATTGAAACCAGATGGCAGGCAGCTAAGAGACGAAATGATTTATTCTTGAACCAAAATCAAAATTGGCTTCCGCGAACTATAGATTTGCCAATAGCAGCAACTAAGCAAGGACGGCCAAAGATACATTTTATTAAATTAAGTAAACGCGGGAAGCGGAAAAGAACAGAGCAAATCCGGAATTTGGAGACGGAAGAATTACGATTTGCTATGGAATCCAAATTACGGGAGTCAGGCCAAAGACGCTCCACGACGACGGCTAAATGACCGCTTGGAAACACATCGAAAGACAGTCGAAATCCCAAATTCCTTACACTATGAAATTCAGTTTTTTATTCCAAAGGCATATCCCCTCCTAAACCTTCGGTTCTGGATCTTCTGTTCAGAGCAAGTCGAAACCTAACGGATTCTTAGAGGTTCGAACTACCTACCTGATGCAAATACAACTGCATTTTCAAAACATTCATGACCATTTACACAATCTACTTCGCGCGTATAAACTGATAATAATATTAAATAATTAAGAAACAATGTAATCTTGATGAAAGTATCAGTTACTCCATTAAAATTTTGAAATCTGTTATTTATAAAGATATGAAAAAATTTCTTAGACAAAAGTTGTACTGTTTGGCAAAGTAAAAATAATGCCAACGAA
Organism: Andrena praecox; assembly: GCA_963932275.1. Taxonomy (NCBI): domain Eukaryota; kingdom Metazoa; phylum Arthropoda; class Insecta; order Hymenoptera; family Andrenidae; genus Andrena; species Andrena praecox. The sequence goes on from OZ010729.1 coordinate 25,804,896, forward strand.
AAAAGTTTTTTCTGAAGGTCAATTTTTGAGATTTCAAGGTCATGATGTTTTTTTTTTAAGTGATCTTATACTTTCAATCTATATTGTTACAGAGCGTAAAAAGTCAAATTCAACGATATATAACAATGTATATTAATGATATACTACTGTTACGTCCCTACTGCCTATCAGGGGGGCGCGATTATGCGGAGTTGGTATTTGGATCCGCTTTCGAGCTAGTCCTGGGACTTTACGCTCTGGGACAGTTGAGAGTGATGAGAGGGTATAACAATAAGTGGTTTCGGCGCACTGGTTCGGTCAGTTAAACAATGTAGAAGCTAATTTGCAATTTTAATAATTATAAATTTCCGACGTTTCGGTCTGCGGTTTAGACCTTTTTCCTTGAAACGTCGGAAATTTATAATTATTAAAATTGCAAATTAGCTTCTAGATTGTTTAACTGACCGAACCAGTGCGCCGAAACCACTTATTGTTATATTCTAAAAATACGGTTGATAGCTCAACTACTTTATTTAAAATGATGAGAGGGTAGTTTAAAATACATTGTATTCTTTGTTTACCTTAAGTTTCTTTCTGTGAGAGTAGGTCCACCGGAATCAACCTCCACTCGATGGGACTGGTTGGTATCCCGTTGATTTCAGGCGCGTTGTCGATTTTTGGGGCTACCCAATCCCCGGGGGACAGAGTAAGTCCGAAGTTTGATGGTGTCTGTTGGTCTTGAATAGTAGGAAGGTTGATAACCCCCAGAATGTTTTCGTTGGTTGCCGGGGTCTCCTGATATCGCTTACAGAGTTTACGGAGCTGGACTCGTCGCCCCGCGCGATGGTTTCGTGGCATTCATCCTTTAGAAATTATTAATTATTTATTTGATCGATAAATCACTCTTCAACTTCCACGCCAGGCGCTACCGAGGGCAACGTTCTGCTCTTCGGTGGCACCATCGGGGAAGGGGAGCGTGATTTTTATGTATTCGAAACATTCATTGATTAGATCCCATGCTACGCTCAATTTCTGGTTAAACCTTGGGCAACGTTCTGCTCGTGGGTAGAACCGTCAATCGGCGCGACCCGTGATCTGTCACTGTATTTTGTATAGATTTTAACATAATCGCGTTGCTCGTGGTTTACGCTTAATTTCGGGTAGAACCTTGGGCAACGTTCTGCTCGTAGGTAAAACCGTCAATTAACGCAACCCATGAACTGTCAATGCACATTTTTGTTCGCTTTGCAAATTAAAAGACGAATGCACGATTAGGGAGATGGGTAATTAGGAAAAGGAAACACTTCACTCACTGGTTTGAACAATAACAATAATCACCTTTATTTTTGTTGATGGTGAATACAACACTTTAAAGTTTTAACACTGGTAGTTCAACGATTTAAAACGGTAATAAGGCAATACAATGAGTAAAGCGGTAAGTATAATGAAGCTAATGAGCTGGTAATATTAATAATGAGCTCCGCGGGTGGTCAGTCCCTTTTTATAGGGCACTTGGTCACTCCTTCTCTAGGATTTGTCACATGACAAATCATAGGTGGGAGGACCTCATCCCACAGCTTCTGCCTGGGATCGTCCAGAAAGAATCTTCCCATCGTTCTTATCTGCGAATCCGTTTACTAGTTATTCACGTTCTTTCTGCACCCTTTAGGTGTGTTTCCTCGCGACTAATACGCGTCATTCTATTTAATTCCCAGTGGTGACGATAGTAAGATTCTTATATTAATTTGCATTTCATATTTCTACGCTATTGTTTATAATGCGCTCAGTACGATCGGCTTCGTACAGTTTACTTACTAAGGGTTGAAGTTAAATATGTTGGATTAGTATCGGTGATCGATTTGCGTGGAATAACGGGAGGGCAATCTTCTGGCGAGGATCAGGGGCACACCTCTGCTAAGATGTCGACTCCATTGGCGGATGGGGCCTCTGACCCATCAGCTGGTGTCCACTGGTTTCCTTAGTGTGAGTGCGGCTGGCTAGCTGGTGTGCGGCTGGCTGGCCGCTACCTCCTTGATGCTGGCTCTCCTGTTCGCTGTTGCAGTCCGTGTTCTCTTCGCTCGATCTCTTCTTATCGTTGTTTATAAGATAATGCCATATCGGCGATACTTTGCATAATGTTTTATATATATTTTTCATACGAGGTGGTTATAATACCTGAGAGTACGAAATAGTAAATATTGTATGTTTTAAAGGGTTAATTAGTAGTAGGCTCCACGTCGCGGGACGTGACACCTCCCCCTTTGGTAAGCAAATTTCCAGAGGAAATTTGTTTTAATTCCTGGATGGCTTCTTTGAATTCTCTTGCTGCCGGAGTCGGTTGTCGTCCCTCGTTAGTTGTTGTTGGTTGATCTGCATTCTGTGGTGATGGTTGTTGTTTGTTGGCCAGGTGTATTATTAAAGTTGTTAAGGAGCTCCAAATTGCTCCTAACAAGTGTAGTCCGCATCCATAGACTGCATGTATTTGATATCCATGTATGATGGTGTCAAATATTGTTTTTATTATTTTAATAATAATGAAACCTCCAAGTAGTCCTGCGGTGACGGTTCCAAATTTAAGGAATCCGTTCCAGAATTTGGCTGCTGCATTTTCTGCCAATGTGGTGATGGTCTTGTAGGCGCTGGGCGCTCGGAGAAGACGGCCTATGGTGCGGAGTGGCCCATAGGTGGCGTCGGTTATGTAGGAGCCGGAAAAAGAGAGCCACCGGCGCCGGGAATCGAACCCGGGCCGCCCGCGTGCTGATCAGCAGCGTTAGCCACACCGCTACGCCGACTCTCCGCGGTCTCTCTAGTTCCGAACTCCTATCTAACCGACGCCACCTATGGGCCACTCCGCACCATAGGCCGTCTTCTCCGAGCGCCCAGCGCCTACAGCTCGGCCATCCTGACCATTGCGGCCGTCCTCGACCGCGTTCCTCAAAATCCCAACCACCGTGGAACCGGACACGCCAAGCACGAGAGGCACCCCACAATATCTCACAGGAGCGTCACTTGGTGCTGCCCAACGCCAAGATCGAGGATTCAACCATCTCGCATCTTGGACACCAAGTGTGACCTCGCCGCAGAGCGCTGTCGATCCCACTTCTGAACTGTAGGAGCCGGAAAAAGAGAGCCACCGGCGCCGGGAATCGAACCCGGGCCGCCCGCGTGCTGATCAGCAGCGTTAGCCACACCGCTACGCCGACTCTCCGCGGTCTCTCTAGTTCCGAACTCCTATCTAACCGACGCCACCTATGGGCCACTCCGCACCATAGGCCGTCTTCTCCGAGCGCCCAGCGCGTACAGTTAGATAGGAGTTCGGAACTAGAGGGACCGCGGAGAGTCGGCGTAGCGGTGTGGCTAACGCTGCTGATCAGCACGCGGGCGGCCCGGGTTCGATTCCCGGCGCCGGTGGCTCTCTTTTTCCGGCTCCTACAGTCTCTTCGTCCAAAATTCCCATCATTGAAATTGATCCTGCGGGAATATTTTTCCCGGATACTCCTCTGGCGAGGGTATTTAATACTGCTGCTTTTTCTGCTGGGAACATAATGTGGTCCCGTAAATTTTCCAATTCCTTCTGTGTATATATTCCGCTAGTTGCGAGATCCGAAGGAGATGTATAGTGCCAGTTGAGTTTCGTTTTTGGCTGTAATATTTGGGGTGGACGAACTTCAATTGGATGTGGTGAAATTCTGTGCCATGCTTGGTTAATTTCATACATAACTGGTAGAATGGGACTACATTCCCTATGTGTCCCTTGAGTGGTTAAAATATGTGTCTTCGGTGTTAAGAACATTGAATTATTTCTTAACCATACAGGTAACTCTATATAACATTCGTCCGTTTTACGTATTTTAACTTGGACAGGAATGCATTTTACAATGTGAATCACTTCGCCAGCTACTAGTGCCATATGTCCCGGTGTTTTCGTGACTATATTGGCAAATTCGTCTGGTCTTAGCGTAGCAATTATTAAAGCATTGTTTATCATTTGTTGTTCCAATAACCATTTTTGCATGATTATATCCCTGTATAGAGTTTTCAATTCAGTTCTGATGTGTTTCTCGACGTAGACAAATTTGGAATTCACGTACGTGAAAATATCCAAATTTTCTACTGGAATTTTATGGAGAGATACAAATGTTCTTTCCTTTGTTGTTTCCAAGATGAATAATTTTGGATGTTCCGTTTGTATTAGCGTGTAACCACATAAGTGTTGCTCTCCTGTTGGAGTTAAGGCAAACGTAATGTCTTGTGTGGTCAGTGCATACACGGAAGGTGTTTTTATTTCGCTTTGGCTGGTGTCAGTAATTTTGGATGCCAGCCCTTCGTAGAGTACATCATAGCGGTCGAATTTGCACGTTGATGGTGGAAAAGAGTGCCAGAACGTGTGTCCGTCCTCATTATTCACGCAAAATCCGTTTTGAAATTGACATATTGTTTCAGATTTCAATATGATTTTGTTGGGTTCTAATCGTACTGGTACTAGAGCTATTTTGAGCGTTATCTTCGCCATTGCCTGTACTACTACCTTTTCCCATGATCCGTAAGGATCGGAAAACTGTGCTCCGGTACATTTTCCATCTGAAGTGAGTGATCCAGCCATGGTGAATGTCCGGGTTGACGTTTGGTTCATCTTGAGTCCCACCAGGTAGACGTTGTTACCTACAACGGTGGATCCATATTCATGCATATTTCGGCATTGACGTTCGGTTAAATCTTCGAGGTATTCATTTAATCCGTTGTGTACTACGGAAATATGTGAGTGCATTCCGCAATAATAAATGGTTCTTGAAATTATCAGCTTGCATTGGATGACTTCTACGTAGTTGAAGTCCGAGAGTTGCAGAAGTTGGATGTAGATTTCCTTAGTGGCTGTGGATATCGGGTTAATTTCGCAATCTCCAACTGAATTTAGCGAAAGGGTCGTCACGTTTAGATGTTGCCCGTCGCAATCGTATCCAATGAGGGCCAATACTAGATTCAAGTTGATTAGAATTATCCATGGTAAAATCATGGTGATTCTCCTTTTAACAAAAAATAAATTTGTTTTGAACTATCGTTAGTTAAATAACGAGTTGTAATAACTCTTTTAATTCTCGTACTCTCTTAATCTTATTATATATATAGTAGGCATCTTCATGGGTACCCTTTCTTGGTCCCATGTGTCTCCTCTCGCAGGTAATCATATCATATTCGTTTGACGGTTAATCATATGCAACTTCTTCATTACGTTTGTGGCTACCGTAGAGTAGCCACCTGAAGTTTTGCCTTAAGTGAAGTGTTACTAAGTATAACGTAAGTTTTACATTGATATTTTTGTTTGTTTCGGTTTCTTATTTCTAAGATTTGGTTTATTAGTTAACTATTTTATTTATTGGTTCCGTAGATGTCTGATAGAAGTGATACGGAACGTTACCGTAGGCTATGGCGGTTGGCCATTATAAGAGTGAGGCAAATTATTTATTTGCGACGCCAAATAGGGCACCCGAGGTCGGTTTTTCTCGCTGACCTTCGGCATCCCCCTGGTAAATTGAAGATTTTGAAAGGTTTTATTGCCGGGTACAAGGCGATATCCTTTCTTTTTACGGAGAGTAGTGTAAATATGTAGATAATCTTTTTTTTTTAATATACTTATTTTAACCTTAAGCCTTATAGTCTATTTCTTTTTGTTTTTACCATTTTTCTTCTACGATTTTATAATTTCCATTTCTTAACCTATGGTATTCCTCGTTAGTCAAGTTTAAATATTCCTCGGTACATCCTGCGCATGCTGTTGCTACATCTATCCATGCTATATCTTCATTGCATTTATCGCAAGTAGAAATTTGCTGTGCTGCTTCTTCGGCGCAAAGGGCATGTAGGTAGTGTTCTATAACATACCTTTGTGGCTCTAAAATTTCTCGTACATAACATTCCTCGCATACGCACATTGTGTCGGACATGTATAATCTATATCTATTTTGTCGGACGCAAAATAATGATAGTAGCGGTGAATAGGTTTCAGGGTAGTTCTGAGGAAGTACTCCGTCAATAGGGCCATGATGTCCCGCGTTATCTTGGGGTCGTCTAGGGTCACGTGGTACTCCCATTTAGAATTCTGATTCGATTTTCGATCTGTAATCATTCCGACGTTCGTTCTTATTACTAAGTTACATAGCTATTTTATGTGAGGGTTAAACAGTATGGTTCACACAGATTGGAGGTAAAATTAGGTATATTTTGTATATCGTGTAGTACATGCATATTGCTTATATCGTAGGGCCATATTTGTTTCCTTAATTACCAACGGGTAATTACTTCGAGGCATCCTCCTATGTTTAGGTGCCCCCATTCCTCTGGTCCCAATTCCAGATATTCTTCTATACATTCTTGGCATTGGCTAGCTGGTTTTACGGTAGCCAATCGGGTATTGCATTTGAAGCACTTAGACGCTAGTGTAATAGCAGTATATAAGCACATGTTGTGCCATGCTCCTTCTTCATAATATTCCTTTTCTCCGTCTGGAGTTTCTTCGTAACAACTCATAAAAATTCTTAATTCGTCAAACGTGTATATTCTGACTACAAATTTGGTTACGCAGAATAGTGTCATTAAAGGGCGGTAGGCCTCTGGGTAGTTTTGGGGAAGGACTCCATCTATTGGCCCATAAAATTCGGGGTCCTCCTCTATTTGATCGTCCAATGGGAGTTTCATATCTGGAATTATAGTAATGCCCAATGACTTATCCCATATTAAGATAAATTGTTTGTAACTTAGTTTTGTGCGGATACATATATACATACACAATTTGGGAATAGTATATATGTATTGATGAATTTCTTTTCTCCTTCCCTTTTGTCTCTTTATTGAATATATGCTACAGCAATTACACTTCCGCGCAACAATTGGGCGTTTTCCGTCGGGTTTAATATAATGCACTTAGCCATACATTCTGGGCATGTTGTCGCTGGTCTTCTAAATACCATTCCAATTCCGCAATTGGTGCATATACACCCTCGCAGTAGTCCCACATAATTACATAGACTATGGCCCGCTGTTTTTATGTATTGATTCCTTACATATTGATTGCTTTCGTCGTAACACATATCGCAAATTCTTTGATCATTCTGGGAGTATATGGTTCTGGTAGCTCGGATCAAACAATACAGGTGTTCTAGCCGGGTGTAACGGGGTGGAGTGAGGGTTGATATAATCTCCTCTATTTTCCTGCCATAATCTCCCCTTACTTCTTGTGAATTTTCGATCGATAGTATCATAGTCTGGAATAACGGTATTCCAGATTATTATTATTCCGCTATTTTTGTTGATCATTTCTCTACATGTATACCATTTTGTTTTGTGTTTTTAATCATCCTGGATTCGACTATAATATACGCTAGTTTAAGTTTATTTATGTGTACTGTACGAGTTGTTCCATCAGATAATATTTTAACATTCTGATTAGGCAACAATTCGAGTACTTTATACGGTCCTGAATACTGATCTGCGAACTTTGTTCTCCGAGGTTCTTTCAAGAGATATACTAAATCTCCTGCTTTAAAATCTTGCGGATTCATTTTCCGATCATAATATTGTTTAGATTTGACTTTTGCCTTTATCAAATTTTCTCGGGCTTGGGTTTGCAGATTAGTTATTTTATGAAATAAATCTCTAAGGTATTCGGCGTACGTGGGTTCCAAATCTTCACCAATAGGTTTTTCGCTCGAAGGTTCTCGCGCAATGCATCCGAAAACTAATTCATGCGGTGAAAATTTAGTACCCTCATGTACTGCGGTATTATACGAAAACATTGCTAAATCTATCCAATCATCCCAATTATCGTCGTTCGTTGTGTTGTGCCCTGCGTGATGGCTCGCAAGGCTGGTACGGGATCTGGCGTAATCGTGAGTTCGGGAGCGATTAAAGGATGAGAATCCACCGGGTGAACTGCACCAAATGTGTTTAAACTCAAAGACTAAGTCTTTATTCAGAAACAACTTAAACTAGACTGAGGTGTACAAGTAGGTTTTAGCCGTGTTGCCCGGTCGAGGGTCGGATCTCGAGTCTTCTATTAGCGGAGTCGGATTGGTTTTATATCCCTCTTGGGCGTGGTACGCGTTACCATGCCCGGTCGCGGCGATGCGTTCGCATATTGCTGATTTTGTAGATTCGGTTGCTTAGCGGCTGTCTTAGCTTGGAAACGTCTCGAACGTTTCGTAACGAACGTAATATAATATGTATAATGTATAGCGGTGACACGTGTGCTTGGGCTTTGCCTGGGCACAACATCCCTCCCCCCCCTAAAGGAGGAAAAGCCATAGCTTTTCTTAGCGGTTGGTTAACCTCGATTCTTAAGCTAGGTTATAATGGTAATTCGGTACGTACGCATATTATTAGTTTACATATGACAATATAATATTTGTATTATACGGTGATAATGATTTGTATATAATGGTTACAATGGTTCAAAGGGAACTGGTGGAAGACGTTCCTTCCTTACTAACTATTTTAATTATTGCTTCGGGTTTTTGTGTGGTTTTGTCGCGACTTGTGTTGTCCGTTGTACAATGTCGCGGTGTTCTCGCTTTGAAGTGTACAATACATTTGTAGAGTGTAACGATACATAGTGTAACTGTTATGAGTCCCTTTATCGAGGATAGTGTAAAAAAGCTGTAGTGATACTCGGTTGGTATAATCTCGGGTTTTTCTAAGTCGTTTTGTAAGTCGTCTAATTTTTTACTAACTTTACTTAATTCTTCTGGGTGTTTAATTATTCTTTTTAGTTCGAAATTTGTGTTACGATACGAATTTACAGTGGTCTGTGGAAGTGTAATTTCGTCTAGCGACAAATTGTAACCAGGTAAGTAGTTCCATGTTTTTTCTATTCCGTATTGCCTTCCGGTTTCTATTGTAAATTCGGCGGTAGTGATAGTACATTTATTTCTTATCGTTATTACACCAGAGTCCTTAATACTATACATGTTTGTGCCCTTATCGTCGCAAGTTGCTGCTAATTGTATCGGTTTTGGTGCGATATAAATTCATGCGCCTGGTTGTTGTAATTCTATTAGGATTGTGTGATTCAGTGTCACAATGCGTATTTTACAATTGTTCGGTTTTTTTGTTAGTTTGGTGTATAGCTGTACTTCGCACGGTCCGTGTGGTATCGCTTTGAATATCGGGTGGTTAGAGGTACAGAGGTATAGCTCGTTTATAGTCTTACATTTTGATAGGTCCTGTTTGCTTAACTGTATGTAATCTTGCACCGCGGTGTCAAGTACCACGTAGGAGTCGAGGGGTTCTATATACGCGTAGAACGATTCGTTTATCTTTGTGGGCACTGTACGAGGCCGCCCTTTCTTCAGCCGCGCGTCGTGAATTTTAATTTTAATGTAAACCGTTTATGTAAAATTCTTATTTTTATTAAATTTATGTTACTTCTATCAGCTTATTTAGTTGTTCGCGTATCGTTACTTCCCTTCATGATTACGACCATTTCCTATTCTTGCCCTTATTCTATAAAATGTTTAAGTCGGTTTGCGTGTACGCGGAGTGTTCGTCGTCCTTTATTTATAGTATAATTATTATTATCGTGCGTGTTTTGGATCGTGTACGGGCCTATCCACGCGGGTGTTAATTTCCTTGATCGTCCGCGTCTCACAGTCTCGTCATGTAGAAGTACTTGGTCCCCAATTTTGAAAGATCTGTTAGCTGTCTTTTTATCGTATAGCTTTTTTGATTTGTTTTTATTGATCCCTATAGTTTCGCGCGCAATGCTATTTGTAGACCGTAGTCTTTCGCGTAATTCTTCAGCGTATTTGTCGTAGGTATATGTTAATTGCGGTGCCTGGTTTAGTGAGGTCGGTAGGGTAGCTTGTCTCCCGAAAACGAGTTCGTAGGGCGTGTAGCTAGTAGACGTGTGAGGTGTAGTGTTGTATGTAAACATCGCGTACGGTAGCCATTTGTAACGTCCCACGCGGACTCGAACCCGGCATTACCGACCGCCGATAAAACAGCATTACTTAACCTATGTATATCTAACCTAGCAATTAAGCGAGTAGTAATAGAACAAATATTAGAATAAGATTAAAAATAAACAAATATAAACATTGACAAGGATCTAGACTAAGAATATAAAGCGATAAACAAACAAATTGTTAATGAAGGAAATAATATGACACGCATGCGCCAGTCCGCCAAGGCTGGGGTATAAAAGGGAGTGCACGAAGCACGGTGGTCACTTCTTCTACTCTGCCAACAGAAGCGAGCTCGCCCCGGAGACGGAAGCGGCCGCTCTAGCAGCAGACATAGCAAGAGATCGAGCTCGCCCCGGAGACGGAAGCGGCCGTTCCTAAAGCTATCATTGCCAAGAGTACGAGCTCGCCCCGGAGACGGAAGCGGCCGTACACTGCAATACGAGAAGTCACTAGTAGAACGAAAATCTGCCAAAAGTAACGAGCTCGCCCCGGAGACGGAAGCGGCCGTTCTTACAGCAGACATAGCTAAGAGATCGAGCTCGCCCCGGAGACGGAAGCGGCAGTTCCTGAAGCTATCGTTGCCAAGAGTAAGAGCTCGCCCCGGAGACGGAAGCGGCATTACACTGCGACGCAAATAACCTGTACATAGTTCAACCACATATATATTTATTTATTTATTTATTAATGGACGGGAAACCCTTTAGTACAATTAGAAACGATTTACATCATAAAATAACATAAGAAACTTAAAATTAAGTGTTATCGTGCATAACACAAAAGAAAACATAAAATATATAACATAAACATAAACTTAATACATAATACATAATACCTAATTCTTGAAAACTTAACAGTCTGTCTTTAAAACATGATATTCGATATCTTGCGGGAGTAGGTTAGGTCATGTTAGAACGTCGCCTAAACAAAAGATCGCGGAACGAGTCGAGCGAGACCGTGAACAAGTCAATGTCGTCGATATTTTGATTTACCTCCTCCATAGCTCGGTTAATAGGATCCGCAGTGTAGTGTCTGTAGTTGGGAACCCTTGATACAAAAAGAGGTCTCTGACGCAATGACCTCTGGGGGGCATGGTAACCGACAAGTGAAACTAAATCATGACAGTTAATATGACCACGGATTACTTTGTATAAAAAGAGCAGATCAGAGCCGACACGGCGATCGGTTAATGTATCTAGCCTAAACTTTCGCAGAGCTGGGCTATAATCATGATCGCAGAAACGCATAGGGCAACCAGTCATCCGCATGGCTAACCTCAGGAACTTATGTTGGACCCTTTCAATTAAGCTGACATAGTGCGCATGCCGTGGGTTCCAGATTACAGATGCATATTCCAACTGCGGCCTAACCAGTGCAACGTATAACAACCTTAATGTTTTGATTTGCCTAAAATGTTTAGCGACTCGAGCTATAAAACCAAGGGTTTTCATTGCCTTGCAAGCAATGTTCCGATAGTGGTTACGGAAATCAAGCCCGGCCGAAATTGTAACCCCAAGGTCCAATACTTCAGAGACCTCGATTAGTGGTGTGTCACCCAACTTATAAGTCACTCCCATGCCACTAACCGCCCTATGGTTTCTGAGGACTACACATTTCGCCGCATTTAGCCCCAGTTTATTGGCAACACACCACTGCTCAAATCTACCGAGATCCTCCTGCAACTTTTCCGCATCGATTGCTGAACTAATGGTCCGAAATATTTTCAAGTCATCGGCATATAGAAGTATATTACTATGACGGAATACATCTTTAAGGTCATTAATGAATAGTAGAAACAGGAGGGGCCCCAGGTGCGATCCCTGCGGGACACCTGAAGGTACTTTAACAGGTGAGGATAACTGATCTCGCGCCCTGATAACTTGTACCCGTCCCTCCAGATAACTGCAAATCCATGACTTCAGCGAACCTCCAAAACCGATCAAAGACAACTTCTGCCGCAATATACCATGATCCACCGTATCGAAGGCTTTCCGGATGTCCGTGTACACAGTATCCACCTGTAGACCAGCATCCAATGCATTTGAGACGAAGCAGTGATATATCGCCAGATTAGTTGTCGTCGATCGACTTGGGACAAATCCATGTTGTTCCTCAACTATGACATCTACAAGGAGGGGCGTTAAATATTCGGTAACTATTTCCTCGAAGATCTTTGGCAGTACGGATAACTTGCAGATTGGTCGATAGTTTCGGACATCTGCGTGGTCACCTGCCTTGAATACAGGTGTAACCAGGCTGGTCTTCCAGGCGGTGGGGAACGTACCCCTTGATAGAGAGGAGTTAAAGATGTGCCAGAGGGGCCTTGATAGAATAAATCGACATTCTTTCAAAAGCAACGCCGGAATACCGTCAAAGCCCGGTCCTTTGACCGTGTCAAGCGAATCCAGCTTGGCGTATATTTCGGCGATAGGAACAGTCAACGAGTGGATATTTACTCTGCTATCATAGGACGGGCATGGATACAAGGCAGGCGTCACAGCGGCCGGTGGATTATAGACGGAACTGAAGAACTTCGCAAAGAGGTCAGCAACCGACATGTGCGTCGACGCAGAGGTTTGGTCGAGGTGTACATTACTGGGAATATTATGCCCCCCACGCTTGGTGTTTACATATTTCCAGAAGCATGATATGTTATCTTGGACAGTACTCTCGATACCATCAATATAATTTCGGTAGTCCCGCGTCAGTGAGGCCTTGCACTGCGATCGGAGAGTGGAAAAACTGAGATAGTCAGCATAAGAACATGATCGCTTGAAGTTTTTATGCGCTGATTTCTTACGTCGGATAAGGTTCTTCAATCCGGGGGAAAACCAGCGAGGAAACGTGGAGCTCACCATAGGCCGAACAGGGACAAAGGCATTAATTGCATAATTAAGATGGTAGTACAACCGCTCTACAGCTAGATTAGGCTCAACATTTCCAGTCTCATTATCCCAGTCTATTGAATTCAAGTACCCCACTATTCTAGTGAAATCAGCCCTCTTAAAATCTCTAAAAACTAAATTATTACTCGCACCTTCAGCCACATAGCTAAGATCACTGAACTTTGAATAAAGAGGCGGGTGATAGGCGTCTGGTTCTATTAGGGGCTCAAGGACACGATCAACAGTTACTTTGATATTGTTGACTAAGATGATGTCGAGAGTCGTATCGTTAGCGTTACACACGGTGTTAAGCTGCTCTAGATTACAGTACGCTGCACATCCAAGGAGGAGGTCAATTGCAGCGGATTCATTAGTCGTTATACCCGGCCTCCTAAAGCATGCGAGACCTGGGGCATTGTACCAGACAGCATGTGGAAGGTTATAATCCCCAAACAGCGCAATAGTATCCTCACTATATCTATGATACAAATCGATGACACAATCCACATGTCTCGCGAAAAGTGAGGGCTGCGAAGCAGGCGGCAAATATGTGGCCCCCAATATAAGATACTTGTTCCTATGGAGGTGAACTCTAATGAAAAGATGTTCAACATCATCGCAGCTAACAGTGACTGGGCGGGAGGGAATCGTGTTTTTTACAGCGATGAGGACTCCGCCACCTCTCGAGAACCTACTTGTACATGGGGATCGATCGCATCTATATATTACGTAGTTAGCTAAACCAAGTTCGCTCGACGATATTGAAGGAGTAAGCCAAGTTTCCACTAATATTATGACATCGTACGATTCTACTGATGTGAGGAGAGCATTTGACAGCTTTACTGTTTTTGTGCGCAGACCACGGACGTTCTGGTAATATACTAAAGGGTTACTTAAGAGTTTTTTTGTGCCGTTTCTTGACGAGGTCTGCCCGGCACTATTTTCGGCACCCCACGGTTATATCTAATTGTCATGTGTGTCTCCCCCTGCTCATGAAGGTCTCGTAGCTTCGCCCTTAGCTGAGCAAGGGTCGCCCGTTGATGCGGAGTCTTGTCGTCTGCAATTTTCAGTGGCCCCTTGTAACGATGTTTGTTTTGGAGGATAGACTTGGCAGTAGCAGATGAGTCCAGTCGCACGACAAGTGGTCTACATGATGTTGTGCTCAGCTTTCCGAGACGACGGGTGATGAGCTCCTGGGTTCCAAGGGGGCAGATTTCATTAATAACTGCTCGAGCACCAACAACATCCGCTGATCTCGCTAGATCCGGCGTAGAATCCCGTGACTCCGGCATACCGAAAATAATCAGGTTTCTTGACCTTGCTTCCCTATCATTCAATTCCTCGATGATATCGTCAGCTACAGGAGTAGGCTGGCCCCCTAATGTGATGCTGGGGTTGTCCTCAAGCGCCCTGACACGTTGAGACAGCGCGTTGATCTCTAGCCTCATGTCAGACAGCTCTGATCTAATCACCGAGATTATATCCTCTCGGATTGCGGTGAACTGCTTCGTGATTATATCGGTCATAAGGTCCCTCAATTCACCAGCAGTGGGTAACGCAGAGAGCGATTGGAACGTGGATGTCGGTACTGTCGTTTGCGACTGCGACCGCGAGGCTGAAGGTTGGCCAACGGCGGTTTGAATCTTTGGGGATCCCGTCTGACAATTTAATAGTTTCCCATTGAGCCAAGGATGACCGGTTCTGCTGAGGCACGAAGGACCTGGGTGGCTAGTCACCCCACAGCCAGGGCAAGTGACCGGACTAGCTACTGGGGATCCACAGCCCTTACATTTCTTCGGTCCACCTGCCATTTCAAATATTCACCGTGGTATAAGACACAAGAGAGCCCGCAAAGACAGCCTACGATGGAGACGATGGTTAAACGACCACTGTCGGACACAAGCCTCGGCACTTAGCACAAACCGAACTATCCACTAGTCAAACACCAAACTTAAAATATCGACACCACGGATAACGGCCTAACGGACGCACGTGTATACTAAGTCAAAACAAACAACCTGTCACCACGAAGGCTCAGAGCAGACTGAGATATATATAAATATATGCATACAGATAAGATACGAAACCTGTAATCATAGCTGTAGTTACTATTAATTTGTTATAATTATTATTGAATAAACGAGCCATTGTTAAAGTTAAGTTGGATTTTACTCCTTTGCTCTGCAATAACGAAACCCCACCTATCCTTTACTCGAGGGGACGCCGCTCTCCTCTCGAGAATCTGTGGCGATCAGTTGTCCCTGGCACTCGGACGTTACAGGTTGGATATTTTTGGTGACAGCGGTGGGATTTTTGATTTCGTTTAGAAGGATTAATATTTCGCTTAATAAAATACTCCAAAAAAGTGAGTAATTTCCCAGAAAATTTTTCTCTCTTCTTAGTAAATTCTACAGAGACTTAAGATTCACAATGGCTGACGGGGAACTTGACCAAGCAATGGCAAACCTAGCAATCAATATTACAGCTCAGGGAGCTACAGAAACGATAGAAATACCAGGAGATACAAACGCTCCAGAAAATTCAAACCCTCAAATTAATATAAATACAGCTACGAGTACATATCCTCAATTACCACATATTAGCTTACGCGATACAGCGGACACAGTCCCTTCTTTCAATGGCAGGAATATACCGATATATCAATTTGCTAAAAGTTGTCGACATGCACGGCGCATGGTAAACCCAAACGCGGAGTACGGACTCGTTCAACTCATAAAGAATAAGCTTTTCGGGCAAGCCTCAAGAGTAGTTTTAAGCGGGGAATATAATACAATCAATGACCTTATCTCCGTATTAAGCTCACGCTTTGCACCGTTACATACTTCAATTCAATTATACGGCGAACTATCAAAAATCGCGCAATTACCGACCGAAACAACGGTGGATTATAGCAGTCGTGTATCCAACTTACTCCTACAAATCAAACATTGTAACACGATAGAAGTACCTACACATGAAGCCCAATTCAATATAACCGCAGAACAAAATTCTATTAAAGCTTTCCTAACGGGATTAAAAACCGAGATACACAACAGAATATACGAACACACCTTCAGTAGTCTTGATCGCGCTATCAACTACAGGACAGGACACGCAACGCATGAATGTAGGAACAGAAACCAATATAATACATTCTGTGACTTTTGCCGAAGACCAGGACACATGACACAGGATTGTAGAAGTCGAAGCTACACAAGTCGAACTCCACAATCCAATACATACTGCGACCATTGCCGAAGACCAGGACACATGACGCAGGACTGCAGAAGCCAAAGTTACATGAACAAAAACTCACAAACCAACACATACTGTGACCATTGCCGAAGACCAGGACACACGACGCAGGATTGCAGAAGCCGAAATTACGAAAACAGGGCCCCTCAATCCAACGCATATTCCGACCACTGCCGAAGATCAGGTCACACAATACAAGAGTGTAGAAGCAGAAACTATACACAGCAGCCAGAAATATTCTGTGAATACTGCAAGTACAAAGGCCACACCATAGAACAATGCAGGAAAAAGATGTACTTCGATAGGAAGGAGAAGGAAGAAACACAACCTCGTACGGTACGTCAGCAAGCCATACTTAGATTAAAAACTGAACAAGTAAGGAAACCTCCTAGTATCCTTCTTTTTGATGTAGGATTCAGCGAAGAGCAAGCAACATTAATGATCGATACCGGATCTGATCTAAACGTGATTAAGAGGAACGCTGTTTCACCCGACATCCCAATCTTTACGGACATCCTCTTCGACCTCAATGGAATTACAAGCGGTCTACTCAGCACCATTGGGTATATCACAATAAGGACCCTGAGCACAGAAATTATTCTCCACGTCGTAGAGGACCTTCCTATCAAGCAGGATGGAATATTAGGGACGGAGTTCTTCCAAACCAACGGAGCAACGATCGACTACATGCATTCGGCAATAACTATTGGAAGAGAGACTGTTCCATTCATCGACCCAGAGACGATCACAATACCAGCAAGATCGAGAAGCCAAATATATGTACGAGTCCTTAATACGCAATCCAGCACAGGGTATATTCCAAAAATGCAAATTCACCCTAATTTACACATGGGTAATGCACTCGTATCAAACAACAACGGTGTAGCATACCTATTAGAGCTCTGCAACGGGCGGGTTTGGCCCGCCCGGCCCATGACTGTTTCTCGGTGTACCCGACCCGCCCGCACTTGAATCGTCAAAAGCCCGAAGAACCCGCGGCTGTCCAGCCCGCCCATACCCGCCCGAAAGGCCCGATCCGTCCGTGCCCGCTCTTTACCGAGACATTTCCCGCGCTTCGCTCGATTTTCACTCGGACTTATTGTTACCCTCGAATGGAGAGTCAAACCTTGACAACTTATTTATTATTAATGTGTATTATACTTATCAACCATATGTAAATAACACCAGTTAAAATACAAATAAATGTAAGAAATTAAAAAATTTAGATTTAATTTATGTTTTTTACAAACAACAACATTGTAGTAGAAACATATCAGACAATTTAGAAATACAGTATATAAAAAATGCAGCTGACCCCGATGAATAGAGGAAAGGCGCAAATACGGACACGGACAGGTCGGATACGTCGCACGGCTGGCAACAGTTTCGGGCTTGACGGGCGGGTAGAAATGAACCGCTAACCCGTCTTGCCCGATGCGGGCCGGGCGGGCCGGGTGAGTCGAAAAACGATCGGGTAAGGGGCGGGTTGACCCACGGTATACCCGCCCGTTGCAGAGCTCTAATACCTATTCGCAATAAACACATCTACAAAAGACATAAAAATTCCTGTACCATCCGTCGAATTAGAACCATTTGAAGAAGTACCTGTAGGAGAAGAAACAGCAGACAAATACGAAAAACCCAACAGAATACACCAGCTACTTCAACTACTACGATTGGAACATTTAAATTCAGAAGAACGAGCCAGCATCGAAGAATTAATAAAAGAACATTCAGATAGATTCTACCTCCCAGGAGAAAAATTGGAAGCTACAAACAGAGTATACCATAGAATAATAACAGAAAGCAACGTTCCTGTCCTCACGAGACAATATAGATACCCTCAAGCATATAAAGAAGAAGTAAGAAAACAAACCAAAGAATTACTCGAGAAGGAAATTATACAGGCTTCGTCATCTCCTTATAATTCACCGATATGGATCGTACCTAAGAAGGAGGATGCACAGGGAAATATAAAATCCAGAATCGTAATTGATTTCAGGAAACTGAATGAACTAACGATTGGAGACGCCTATCCACTACCAAACATAACTGACATATTAGATCTAGTAGTTGAGTCAGTGACCGAACCAGTGCGCCGAAACCACTTATTGTTATATCCTAAAAATACGGTCGATAGCTCAACTACTTTATTTAAAATGGAAGGCGAAATCGTTAAAAAATCACAATCCACAACAAAGGAACGTTTCTTTAAATCAATGTCAAGAAAGTTTGGACCAGACACTATGAGAAATCTCAAGGACCTTTCCAACCAAAGAATTCATCTTATCAAGATAAGTAATAGAAAATTTTTTTTATTAAAATACTGACCGAACCAGTGCGCCGAAACCACTTATTGTTATATGACATATTAGATCAGTTGGGAAGCGCGAAATACTTCTCCGTATTTGATCTAGCATCCGGATTCCATCAAATTCCAATGCATCCAGACGATCGCCACAAAACAGCCTTCTCTACGATATATGGACACTATGAGTTCAACAGGATGCCATTCGGACTCAAAAATGCACCAGCTACCTTCCAAAGACTCATGGACCAAGTATTAACGGGCCTTCAAGGAATAGAACTCTTCGTATATCTGGATGACATCGTAATATATGCCAGTTCTCTTAAAGAACACGCAACAAAATTTAAACGCCTGATGAATAGACTAACGGACGCCAACCTCTATCTTCAACCAGATAAATGTGAATTCTTGAAGAAGGAAGTATCGTATCTAGGACATGTGATAGGAGAAGAAGGAGTCAAGCCTGACCCACGAAAAATAGTGGCCGTCAAGGAATTTCCAATTCCCACAACAGTTAAAAATGTAAAACAATTCTTAGGACTAAGTGGTTATTACAGAAGATTCATCAAAGACTTCTCAAAGATTGCACGACCTCTGTCAAATTTAACCAAAAAGGACTACCAATTCGAATGGACTCATAAACAACAAAAATCATTCGATATTCTGCGGGAAGCTCTCTGCAAGGAACCTATCCTACAATATCCGGACTTCGAGAAAACATTCAACATTACAACAGACGCCTCAGGTATTGCTGTAGGTGCAGTTCTTAGCCAGGGTGAAATCGGGAAAGATTTACCAATAGCCTACGCATCTCGTGTCCTAAACGATGCAGAAACTCGATACTCTCCAACCGAACGAGAGCCATTAGCAATTATATACGCGGTATTTCACTTCAGACCCTATGTTTATGGCAGGAAATTCTACTTAATAACAGACCATAAACCGCTAGAATGGCTACAAAATATTTCAAATCCAACATCTCGGTTAATGCGATGGAAAATAAAACTGGCAGAATACGACTATACAATTTTGTATAAACCAGGAAAATATAACACAAACGCAGACGCATTATCAAGAAATCCAATAGCATTACCTTTAGACGCCAAACGAGCGCATTCGGAAACAAATTCTCACGAGAATAAAAAACAAAAGCAGTTCCATCAACATAACACGCGACAACGAGATGCTGCAGCTTCAACCTCAGGAAACCCAGCTCCGCACAAACAACATAGAATTATTTCAACAGATTCTGACTCCTCATCATACGACGAAAGCGACTCGATAAATACAAAACGACAAAAATTAAAACGAAAAATAAAAAGAAACACCTCTTCATCTCAACCAGGAATAAAGAAACAAAACGTCGAAATTTATAAACCCCCTCAAATCACAGTACCAGTAGAAGTACACGCACCTCCTCAAGATATAGAAGTACATATCCCATCTCAACATAGGAACTACACAAGAGCATCTAGAATACCTCACATCAAGGAAGACGAAGACCTAATAGAAAAAATAGAAGAAACTCTCATAGTACCAAACCACAATTATAAAGACCCTCCCAAAATTGATGGAGAAACAGGCACAAGTACTCACCACACACCTAAAAGAAACAAACGAAAATTAAAATCCAGTACTGACACTGCTCCTATAACTCCCATAAAAATTAAAAAGGGGAGAATACTTACACCACCACTATCTCCTACACCACCATTATCTCCTACACCACCATTATCTCCTCTTCCACCATTATCTCCTCTTCCACCATTGTCTCCTCCTCCACCAGTAACATCCATTCCATCACAACACACAACAGGCAGACCAAGAATAGTGTCGAACATTCCTGTTAAAAAACAAAACATGGAAGTAGATCACTTATGGATGGGCAAAGGATACATCATAACATTCATCAACACAAAGGGTAAACCAATAGGACCAGCTGGAGATAAATTATATAAGGAGAAGAATATAAAAAGTAATAAACTTCCACTCCCATTAAAAACTGGAGAATCAATCAAGCTTAAGGAAGGAAAACATACAATCCTTGGACTTATTATAACAGATCATCCAACAGAAGAGGCTTTATATAAATCGTTAAGAGCACTTCATACCCAACTAATACTTGAAAACACCACAAGAGTATATATAGCAGGCGAGGAAAACAAAATTTCATTAAACAGACTGTGGAATTTAATAGATATAATATTCTTACAAAACGACATTCAATTTATATTCTGTAAAGGCACACTAATAACTCCTTCTATACAAGAGAGACCACAAATTATTCAAGAAAATCATCAAACTCCTATAGGCGGACATAAAGGAATAACCAAAACATACCATCGGATAAGAAATCAGTACTATTGGAAAAACATGAAGTATGAAATCACTCAATTCATCAAAACCTGTTTAGAATGTCAAAAGACTAAATTAGTAAGAGTTAAAAATAAAGAACCTATGATATTGACAGACACACCAATTGATGCCTTTGATAAAGTTTCTATAGATATTGTGGGACCACTACCTTTCACAGATACAGGAAATAGTTATATACTTACTATCCAAGATAACCTAACTAAATATTCTCTTGCAATACCATTGGCAAACGTCACCTCAGAGGACATAGCTAAGGCATTCACAGAGCACTTCATCTGCAAGTTTGGAAGTCCTAAAGCCATTCTCACAGACCAAGGACCAAATTTTATGAATGCCCTTATGAAAAAATTTGCCAAAGCATTCCACATAAAGCAGTATCGAACTTCCGCATACTATCCACAATCTAATGGATCCTTAGAAAGAAGTCACCACGTCCTTGTAGAATATTTACGACACTACGTATCAAAAGAGAAACAATGGGATCAATGGTTGCCACAAGCAATGTTTTCATATAACACAAGCACTCACGAAGGTACAAAATTCACGCCTCACGAGCTTGTTTTCGGTAGAAAAGCCCGCCTTCCTTCAAATATTCCTCCAACAGACAAAATCAAAACCTATCCGGATTTCGTCGATAAACTAATAGATAAACTTCATCACATCCGACAAATGGCGCGACACAATTTAGAAGAATCAAAAATACGGCAGAAATACTACTATGATCAAAAGATTCAACCGGAAACGTACAAGATAGGGGATTGGATTTGGTTATTAAAACCAAGACGTGAAAAATTAGAACCGGAATACAGCGGACCCTATCAAGTCATCGAAATATTAAATAATAGTAATTTAAAAATAGCAACAAAACCAAAACAAATAAAAATCGTCCATATGAATAGAGTCAAGAAAGCTTATTTACCTTAGGGAGAAGACTTGACATGCGCTAGAACTAGTATAAATAGAGGAGCAAATACAAGATTCCTTCACTCTCGCTAAACACTCACGAGTAACAAAATGGATAACCTCATATGCCTACAGAAAAATTATAAACGCAACATATACTATTACGGTAATCATATCTTATGTGAAAGTTGCGCACATAGACTAGGAGAAGAACATAGACGACCAGCAGCAGAGCACCTTCTTACAATACCGACAAAAAATAATAATAATCAACGGTGCCTCATCTGCCAGAGGGTACTTTACATAAGGGAAAAAATAATTAATTGTACTTTATGTACCCTATTTTCGTACAGACTAACAGAAATAGCAAGACATAATATGAAATTAGGTTACGTATATCCCGTCATCCGGGAAGAAATTCTGAAGAAACTATAAGGACCAATAGGAATCGTGCGACTAGGAAAACCCTAGGAACTAGAAAAAAAAGAGAGTTGCAGCACTGCACAAAACTTTTACGAACACGAGATTGATCAAAAAGGGAAGAAGGATCTTTTTGTTAAAATGAACAAATACACGTGTTTGATAAAAATCTACGACTTCAACGTCTATTATTATAAGACTACGAAGTTGTTGTGCGTACAATGCACACATTTCTCAGAAATGGACGAAGAAAAGATAGGATATCCCCATTTAATTGTGGAAGGAAACAAACGAAGCTACCGGATATGCCATCGTTGCCGCCGAATCCTATACGTCGCAAAGCCAACAAACGAATGTACATTATGTACGTTGTTAATACCGCAAATCCATCCATTCTATTTGGATAAGCTAAACCAAGGAGGCAGCTACCCCGTAATAAGGGAGATGATACTGGAAGATTTATAATAGTTAATATTCTTTTCCTTATTATCTTTATCTTTAATCTTTTATCACTATTATTACACATCATATTCTCCTATACACAGATATACTCAGCCCAGGAGAAGAAAAATACAATTACCTTAAAATATTATTACTTGTAAATACGTTCTTTCATTATTATTATACTTATATTACACACTACACTTACAAATACACACACACACACACACACACACACACAAACATATTGTAATAAATACCTACACCTAGTTTAAGTATTTTTATAAATCATTAAATATATATATATATATATATATATATAGTCACAACCCTTATAAAAGAGAAAAATTAATCTCCCAGAATAAAAATTGCGAAATAAAATTATTCAAAATTCGCGCCGTAGAATATTTCAACCGCGCTTGCATCTAACTTCAGATCTCACTATCAAACCGCGTTCGCGTCAAACTTCATCACATAGCTTTGAAAATGCCGAAACGCTCAGGCACACGACACTCAAGAGCGGAAAAAAATAAGAAACAGCTGGAGGAGATCTTTAAAGAGATGATTCCGGTACCACCGCTGATTACCCCGCTCCCGATGTCTCCAGAAGAAATGGTAAAACCCTCCTAAACATTCCTTTCTTTCCAAAAATAACAAAAATTCAACTCTTAAAGACACCACCTCCTGTCGCCCCGGAATCCTTCCCGTCAACTCCGGAGTTCAAAATCCCGGAAATTCCTCCAAGAAGGCGAAAGAAAAAAGAAGATTACCCAAAGTTGATTTCCATCGATATTCCCCCACCAGACTGGGAAGTATACAGGGACCTTCCAAAAACAGATCCAAGACAATGGATCTGGCAGATGTTGAGAAGGATTGGAACAGGAGCAGCAGAGAAATACGTTCCGGCAAAGAAGGGAGAAGAGAAAAATGAATAAATAAACATATATATATATTTTTGTAATAAATATCAGTAGTAAGGTAAAGCGGGTTCTAACTCAGGTCCTCTGAGGGGAGCGCGGGGGCGGGGGGAAGTGAGGGCGCGCGGGGGAGTGCGGTGGAGGGAAACATGGGCGCGGGGGGAAGCGGGGGAAGCGGGGAGTGGATAACCGATTGCGCGCGCACGAACCGCGGAGTGGGGGAAGCCGCAATCGTGGAGGGGATCAGTCCGGACCGAACCGCCGCGGAGACCTCTCCACGTCGGACCCACCCCCGAAAATTTCCACAGAGGGTCATCCCCTCCCTCTAATAAAATTTCTGGGACCGGGTCTTCTATGAAAAATATTTTTTCAGACTCGATCCAGCCCCAGAAATTTTTTTCCCAAATATTTTTTTTTCAAACCATTATAAAGCTGAAATTGCTTAATACTTTATCGGATGACGTCGGACAATGTCGGGGAAGATCGGCTTTTTCCAAACCACGCATTTGGAGGAGCGAAAGAGAGAGCAATACTTTAAAAGCTAAATTCGGAGGAAGGAAAGAGAGTCCCACAGCGTTCATACAATTTGTTACCCATGCCTAAAGTTGCATACGTGGCAAAGTAAGATGCCTTTGTTCTTCACCTTCTTCTTCACTAGCCACCCTCTCCTTCTATGTGCTCCACCTGCATTTTCGCTGACCATCTTCTTCTTCGAATTATTCACTGACCATTCCTAAATCGAACGTGAATCGAACCACTTTGAACGTGTATTGAACATGTATCGTACCACTTTGAACGTGTATCGAACATGTATCGAACCACTTTCAACATGTATCGAACGCCCCCTCCAGGGTCGACCACCTTGAGCGTGGTGAGGGGGCTCTGGGAGGGCGGCTATGTTCCTCTTCGGGCGCTGGGTGAGGTAACTGTCCTCCCCCAGCGGCTGGATGGGGGATGCTGCCCTCCTGGCCAAGGGTCGACCAACCCATGCGAGGTAGGGCCGGTCGCGGCACCTGAAAGAAGAACTGCTGAATAAAGAACCAGTGTTCAACGAGTGGATGTACTTACCTGACGGCTGCTTTCTCGGCGAGAAACTGGCGTGTCAACCAGTAGCCGGAGTGGCTGCCCGTTGGTATGGACTCCGATACCGCCTGGAGTACGTTGTAACGAGGAGCCCTCGAACACCAGAACCTGGATATAAAAGAATAAAGAGATTAGTTCCTAAAAGTGGAGGTCTGCATGTGCAAGGCTGGGTAGCCTTGTACACATGCCACGGATGGGACAATCACAAACATAGAATGATCCTGATAGTAACATCAGACATCAGGAGGGGATAATATACAGCGGGACAGGCTCCCCTCTAACATCCGGGGAAGAAGCCTTGGCCGGTTATTGCCTTGGCTAGGACCGGACGGTACTTGTGGTCCCCCCGACGCATTAGTCGGCTTTACCGTGGCCATTCAATCAGGGCCGAGTTTCGGGAGAAATCCGCCGGGCGGTGGGGCCGTCGCCCTCTAAGACATTTATGGAGATTATGTCAGATTTCAGCCCAGCCTCGGATGTTAACCGGGCGAAGTCTGGGATAAGCCCAGGACCTCCTCACTCTGTCGGCAGTGAGCAGGATATGAGTAAGTCCGATGACACTGTGCTGAAGCGGCGGGCCAGTGTCAGCAAGGGTAGCGACACAAAGATGTCGCGACACACCCAAGTGCAAAAAGCCACAGCTGCTCTCGACCTAGGCATGAATAAGGATACTGAGTTGGTATTAATGAACACCGAGGAGAGGACCGGTTCGGATGGGTGGGTGACTGGGTCCCTGGCCCAGTTTATGGACAACAGGCTGGCGGAGTTACGCGCTGAGAGCCAACAGCCGACCAGTACTGCGGTAGAGAGCGCCTCGGGGCCCACTGGGGAGCCGAGGCTCATAGATCTTGAGCCTGATGAGTTGGTGGCGTCTGCGCGGGCGACTTCCCCTCTAGCGTCAGTCTTTAAGGGGAAGACGATAATGAGGACCCCTCCCCCCCCCCGATCCGACAGGAGAGGGGGGTGATACAGCGAGGGGAGCTCCCCGCTCCCCCCTCCGCTCAAGCAAATGAGGGCCAGAGGGCGAGGCCCCGTGTGAAGGAGCTCCGGGTCCAGGTCCCCCGAATCCAGGCACCTAGGTATAGGTCGGCCTCGGCTACTCGGGTGGAGGACGACCGTCGGGGAAGCGGGCAGGGGTTTACCCCCGGGGAACATGAGTTCCTGGTCCCTGCTGTCCCGGTCGTTAAGGGTGTGGCTTGTGCTACCCCCCCTGATGGGGACAGCACTCCCGAGGTTAGGACCGGGAGGTTGTTGGCCGAGGTGGCGACCCTCCTCTCCGGTCTTAGCAGAACATGTGCCGGCCTCGAGGAGGACATCAGGGCCAGGAGGGTTGGTTCCACCAAGGGCGTCCTGAGGTTCGCCCAAGGAATGATGGTGGAGTGCGAGAGGGCATCGGCCTCGTTGGCGGAGGCTAGGGCCACGCACAGTATACAGAGGTGGCGCGGCTCGGTGGACCGCGTGGACGAACTGGCCCAGAGAGATCTGTCCCGGGACCGGACAAGGCTCCCTGGCGCCACACCGGCCCCCCCTGCACCCCCCTCTCCCCCCCTGGGGAAGGATAGGAAGGTGAGACAGGTGGGGACGCAGGCGGGGCGTCCGGGAGGGCCGGGCGTCCATCGCCCAATGGCGGAGATGCGAGACGTAGGGTCTCAAACTGACCCTCTCCCCCTGGATCGGGTGGATAAACCCGCCACCTCAGGCGGTAAGGGGGGGCGGGGCCCCCCGATCGACGGGGTTCCCGTGCCCCCTGCCGGTTCCTCGGGCCCCCCCAAGCGCACGAGGAAGGGTAAAAGGCAGAGGGAGAAGAACTCCCCACTATCCCCAGGTGATGCCCATGGGGGAGCCACTAAAAAGAGACTCTTCGCTGAGGTGGTACTAAATAGTGAGGGGGGGGGGGCTGGATCCGAGGCTGGATCTCCCCACTTACCCCCGGGGGACGGCTCTCGGGGCCGCGTAGGAGCGGGTCTCCCCGCCCCACTTCCTGGTTTAGGTGAGGACCCGTCAAGGGTCGAAGCCGCGATGGAGACTTCCCCCGTGACGGGGGCGGTCCCCCCTCCCCCGCCTTCACATCCCGGGCAAGAGGGATGGAAGAAGGTCCCTACGAAGGGGCAGATTCGCAGGGCCAAGAAGGCGAAGTATGTGGAGGATCTCCGGGTGCAAGGGAAAGGATGTCTCCCCCCTCAACAGCGTCAGCTGACTGGGCAGCAGCAACAGCAACAAAGTCCGCTGCAGAAGCTGAAGCCGGTATTCCAGCAACAGGGAGGAACTGGACCCCTGGCACCCACTCAGGCCCGTAGGCCTCCGAAACCTCGCCCACCGAGGAAAAGACCGGAGGCAGTGATGGTAAGGGTCCCTACAGGGTCGACGTATATCGACACTTATAGGACCCTGCTATCTAAAGGAAGGGATACTCTGGCTGGTGTAGTCGGGGTGAACAAGTCAAGGCTTGGCCACGTTCTTCTAGAGGTGGAGAAGAAGGCAAGCGCCGGTTCCCTGGTGGCCAATATTAGAGCGGCCCTTGGCGGGGTTATTGAGTGCTCCCCCCTGCAGGACCATACGGCCATTGAGATAAGGGGAATTGACCCGATGGTGGAGGGCCCGGAGGTCTTGATGGACTTGGCAGCAGCACTGAGGATTGATCTCGGCGAACCTAGGCTGAAGATGCTGAGGATGGGCCAGGCGGGCACCCAGACTGCGGTGGTCGAGGTTCCCTCTAACCGGGTCAAGACCTCCCTGGAGGGGCTCAGATTTAGGATCGGCCTTACACTTGTTAGGTGCAGGGTCCTCCCGAAGGTCGCAAGGTGCTTTTTCTGCCACCAGCTGGGGCACCTTGCTAGGGACTGTCAGGCCCCTAAGACAGACGGGGAAATATGCAGGAGGTGTGGTGGGTCTGGTCACCAAATAGCCAACTGTAAGAACCCGCCGAGGTGCATCATATGCACGAGGGCGGGAATTGTTGGCATCAGGGCGGCACACGTCACGGCTTCGCTGTCGTGCCCCACGAATAAGTCTGGAGCCGGGATGGGGGCCCGGCCGCCAAGGCAGGCCGACAGGGCAGGATAACAGCGATGCCAGGAAGCCCTCCCCTTAAGGTTGTGCAGATCAACCTGAATAGGAGTAGACTGGCCCAGGATATAATGACACACAATATATCGGTGTTGAACGCGGATGTAGTCATTATATCCGAGCCCTTTAGACAGCTGGGTGCCTGGTTTAATGATGCCACGGGGGACTCCTCTGTATGGATCACCGGCTTTAACGGCAGATTCCCGGTAAGGACCCCTGCGCTTCAGGCAGAGGGGATCGTGGGGGCAGTCGTTGACGACGTTTTAGTTGTCAGCTGTTACTGCTCCCCCAAGTATAAGAAGGCCGAGTTTTCGGGATTCCTGGAGACCCTCGAGGGCATGGTTGTGGAGGCCTGGACCCCTGGTAGGTCCCTCATTATCGCCGGGGATTTGAATGCCAAATCGCAGGCATGGGGTGGTGCCAAGACGGACAAGAAGGGATTGGCAGCCATGGAGTTCTTGGCGAGGCATGGCCTCGTACCAGTGAAACTCGGTGAGGTAGCCACCTTCAGACACCACAGTCACGGCGGAACGTCGGTGGTCGACGTAATGGCCACGGACCGGGTTATAGCCCGCCGACGGACCACGAGTAAGGTCTTGGGGCATATCTCCTTCTCTGACCACGCCTACGTTCTCCACGTGTTCACTGATAGAACGAGAGCCCCCCTTCTCCCGCCGGAGTGGGTGCGATACTCACTCAAATCCATGGATCCGGCGGTGGTGTTGGGGGAATACGAGTCGCGATATCACCATCAATATGGTGACTTGTCGGGCCCTCGCGGACTCGGATCGCCGGGGGCCGAGCCCCTGGCGGATTTCCTCCAGAGGACTCTGGAGGAGGTGTCCGCCGGTACTCTCCCTAGGAAGGCCCCACCGCGTGGGACACGCAAGCCCAATCACTGGTGGAACCAGGGGATTGCAGACGCGAGAAAGGCGTCGTTCAGGGCTAGAAGGTGGTACCAGCGCAGGAGGAAAAAAGGATACCCGGACGCTGAGGAAGCTGGTGAAGCGTACGCCCTCTCTAGGAGGAGGGTGCAGACGCTTATTTGGAGGGCCAAAGAGGCACAATGGGGGGAGATTTGCTCCCTGGTGGATTCGGACCCGTGGGGTAAACCCTATAAGATTGCCATGGCAATCTTGCGGGGACGATCCACAGGAGCGGTTGTGTCTCCGGCACAGGTCTTGGAAATCCTACGGCAGTTGTTCGTGACTGACCCGCCTGGTGTCGCGCCGTGGAACGTGCGTCCCCGTGGGACTCTCCGGGCATGGGTCTCAAGGGGCTCGGTGGAGAGCACGGTAAGCAGGGTAGATGATGCGCTGGTTGGGGAGGTGATAGCGAAGATAAAGACGTCCAAGGCCCCCGGCTTGGATGCCGTCCCGTCGGAGGTAGTGGCCTGCATCTTCAGGGCCCACCGAGATCATCTGGCCGACCTTGTCAGAGATACGATTAGGCGGGGCACCATCCCGTCCTCGTGGAAGAGGGCGAGGGTGGTGTTTATACCCAAACAGGGGAAAGATCCGTCTTTGCCTGGTGCCTACAGGCCTATCAGTGTCCTCCCAGCACTATCTAAAGTGTGGGAGTACGCGATGAAGGCCCTGATAGAGAGGTACACAGGCCCTGACCCCTTCCACTCAGCCCAATTTGGGTTCCGGAAGGGGGTTGGTACGGTGGAAGCATCCCGTGAGGTGATGCGGTTCTCGGAAGAGTGCGCAGCCAAGGGCCGAGTCTGCTGCATGGTTCTAGTAGACGTTGAGAACGCGTTCAACTCCTTGGGATGGGACCTTGTCCTCGAAGAGTTGGCTGGACGTGGCGTACCCACGCCAATTATGTCGCTTATACGGGACTACTTCACGGGGAGGAGCGTGGTGGTTCATACGCAGTTTGAGAAGGTTGAGGTGGGGGTATTCGCGGGGGTCCCCCAAGGTTCGGTCCTGGGCCCATTCCTATGGAATGTAGTTTATGACGGGATCCTGACCATATTGAATTCGGTCCGATTTGTGCGAGCTGTTGCATACGCGGATGACCTGGCCATCCTTATCTCCGCGAGGAACGGCGACCAATTGGAGGAGATGCTGCAGGTGGTGATGACCAGGACTGCCGACTGGT
Organism: Andrena praecox; assembly: GCA_963932275.1. Taxonomy (NCBI): domain Eukaryota; kingdom Metazoa; phylum Arthropoda; class Insecta; order Hymenoptera; family Andrenidae; genus Andrena; species Andrena praecox. The sequence continues at coordinate 25,834,588 of OZ010729.1, forward strand.
TCTCAGCCAAGGGCCTACGGATTGCCCCCTCTAAGACGGAGGTGATCATCCTTGCTGGCCTAAGGTATGATAAGACCCGGGAGCTGACCATCCTGGGCTCGAAGGTCAGGGCCTCCGAGTCTGTCCGATACTTGGGCATTGAGCTCGGATGTAGGAGAACCTTTAAGAGGCACCTGGAGAAGGTGGCTGCGAAGGGCGACAGAATTATGGGTGCTCTGTCGTCCCTCCTCCCCAATATTGGTGGGCCAACTATACAGGCTAGGCGCCTGTATTACGCGGTCTGGGAATCCGTCGTGATGTATGCGGCCCCAGCCTGGGCCTCGGCCCTGGAGGTGGGAGTGAGTGCCGACATACTACGGAGGGCACAGAGATCCGCCCTCATCAGAACCACGACGGCCTACCGGACAGTCGCGTATCAGGCGCTGTGTGTCCTGGCGGGCAGGCTCCCCATCCGTTATAGGGTAGCGTTGGCTGCCAAGCTCTACGCGGGTAAGGTCCTGGATAGGGCTAACCCTGAGTTTGCGGGCGACCCGGCTCGCCTTGCATCAAGGGCAGCCGCGCTGAAGATGCGGGCCTGGGAAGAGGCAATGGTCGAGTGGCAGGTGGAATGGGAGCGATTCGACCCCTCTAACTGGACTAGGAGGCTGGTCACGGATGTCCGGACCTTCGTTGGGGAGGCGGGAGTCCTGTTTCAGCAGGACTACTGGACCTCCCAAGTACTGACTGGTCATGGAGCCTTTGGAGCTTTCAAGCTCAGAATCCGGAAGTCCGACTCTGGTCTCTGTGAGGACTGTGTGGACGCGTGGGATGACGCGGAGCACGTCCTCACGGAATGCCCGACCTTTGTGAGCGAGAGAAATTCGCTTGCCTTGGCCCTCGGGGCCCCGGTGGAGACAGCCACAGTTGTGGCTCGTTCCACCTCCTCCCCGGAGTGCTGGGTGGCCCTCAAGACCTTTTCGTTAAAGGTAATGAGGGTGAGGGCCGAAAAGGAGAAGGTCAAGGAAAGAGAGGCCAGAGAGGCAGTCAACGCGGTCCGGCGAGCAGAGCGTGCCAGGAGGATCCTCGAGGCCGGGAGGAAAAGGGGAAAGAGGAAGGGCGCCAACCCCCCTCCCCCTAAGGCCCACAAGGCTAAGAGAAGGAGGCTGATGCCCCCCCCTGCCCCCCCCGGCATAGGGTAGGGGTGGGTAGGGATCGGCGATGGTCCCCACTGTGAGGTCCCCTCACCCCGTTTTGGACCCGGGTATTTGCATTGCCCTGGATGACATATAGAGTAGGGTAAGACAGTTTTATGTTTTATCTATTTTTAACCTAGTTTTTAGCCTTGTTTTTTAGATACCGTGGTTCTACACGGTAAAGTTTTAATATATTGACGACGGGTGCGGTGTGTGCGTGTAGTCCATGCACCCGCACCCGAGGACCTTTAAGACTTTTAACCCTAGGACTTAACCCTAGGAAGAACTTTGGGCGGTAGTCGGTATATCCCCCATATTGGTGGATATATCCGGGCTTAAGGGGTGCCCTCAGCAGTCCGTGGCCATAGGCCCTAGCCACGGCTTGAGGCTAGTAGTGTCCTCCCTCCCTGGGCCGGGGGGGGGGGCAGGAGGAGGTAGTGAGTTAAGTACCCCCTGCCTCCAAGGGACAGAAGGAGGAGATCAGGAGGGGGTTTTTAGCGGGTATTCCGCCCATATGGCGGCGAGTCCCGCATCACCCCGGCGTAACCGCCGGGGTATGCATAAATGCATTTTCCCCCTCCGAAAAAAAAAAAAAAAAAAAAAAAAAAAAACATGTATCGAACGTGAATCGAACCACTTTGAACGTGTATCGAACGTGTATCGAACCACTTTGAACGTGTATCGAACGTGTATCGAACCACTTTGAACGTGTATCGAACGTGTATCGAACCACTTTGAACGTGTATCGAACGTGTATCGAACCACTTTGAACATCTATCGAACATGAATCGAACCACTTTGAACGTGTATCGAACGTGAATCATACCATTTTGAACATCTATTGAACATGTATCGAACCACTCTGAACGTGTATCGAACCACGTATACATAATAATTAATTAATTAAGGAGGTTGGGGAGGGTGAAGAAAAAAACATTTATGCATTAAAAATTGATTATATTTTATTTATGCAATTCTCTCTGGTGTTTAGACCACCAGTTGAATATTTTAAATACATTTTGCATTGCGCAATGCTTCGCGTGTCTGCCACATCGCAGAGTATTAACTACTTTTAGCTTATTTAGAGATTTGATATCCTCATAGTCAATGTCCAGCGTCTCGATGATTACATCCGCTCTCGTATTTTCATCGAGGAAATCCGCAAGCCAATCGCGTTTCTGCAACCCTTTAACGTATACGATATGGGATGCGTCATCTTCTTCGTCGATCGCATCAGCTACAGCTTTGGTAATCAGCTGTTTAGCCATACTGTACGGAACGTCTCCATCGTCCCACCGTAGGCCATGATGTTTTGCAATCAACCATCGGATGCTTGATTTGTCGGATTTCGTAAGAAGATATTGCGGCATCGAACTCCCAAAAATATAGTGCGAGAGAATTGTTCCCATTCGTAGGACAGCCACTTCCTTGATGACAAATCTTCCGTCGACGATGAATCCTTGCAGGTCAACAAATGTTGGCACAACCATTATCGATATAATTTTAGAGGTCTGCTCGTTTCCAAGACAGATGAGAGAATGCAATCTTTCTCATAAAGCATCTCGATATTTACGATGAAATTGTTGTACGAATTTGATACAGGAGAGGGCGGGCAAGTAGTATGGCAATTTAATTTATTTTGCGCACCACGTTTGTTAGCGGATTGTATTCAACCACCCGATCGTGCAGAATCCGACAGTAGGCTGTAGTATTTGCAGGTACATTCTCTTTACACTCAAATTCTATGCGCACTTCCACGGTACCATTTTTAATCGTCTCATTTTGTCGCGAGCAATCAATCACCACGAGAGGACCAAATTGTAAAAATTCAGCCACAGTGAATAACGCCTCGTTGCAACTATGTCCATAATACGATTTACGGAAATGTGTATACATGTGAAACAAGATGGCATGCTTATTCTTGTCAAAGTCCAAGTTCAAGTCATCATATGGATAAAAATCCGAGTTGAGAAAAAGTTTTACATTAGTCAATTTGCAATTGTTAAACTTAGTAACATCTTCGGTCATCACATTCTTTCGAGCAGTCTGTAGAGCAAAGATAACGTATCGCGGTTTCTCCAGCTGTGCAGCTGTCTTCACGGCCCACGAATGCTTGGTTGTGCTCTGTAAGAGAGGATACTCGTACAGATCCCACGAGCGAAAACTAATGCTCAGGTTTTGTCCACTTTCCAAAGCATGCAGCAACGATAGCTTATTAACATCGTTCAGCGTCACATGAGGCATTCGCCATTGCACTTTAAGTAATTCAATTTCAGGTTCCAACATTGGCGATCCTATTAGAGAATTGTTATCGTTGCGCGATCGTATTAAAATCAATTCGTGACGTGCATTAATAATCATGCGTTTGTAGTCCTCGCAAAATCCCAACAAATATTTGAGTGAGATGCAAAAATTGAAATGATTTTTCACTATCAGTCCATCGTGTCGTTTCACGCCCCATCCAGCATTCTCCATATTTTTGTCTTCGTCAGATGTCAGCGATACATAGTTTTTAAGCGTGCTAGTTATTCCAGCGTTTCTGTTGCGGTCAATCTCCACACCATTCAGCTCGTATCGAATCTCATCAAATAAGAACGCCATGCAATTATTTCCCAACGTCGTCGTTGATGCTTCGTTTGGCTTATTTATCACCAATTTCCCCTCCACGTAGAGGAAACTTTCACACGGTAATGTATATAAATCCTGCTGCTGTATAGGTATTCTTATCTCATCACTATATCCAAACGTTGTGTTGACGTATGGGTTGTATGTGTGAGTCTCGAGCTTGACGATGCGATTATCAAACGTCGGCTTCACTCCAAGGCTTAGAATGTCAGCCATTTTTTTCAACTTATATGGGCACAATGAATCCCAACGATTTCAAAAATGCAATGTTCACAGCACTAAGTCTCTTCTTTTTAGCGTAATCAGAGCTGTTGCAGGTGTTGTTGTTGTTGTTGTTGTTGTTGTTGTTGTCGTTGTTGCAAACAATTTCACTTGGAAGAAATGTGTTTCTGAAGTCGTTCAACACAAGCATTTCTTTCATTCGCGCCACATGTATTATCGTTGACGCCGTCGTACGTGCAGTCTGATGGTGATTTCTTCACCTCGAAAATCGAGCAACCGTCCGTCTTGATCCACAACGCGTATCGTTAGATCCGTAATGATCCGTGCGGTGATCGGAAGGTAAATGATCTGTGCGGGCGTTTCCGATATCTTATATCCTGGTGGGACTCTCGGAGAAAATTCATGTATCGTATGTACGCGCTTCCCATTGTTGTACGCGCCAGCGGTCACGCTACATTCTATGCGAATAATGTTCACGTTCATGATATTAATTGGATCGTCCGATTCGTGCCATCGTCCAGGTTCTAATATCCGATTCGTCGAGAATCCCAATAGCGATCCAATGTTGTTGGATTTTGTAAAATCTATAGCGAACGAGCAGTACAGTTCACTTTTCATGGTGTTGTTGTTGGGATGCAACACTATAGGATACACATCGCTATCGTTGTTATCATCGGTGTCATCGAGATTTTTAGGATATCGTTCGAGTAATCGCTGCTTCAGGTACTTGGCAATGGCGTCTAGTTCGTAGGAGCCGTGGGGAATCGCAATGTATTCATGACTGGTGTCGACGCTGCTGTTGATGTTATAGTTTACAGCGAAGTAGAATTTATCGTTGCTCGAGTCGATGTTCGGTATTGTATGATAAGTTTCAAAGGTTGTTAGGCCAAGCTCGTAATCATCGTCGCTCAAATCTATGGGTGGAAAGTAGCTCACCGCGAGGGTGCTACTCTTGCCGGTTAGAGTGAATGTTAACGACATATTCCGCTGAAACTGCTCCACTAGTACTGAATCAGAGCGGTGGAAGTCAATCCTTAAATTTGGTGCCGATCGTTTGTAGAAAGCTTAGACATAGTTGTCCACAATTGCTCTGATTGTACTTTTGACACGACGTTCGATTGTATTCAATTTTCGCAGCATCTTTATCCAGATATTGTACCAATTCCCTAGGTGGTCGAAGATTCCCGAAGCTGTCGAAATATATAGCTCGACATCCTCTCTTCGCATACGCCACCCAATGAGTCCCCGGTCCCTCGACATTGTCCAAATTTACGATACCGCTTTCGTTTCGATGTACTCCTCCGGCAGGTCGTGCATTGCGCATGAAAACACCCCTAAAGAATGGAATACGCATACGTTTTGCCAACTCCTCCAATTGCGCATCAGTAGTTACGCCGATAGGCATTTTTATTTTCTTTTCGACGTTTTTTTTTTTCGTTTTGATATTCCCTGTCCGCGCTTGTACGGTGCGAGATAAAGTCCACGACCTTCCATGGAGCGATTATGGCGTTGCATTTCCTGCAGCTGATGTTGCGCCGCCTTATTATCGTTTACCGCCTTGGCGATCCCCGCCGCTCCACCAGTTAACGATCCGAGAACACCTAGCAGCGGGAGAAGTGGTAATATACCACCTCGTTTTGCTACAGGAAGAATCCGCTTTTGCGATACTTTCTTTGGAGTCCTTTTGCGGGTTTTTGTTTTCATTCCCATCCCAATTTTCGTCTTGGCCTTCATAGCTGCCCAAACAGCCGTAGCAGCACCTCTTTCACCCAGAGTCGAGTCTCGCGCAACGATGCGTTTTCGCGCTTTGTCAGCGAGTACCTTATCTGCCGCGTGCCTTTCACCGAGATCGTTGCTACGCGAATATGCAATATCGTGTTCGCGACACGCTGCGTCCAACGGATTGATGCCTTGATCACCTCTAGCCAATCGTTTTGCCAGATGAGTTCCTGGACCGCAAAACTGATATCCCGGGATATGTAATTCGATAGGTAGCGCGTTTATCACCCGATTTAACAAACCACGACCTTTCTTTACTCTCGTTGGTGACATTCGCCACAGTTTTTAATCAATGGTGCCGGACCGTCGATATGCGTTCGCTGCCAAGGGCGATTATAATGTTCAAGACACCGACGATACTGCTGAACCTCAGGATCGGCTTTTATATGCTCGGGGAGTCTGTCCCACAACTGATCAATGGGTCTGCCAAACTCTCGCAGTAGAATAATCTTTGGTATATATTTCAACTGCTCAGAGGTTAGGTCTCGAATATCGCAATTATCCGACAGGATCAGAAGCATTTTGAATACTGCGCTGTTTTGCTTCGGCGCGGATCTATAAATAGGGCGCGTCGCCGCTTCGACGTATCAAAATCATTTTTTCACAGTTCGCGGAGAGGATGCGATTCGTGCGACAACCTGTAACGATACGCGTGACAAATTTTGACGATAAATCGCGAGTGATGTGTCCGAAAACAATGCGCAGACACGGTAGCATGTTGCCAAACACTATCCGCTGCCTCATTTGCGGTCCATCAAATTGTGGAAAGACAAACGTGTTGGTGAGCTTGTTGGAAAGTCCACACGGCGTCCGCTTCGAGACCGTGTATGTGTATTCCAAGTCGTTGCAACAGCCGAAATATCAGTATTTGGAGAATTTATTGACTCCGATAGATGAAATTGGCTACTTTACGTTTTCGAATAACCGTGACGTCATCCCACCGAGCGAATCACTTCCGAATTCTATTTTTATCTTGGATGACGTGGCATGTGACAAGCAAGATACGATAAGGGAATACTTTGCAATGGGGCGTCACTCGAACGTTGACTGCTTCTATCTCTGTCAGACGTATGCAAAGATACCCAAACATCTTATACGCGACAATGCGAATCTATTGATTCTGTTTAAACAGGATGGTACCAACTTGAAACATGTGTACAACGATCACGTAAACACTGATATGTCCTACGAGGATTTCTGCGCGTTGTGTCGTAATTGTTGGCAACGGGAGTATGGTTTCATCGTAATAGACAAGGATAGCGCGATGTCCAATGGACGTTATAGAAAGGGATTTAACGAGTTTGCAATACCATGAGATTGTCAATTGTCGTCGACACGTCGGTGGGAAAGCAACGTCTGCGGTACAACGATAATTGATATCGATATGGAGATTAAGGATCGTGAGAGAATAGCGATGGAAATTGCAAAAACCAGCGAAGCCATTCGCAAGAAACATCAGGCTTTGAAGACTGGCAAGATGGAGGAAGATATCGCGTTGGAGAGATACTTTAAACCTGTTGTCGAACCCTTAAAACATATCGCGGAAAATATTGCAGCGACAGAAGCTGATGCATCACCGATGACGAGCACAAACATCGAAGGGAATGAAACATTAACGTCTAAAACAAAAATCTATCCGAAAGGGAATACATTGCACAAGACAAAGAGGAAACGATCATACACGTCATTGGAAAAATCACTCGTAACCTCCACACCAGTTCAATCGAAACGAAAACGGTTGAATGTCACGTCAAACGATTCCACGATTTCTTCCACACCAATAAATACATTTCCCGATGTACAATCGCTCGCGACCATTGATGATGACGTTTTCGAAACTAGTCCCGATGAGTCGTTGGCAAAATCTGTTAGGCAACAACTCCAAACATCCGAGGGACAAGAAACGTTTCGCAACCATTTCGGTCCGTTGGGACAAAAATACATGAGCGCAATCCTAAGTAGTGATAAGGATACGTCAATGGATTATGTGTATGGCGTATACTTTGGTGATAGTGGAACGATGCTTGGGGATAAAGCTTTCGATATAGACATGGATGATAATATAATCATAGATGGTGTAAGATACGGAGGAACACCTGGTCTTTACGAACTGATTTTCAAGAGAATTCCCGACGATACCACATACACTGATGCCGATAAACAAAAATACAAAAGTATACTGCTGACGACGAATGCTCACAGACGCGATCATATCGCTCAAAATCCCATTTTGGGTAACAAGGGATACAAGTACAAACATGTAATTGCACCGCTACTCCCCCGTGTATCGGTTAGTAGGACAGGGAAAGGTCTAACTGCACCGCGAGTCATGGTGGTAAACGATAACAAGATCGATTACATGCACTGGGACGATCCCAACGAGCTGGTGGACCGATTCCGTTTGCTGGAAGCGTCGCGTCAGGCGGGTAACAACTCGCACGACAACGAAATTCTATCGATTATCGAGGAACACCGCGAGGTAGGCCTCATTATAAATTAAACCGCGCAACGATGATGTGCACTGTATGCATCGAGATGCCGATCAACAAATTTGGGGTATCGATCGAGAAGAGTGGAGCAGCTACAATGGACTATTACAAATGGAACGGTTTGCTTCGAAATTATATGCGGGATAACGCTCTTTGCGTGGTTGGTGCCGACTTTGATGCAAAATCACGCAAGATACGACGCGTAGCTCACCCCACGGTCGATACCGATGCCGTCAATAAACTATACATGGAAAAGAGCATTAAACTTTTGAGAGAGCAGCAGGAAGAATTAGAGAGGAAACTGATCGTGCTTCAGAGAGATATGCTGACGTTGCAAAACAGCGTTCAAAAGATATCACAGGCGTTGAATTCTATACCGCAGCAGGACACCGAAAATCGAAAAGTTAAAGAGGCTATAACCGCTTTTGCTACGGAGCAGCAACTTATTCAGAATTTCCTGGGACCAATGGGGAGCACATAATGCATGTGCACGATAATTATCGCACCATTCGTGTCAAAGACACCTCTGCGATCAAACATGCTGTCATTATCGAAATCCAAGAGTAAAGAAGAAAACCACGGCCACAAGAAGCAACAACTTGTTGAGGAATTGCATGCTCCAGCTCGAAGACACTTCCCACGGAGACGCGTCATAGTGCATGGATACGATGATCTGTGGCAAGCTGACGTTGTAAAAATGCGTCCATACTCGCGATTCAACCAAGGTTACCACTACATACTCACCATCATCGATGTGCTGAGCAAGTATGCATGGGCGTTACCGCTCAAGACTAAAAGTGGTGCTGAGGTGACTAAAGCGTTTGCAAAGATATTTAAAGATCGATATCCGAAAAATTTGCAAACCGATCAAGGAAAAGAATTTTACAACGCCGATGTGCAGAAACTCTTGACAAAGCATGACATTAATCATTATTCGACGAATTCGGTGATGAAGGCCTCCGTCGTAGAACGTTTCAATCGAACTTTGAAGAACAATATGTGGAAAATGTTTACACTCAATGGAACCTATAAATGGACCGATGCGCTACCGCGTCTACTTGCAGAGTATAACGCACGAAAACATAGAACCATCAAAATGCGTCCTCGCGATGTTACTCCTGCGATCGCCGATAAGTTGCTAGCCACCGTATACAGCAACATAAAGATCGCTGCTCCAGCAAGATTCAAATTGGGCGAGTTTGTGCGCGTGAGCAAATTTAAAACCATCTTCGATAAAGGCTATACACCGAATTGGACAACGGAGGTGTTCAAGATAGCGAAAGTACAGGCAACTAATCCCGCGACGTATCTGCTCGTCGATTCCTGTGGAAAACCAGTTGCCGGAGGATTCTACGAACACGAGCTGCAACGCGTCGCCGATCCTGATGTATATTTAGTGGAAAAAGTGTTGCGTAGGAAGGGGGATAAGGTATACGTCAAGTGGCTGGGGTTTGATAAATCACACAATTCATGGATAAATAACAATAATGTATTGTAAAATAATAATAATAATACATGAATAAATAAAAATAATGTGTGGATAAAATAAATACATGTGTACAATTTATATAACATTTGCTGCGAGTAATGTCGCTACCAATCATTCAAGACATATGCCGACAGTTCGCAATCAACAAGAGATTTGCCCGTTTCATCAATGACATCACGCTGTTGTAACACGCTCACAAAATTTGAAAACTTCGTATCGATATGATGTATAGTTTCATAAAGAGCGAGGGAGAAAAGCTAACAATAAAAATAGCATTCTGGAATATCCATGTCTCAGTCAACCTTATGATATCCAATTGTTCTATGAAGAATTATGTATATTTCATTATTAGCCCATGGATAGTAAAGAAATATATATAATTCTTCATAGAACAATTGGATATCATAGGGCTGCCAGATACATGGATATTCCATAATGCTATTTTTATTGTCAACTTTTCTCTGAAACTATACATCATATCGATACGAAGTTTTAAAATTTCTTTTTTTTACAATGATATTTTTACAAAGGAATTTCATAGCGGAATTTTATAATGTCCCCAGGGTAGAGTGTCGATCGAATCGGGTACGATATACCGCTTGTCGTCGTATGGGCTTAGAGCGATTTTGGATTCGGAAATGGTGTACACTTTGTGCAATTTAGACCGTATACATGATTGCCTGCGAACCATTTCGATCTCCTTTTGCAAACACTCCGCGTAGTCGTCGAAAGTTATCGTTCTGGCTATGATGTTGGTCTTGACGCCTTTTGCCTTTTTCGTATCTTTTTTACCATCTACACGGAGTGCATACATTTTCGCTCTAAGACCTACGAATTCGGTCATTATCGCACCATTATTTTCGTCCTTCATCAACCCTGGAACCTTCTTATTTAGGCGCGGCATATTATATGTATTGTCGATGAGATAATCGGATGTGTCGAATCTATCGATATTGCGTTTCATGGTCTCGTAGATATCTTCGCATTGAATGTGATAAATGAGGCTGTCAGTGTCGGTATACAGAATTTTACAATTTTGAGCTAGCAGTGGAGACATGTAATCGTGATGAAATTCATACAAACAAATTTTCGATATATCCAGAATGCACATACCCACGTATATCGGTTTGTTGAATTTCACCTCGACTTTGCGCAATTCAACAGCTATTAAATTTTCCGAAAAAACACTTCTGCTGTGGAAATTCGGTTTCGCAATCATTGCCTCTGCACCAAAACGTCCATCCCAATGTGTTAAAAGTTGTACATCTACGTGGTTTCGCACGTTTTCCATAGTTTTACCAAATACCGCGTTGTTCATCAATTTATATAAATTTTTCTCAAAATCGTTTGTCGCGGCTGTTCTGAGCCGTGTATTTAGTTCGATGTAATCGTGGAGCCAGGGAGATTGAGCGAATTGAAGCACGCGATGTACCTTTGTAATACGAAGACCGTGTCGCGTGCACTGCTGCAGGTTGCGATAATGGATAACGTAACGCTGCTTATTGTATAATGTCGCGAGTAACTTATCCTGTCTGCTGCCAGGTGGTTTGGCACGCGTTGGACAGAATGGTAGATCAGCATGAGCGTCGTGTAGACGTTGCGGATATTCCAGATCTACCTCGAGAATATATCCCGTGGGCGAATCGACAGCGATCGAAGACACGTCAAAATTTGCAACATCTTCGACCCATTGAAATTTAGCATATGGTAGGGGCTGACACATTGCCCATCCATACAAATTGTTCACGTCAAAATACATCAAGTACGATGACTGTTCCGATGCGTCGTAAGATGGCATGTACTTGTTATTAGCATGTGCGTATCTTCCGGAACATTGACTTAAACCCCCGCGTATACCACGTTCGATAAACATGACCATATCGATGTCGGTGAGCAATTCGAATGTAATTTTGGTATGTTTTAACATAGCATCCCACGTGAAACCAGGTAATGTATAATAATGCGCTGAATCTAATCCGTAACTCTTGATACAACTTTCGCGAAAATTTTCAAAAATATCTGCCAATAACAAGACATCTGTTTTCAAATACAAATCGCTGTATTCGCCCAAGGTTCTAATCTCGAAACGTTGCCAAACAGTCTCGGCATGCGCGTAATCGCTTTCAGATACAGTCTCACTCGTTAACGAACTGTAGAATGACTCGCGCGGTGGTAAGCACGGGTCCTGCAGCTTGTTCACGCAATCAAGATATTCGTACGGAAATACACCCTTTCGTGTTAATAAATTAAAATCTTCAATGGATAATGTTTCAAATTGGGATCGTAAAATTTTTAATTGATCTGTGTTAAGAAAAGATGCTAATTTGTCGAGACTGGTATTGAGAAATTTGTATGAATCAATGAATCGCAATTTAATATGATTTCGCGAGTCTGATTCAGCCGAATCTTCAACATTTTTTGTGAAAGAAATATACTTTTCCTTAGTTATAGGTAATATATCAACGTGACCTTTGAAAGCGGCAGCTATTTCCATGATAATGAAATGTGAATCATAGCCAGATAAATTATGAAAAACTATGGGGATATAAAACGCATTTCTATATTTTAAATTGCATTTCGAATGTGCGGGTCCTCTAAACCGTCCGGATATATGACAATGATCGCGAACTCGTATATCATCAGCCTCGAATGGCTCTTCGCAAATATGACAATTTGTTGCATTGCGAAATGTCATCCACTGATCTTTCGTTAACTTTTCAATAGAAGCATTATTGGCTAGAATGGGTTTGGCAAAATCTGCAAAATTTTTTAGTTCGTCGACGAACCATGAAATACAATCCGCGTCGCGGCGACATCGATACATCGATAGTGATGTATCGTAAGAACAATGCATATAATATGCAATGCTATGCACTTTATGTTGCTGGTACGCGTGTAATTTAAAATCCGCATCACCCATCATGCGGTCTTCCGTTTTCTCGATGATGCACTCGACATCTGCATACACCACGAATGGATGTCGCACCTTCATGCAGTGGTTCTTGAAACTGAGGAAATTGTTGCCTTCGCTGGGCAGCAGAATGGCACAATCGTTCATATTCCCACAGTCCACTGCATGGGCCTCCAACTTCTCGACGGATCCAAAGTAGTGCAAGCATCTGCAAAACCAGAAAAAAATTTTATTTATTTTTTTCCGCGAGACATTTCAACATTATATAAGTTTATATACGTACCGGTCGCAAATGAATTTCTTTGCCTTGTTCTTGCTCAGCTGTGCGCTCACCAACCGGGACAAGTTCTTGATCAGCACAAAGTGTCCTACATCGCCTTGCTCTTGATTCGGTGTGTAGAGCAGGTTGACATGCCGATCCCTCTTTTGGCTGGCGAGACGCAGCGGAAAGACTGCAACAGTTATCTTCTCGGTGTTCTTCTCCAGTCGCTCCTCGAAACTGTACACGTTGATGGAGATTTCGTTCTGTCGCTCAAACTTCCCAATTTGCTCCAGGGACATTGGAAACTCAATACCCTGGAGTTTTAGCACCGAAGCATAGTCTGGGTATGAACTTTGGCGATCTGCATTTCGTTCGGTTGGATGAAGAGCGGCGACTACTGCCCACGTGAAACACGCATTGTCTGTGGATTGTACACTAATTGTAGCCTTCTTTAGCAACAATTTCTGTGGTAACTTGTAGCGACACCCCGCACGCAGCGGATTGTACTTGTTAACATTGACAGTCAGATTGAGGATTCTTGTCAATGCCCATCCACTGTCGCGTTCCTGGAACTCTTCCAACGATGCCAGGGTGGGTTCGATAACGCATCGCTGGTACCACTCCTGCAGATCGGATGTGCGGAAGAGTTCACAGTTTCGGGTATTGATGCTTTTTCAAGCATGCTTGTCACCCGCCACAAATTCACCGTTGAACACCGTGTTCACTTTGAGGCTTCGATGTTTCCTCAAAGCATCCTGCACATGCTCCAACACAATGGTCGCTGCATCTTGGAGGAAGTTGCGCGGCTCGATGTAATTTGAATTTATCACGGCACCAGTTAATACGCGGCTTTCGAATGCAGTGTCTATTTCGCGCCTCAAAAGTCCTGTGCTTGAATGTCCGGCACCTTCACGCATGAAACGTCCGCGCAACGAATACTTCAGTCCTTCGAGCCGCGCGATTCGAGCAACCAATGATTGTCGAACCCCAATCGATAATCGCGGACGTTTCACTCGGCTGTGTTCTTCCAACGATTCTATACACTCGTTGCACCGTTCTTCCCACGCGAGGTATTCTTCTCGCGAAATCAATCGTTCGGATTGATTCAACAATTGGCGTTCTGCTTGCGTGAATTCTTCCATGATCGTAAATGGAATGTAAATGTGATATCTTTTCCGCGCAACGCGTTGCAACGATTTGAGGCTTTGTGCAGTTTGGAGCGCGCTTTTATAACTAGGTACCTCAATTCGATATCTCTGTCTAACTCTTTCGGTATACCCTCTCCCTCGAATGCATTGCATGTAAAAAAAAAAATGGCGATCCGTCCCAACATGGTTCTCTACAGTTTCTGTTGATGTAGCATAATTCTTTCTATGATTCACGCTTATGACGAAATAGCGCGCAAAATCTACGACACAGTTTCTGCTGACACCTAATTCTAAGATTCGACGCTTTCAAAAGTATTATATTACATTCAACACGTGCCAAGACTTTTATCCTTGAGGGTGAGACTCAAATTACATGCGATCGTGCAATATACAGCATCGTTAGGATTGAAAAAACATTATGGAAAAGTTGGAAGTTTTAAAATAAAATGTGGTGGTGGGGGAAGTAATCACACCGCTATTTAAGCCCGCTCTCCGACGCTATTCCATCAATCGCTCTGTAGCCTCAGTGACTTATCGACGGAACAAATACTACTCTGAAAAAAAAAATGTGTAGTACTAGTGTCGAAGGAAACGCCAGACGTATGAATTATTACGTTCCGATCATGCAGGATGATGGTATAGCTCAATGCTGGGAGGATACAGTTGTTTGGTAAGGCTTAATTTTTACATAATCTTAAATTTTTTTTTATGTTTGTGCAAACAAATTCATATCTTTGATTGTTCTCTTAGTCCGCGCCGAACATCGCGTATCATGGTCAGAAGATACGCATTAACATTCATGGGCAGCAAATATTTGGAAATTGGAATCAGCGTAGGATCTACGATCGATGTAGAAATTGTTCTCGGCGACAATCGTGGGATGTATCTCACGTTACCATGGTGTACGTGGTGTGCGTTATGCAGCAATCGTACAGCCATTGAAGAACGTTCACGATTACCTAGATCACCTTCGATGCATATGGATAAATTAACGATAGATTTTTGTAAGATCTATAATTCTCCAATTGTAAGGATGACGCTACATGATAAGCCGTTGTATTTCAAACCGGATACAATAACATTTTTATTAAATCTTGAACCGTGTATAGACTATGTATATTCGCGGCTGAATCAAAATGTGAGAGATGTGCAGACGAAATTTAAAACTTTTGTTAACGTGCTACAGCAGAGTGATGTTGCCTGCGAAACGTTAGACGCGCGTCATGCTGCTAATATAATACGTGATAGTGAACATTACTGTGAGGATTATCATATAGATTGCGAACTGTTAGCATGCGCCATCAATGATATTCTAGCTGATGCTCGTAGGAAAAATGTTAAATTATATTCTTTTAATTTGAAATAAAATTTCTTAATCCTATATTATTTCTACATTTTATTTACCCGCCTTCCGCCTCCTTCTCTCACCATCTAATTTTAAGATTCAGCATTTCTGCTGATGCTACATAATCTTATTTCATTCGTTCATTCTTCGCGCTGTCAAATGACGTCACCCTGCACGGCTGCTCCAGAGGATTCGAGTTACACGCGATCGCGCGAGACGCTGCGACGTTAAGTATTGCTCTCTCTTTCCTTCCTCCGAATTTAGCTTTTAAAGTATTGCTCTCTCTCTTTCGCTCCTCCAAATGCGTGGTTTGGAAAAAGCCGATCTTCCCCGACATTGTCCGACGTCATCCGATAAAGTATTAAGCAATTTCAGCTTTATAATGGTTTGAAAAAAAATATTTGGGAAAAAAATTTCTGGAGCTGCATCGAGTCTGAAAAAAGATTTTTCATACAAGACCCGGTCCCAGAAATTTTTTTAGAGGGAGGGGATGACCCTCGGTGGAAATTTTCGGGGGTGGGTCCGACGTGGAGAGGTCTCCGCGGCGGTTCGGTCCGGACTGATCCCCTCCACGATTGCGGCTTCCCCCACTCCGCGGTTCGTGCGCGCGCAATCGGTCTTCCACTCCCCGCTTCCCCCGCTTCCCCCCGCGCCAATGTTTCCCTCCACCGCACTCCCCCGCGCGCCCAAACTTGCCCCCGCCCCCGCGCTCCCCTCAGAGGACCTGAGTTAGAACCCGCTTTACCTTACTACTAATATCGCTAATTATAAATAAATACTTATAAAAATCTTTCGAGGACGAAAGATCACTTAGGGGGGAGGTGTAACGTCCCACGCGGACTCGAACCCGGCATTACCGACCGCCGATAAAACAGCATCACTTAACCTATGTATATCTAACCTAGCAATTAAGCGAGTAGTAATAGAACAAATATTAGATAAAGACTTAGAATTTCGACCGTATTTTTAGAATATAAAAACCAAAAAGTGATATCAGCGCGTAGGTTCGGTCATGTAAACACTTAAATAAAAGCTATTTTGCAATAATTATAATTCGACGTTTCGGTCTATGGTTTAGACCATTTTCAAGAAAGTTATTGAAGAATACTGCGTTTGCTTTTATACGTTAAACACGTTAAAAACGTTAATTATTCAATAGTTTACTGGATACAATAGTTTATAGATCGAATAATAAATTAATCACGAACTGGTATCATAAACCGAGTTGGTCCGGTAGATATATCAACTTTTTTTCTGAGCATCCCATGCAACATAAAGTAGGATTGATTAAGGGATTAATTGACCGTGCTATCTTACTTTCTGACCCGGAATTTCGACCAGCTAATTTAACTCTTATTAAAAACACGTTAAAACGTAACGGCTATCCTATGGAGATGGTCTCAGCAATTATCCGAGATCGTATTTTTTAAATCTACCACCCGTTACTAATGGAAAAACGTAAAGAGATAAAAGCCAAAAAGATCGGACAAGTCAGCTGGAGAAATACGGTTGTCTTACCGTTTGTTCATAACATCTCAAACGACTTAAAAAGAATTTTTAGGAAAGTAGGAGTACATGTCATTTTCAAATTACCATTTTACACCAAACAATTGTTCCCTCCAATTAAAGATAAAATACCTTTGGTTAAAAATTCTAACATTATCTATTCAATTCCCTGTATGAGTTGCAATCAGGTTTATATTGGACAAACTTCGAGACATTTAGACAGACGAATTTATGAACATAAAAGAAACGTTTTTTACCTCCCTTTCAACACACCGCTTTAACTAAGCATTCACTTGAGTTTGATCATAGGTTTGACTACGACAATGTCAAAGTTGTTGATAGGGAAGCCAATTTGAATCTGAGAATTCTATTAGAGACATTACATATGATTAAACAACCGAGCGTAAATCTTAGGTATGAAACACCTAAGATACAAGATTATTACGCAACCTTACTGAAAAAGTAAGGATATATGATGTGACCTCTCTAATGGAGGTTTTCGATTTCTTGCTTCCTTCATATGATTCAAACATTGGTACATAAAAATTTTGCATATGTAATTTGCTCTTTTACTTCGTGAATGATGCTTTACCACATATATAATAATTGGTGGTATGAATTGGTAATGTTGTTTTGGCTAAAAATTCTTTTCTTTATAAATTTAATAAAACTTCAAATTAAATTATGATCAATAAACAGTGCTCAAAAATCGATTCAAACAATAATTATTAACAGTTTCACTTTTGACTTTGTTTATGACCGTTATTCCTCTGTACCCTTCGGATGTTCTCGCTTCTATATACTATTTACCTCAGTCACGCTCCAACCGACTAACAAGGTGCACGTCTTCGATAACGTGTTTAACGTATAAAAGCAAACGCAGTATTCTTCAATAACTTTCTTGAAAATGGTCTAAACCATAGACCGAAACGTCGAATTATAATTATTGCAAAATAGCTTTTATTTAAGTGTTTACATGACCGAACCTACGCGCTGATATCACTTTTTGGTTTTTATAGAACAAATATTAGAATAAGATTAAAAATAAGCAAATATAAACATTGACAAGGATCTAGACTAAGAATATAAAGCGATAAACAAACAAATTGTTAATGAAGGAAATAATATGACACGCATGCGCCAGTCCGCCAAGGCTGGGGTATAAAAGGGAGTGCACGAAGCACGGTGGTCACTTCTTCTACTCTGCCAACAGAAGCGAGCTCGCCCCGGAGACGGAAGCGGCCGCTCTAGCAGCAGACATAGCAAGAGATCGAGCTCGCCCCGGAGACGGAAGCGGCCGTTCCTAAAGCTATCATTGCCAAGAGTACGAGCTCGCCCCGGAGACGGAAGCGGCCGTACACTGCAATACGAGAAGTCACTAGTAGAACGAAAATCTGCCAAAAGTAACGAGCTCGCCCCGGAGACGGAAGCGGCCGTTCTTACAGCAGACATAGCTAAGAGATCGAGCTCGCCCCGGAGACGGAAGCGGCAGTTCCTGAAGCTATCGTTGCCAAGAGTAAGAGCTCGCCCCGGAGACGGAAGCGGCATTACACTGCGACGCAAATAACCTGTACATAGTTCAACCACATATATATATAAATATATGCATATAGATAAGATACGAAACCTGTAATCATAGCTGTAGTTACTATTAATTTGTTATAATTAACAGTCAGCTGTCATCCGTCGAAGTGCTCAGACGTGTTTGTTTACACTCCTCGCGCTTTGAATCAGGCCGTTGCGGATCCACGGTTATAGCAATCGCCTCTTTAAGACACTTTTCTTGCTAGTGCAAATTTTTCTACGTATATTCAGTGCAAGTCTGGCATCTGTGATCCTTCGGCCATGTCTTTTAAGTGTAAAGGCTGTAAGGCGGCTGTTGCGAACCCGCTTAAGTGTCCTGGATGTGGCATTACCACCCACCACGCGGAATCCTGCCTGACCCGCTCAGGACACCCTTGGCATATCGGTCAGCTGCTCGATTGCAAATCTCCCATCGTGACACCCACCACCTCAAACTCGCCGCTGCCGAGGGCTAGCCACGGAGGTTCCTCGTTACCGTCGTTGGAGGCCATCAGTGACCTCCTTCGAAGTGAATTTGCAGCCTTTCGCAAGGATATACTGTCCGAAATAAGATCCGAGATCAGCGAGGTTCGGAATTCAGTATCTGCTGTAACGGAGCGTGTGCAGAGGGTCGAGGATCGTCTCACTTCCTTGACCAATGTGCCATCGGATGCAGGCCCCTCCGCAGATGACCTTGTGGCCGAGTTTGTCGAAAGGGAGAAGAGGTCCGTCAATCTGATTGTCTTCGGGCTAGTCGAAGACTCGAGTTTACCAGCGCACTTAGCAGCTCCAAAGGAGGTGGAGGCCGTTCGCGCGGTTCTCACCCAGATACATCCCTCTGACTACGGCGGCATCAAGACACGCAGGATCGGTAGGCCCCTCGGAGTATCTCCTCGGCTGTTGTGCGTGACCCTTAAATCAGCTGATTCGGTGAAGGAAGTGCTAAGGAAGAAATCCTCATACCTCGGTCCGCTAAAGTTTGCCGATGATAAAACCCCCCTGCAGCGGTCCTGCTTGAAGAAGCTCAGGGAGCAACTCAGCGTCCTCCATGCAGATGGCGATACGAACAAGACAATTAGATACGTGAACGGCGTCCCCAGGATTGTCTCTGTCTCCTCCACACGTCGTTCAAAAAACTAATACTCTCACGGAACATTAGAATCTATTATCAGAATGTGCGCGGTCTCTGTACTAAATTGAATGACCTATCTCTGGCTGTGGCGTGCAGCAGCACCCAATATGACGTAATAATCTTAGTTGAGACGTGGTTAAACAACGATATTCCATCCGATGAACTTGGCTTATCGGATTATTCAGTTTTTCGCTTTGATAGAAACCAGCGGACCAGTGTTTATTCTAGAGGAGGCGGGGTATTGATCGCTGTCAGGAAGTCCTTCCAGTGCTCACGTATTCATGTTTCTTGTGATCTCGTTGAACAGGTGTTCGTCAGAGTCAGTGCAGCGCCTCTTTCTGTTATGTTGGGTGCTGTTTACATTCCTCCGGCATCTAGACCATTTAAGTACTCTGAGCACTGCGCCAGCGTCGATGAGGTGCTAAGACAATTCCCGCTTGAAAACATACTATTGTTTGGTGACTACAATCTTCCTAGATGTGTCTGGGATGACCTATCCTCGGTGGATACGTCTATTAGTCTCCCGCGCGCTGTATCTGGGGACGAATTGTCAGCTCACGAGTACATCAAGGAAATCTGTTGTTTACATAATCTCCGTCAAATCAACTCGTGTCCTAATTCCCGCGGGGATCTCCTTGATATAATATTCTCCAACTTTAATGGAGTCTCACTGTCGCTGGTTTCCGATCACCTCTTACCACTCGATCCCTACCATCCTGCTCTTCTCGCTGATCTTCAGCTCAGTGCTACTCAGTCTACCGGTCGCTCTGTGTCCAGCAGATTTGACTTTAAAAACGGAGACTACCCGCGAATCGTAGAGTACTTTAATACGATCGACTGGGACGGCTGCCTGAATAGCTTATCAACGGAGGAGTCCGTCACCTTCCTCTACAATCATATTTTCCATGCGATACAATCCTTCGTTCCAGTAACGAGAGCTTACTTTGCTAACTACCCGAGCTGGTTCTCTAAGGAACTAATTTCGCGTATCAAGGCTAAAAAGGCAGCTCACCTTACCTATAAGAAAAGTAACGACTGGCAAGATTACCTAACTTTTTGCCGTCTAAGGTCCGAATGCAAGTCTCTTTCCAGGTCGTGTTATCGGGGATACGTTGCATCCACGGAGGCCTCTATCCCGCTAAATATTAAAACTTTTTGGAAATTTATTAATTCTAAGCGCTCCGCCCATGGTCTTCCTGGATCTATGTACCTTGGTGACACGACCTCTTCTGATAACTCAGAAATTGCCGATATGTTCGCGAGTTTCTTCGAGTCGGTTTATTTGGCAGCACATCCAAATTACGTCGCTTCCGCCGGTACAGACTCGCCGCTTGATCTGTCTGATCTGAGTGTCAGCATAGGCGAAGTACTCGATGAAATTGACAACCTCAGCATTTATAAAGGTCCTGGCGTGGATGGAATCCCTCCAATCTTTATAAAGAACTGTAAATTTATACTGTCTCGTCCGCTTTGGTTAATTTTCAACCGATCTCTGATCGATGGGCACTTCCCGTCAGCGTGGAAAGTCAGCAATATCACTCCAGTCCACAAGGCCGGCGCGAAGTCTGACATTTCAAATTACAGACCTATTTCGATGCTTAATATTATGAGTAAGCTGCTAGAAGCTATCGTCACTAGGAAAATTAGTAGCCTGGTCAGGAACGCTTTATCCGATGAGCAGCACGGGTTTTTATCGGGTAGATCCACCGTCACCAACTTGGCCGTCTTCTGTAACTTCGTGGCCAGGAGACTGGACAAAAAGTTGCAGGTGGACGTCATCTATACGGATTTCAAGAAGGCCTTTGATAGGGTTGACCATTTCCTACTCATCGACAAACTCTCCGCCATCGGGTTTAAAGGTCAACTGTTAAGGTGGCTCTTTTCGTACTTGACTGGGCGTGTCCAACGGGTTAGAGTCGGGGAGGTCCTTTCTCGGAAGATCTTTGCCACATCCGGAGTCCCCCAGGGATCCCCTCTCGGCCCTTTACTGTTCTTGCTGTTCGTCGATGACATTCGTCAGATCATTTTAGGTAGCGAGTACTTGCTGTTCGCGGACGACCTAAAAATTTATAAATGCATCTCGTGCCCTTCTGATTCCCTAAGTCTTCAATCGGACCTAGATAGGCTTTCCGAATGGTGTCTGTCGAACCGCATGGAGCTGAATATTAGCAAGTGCCACATCTTAAGGATATCTCGTTGCAACAACCCATCGCGTTATCCCTACCATATAGCGGGAATCCAGCTCTCAAGTGTAGACGGTGCTCGTGACCTCGGAGTCTATATCGACTCTTCCTTCTCATTTACCCGGCACATTCAACACGTCGTTGCGGTCTCAAATAAAGCCCTTGGGTTTGTATCCAGGAATAGCGCTGACTTCGCGGATCCTTCCACGCTGCGCTACCTGTATATAACCCTAGTGCTGCCTCACCTAGAATATGCAAGCGTTATCTGGGCACCGCGTTGGGAGAAATACAGGACTCAACTCGAGAGGGTCCAGCACAGATTCTTGCGCCTTTTAGCCTACAAAACTGGCCAGCCTCTTGCTCGTTTTGACCACAACTACGGCCCTGTCATGAGCAGAGCTAATATCCGGAGCTTGGAGCATAGGAGGAGAGTTACGGACCTGGCCTTTCTGTACAGAATACTGAATGGGATGGTTGATAACCCTCGTGTTTTGGCGTTAGTCAATTTTAATGTACCTGTACGCGCTTCTAGGCATACACTCCTCTTTAAATCTCAGGACTACTCCTCCTGGGTTGGGCATGTTGATCCCCTGCATAGATTAAGTGGTCTCGCAAACAGATATCACGGGGATATTGACTTCTTTGCTGACACCTTCTCGAGTTTTAAGTCTAACGTTCGTATAGCCTTGTTTTCGGATGGCTTTATATAGCTTTATATTGATTCATTCTAGACCTACACGGTGTTTCCTTTGTTCACTTTTACGCCGTCTTTATTGTTATTGTTCGAGTTAACATGACGTCGGTTGGCTGTTCTAATTATTGTATTGATATACTTTGTCTTAATGGGCTTGTCCCATGAATAAATATTATTATTATTATTATTATTATTATTGAATAAATGAGCCATTGTTAAAGTTAAGTTGGATTTTACTCCTTTGCTCTGCAATAACGAAACCCCACCTATCCTTTACTCGAGGGGACGCCGCTCTCCCCTCGAGAATCTGTGGCGATCAGTTGTCCCTGGCAATCGGACGTTACACATTCATCCCAATCAGTCTGGTCTTCCGCGATAAAATTCTTTAGGTATTCGGCTAGTGTACGATGGCTTCTTTCTAATGCTCCATTTGATTGTGGGTGGTAGGCCGTGGTTTGAATTTTTCCGATTTTGAGCAATTTGCAGACGTTTTTGAATACCTGGCTTAGGAAATTGGTTCCTTGATCGGTTAGCACTTGTTGTGGTATGCCGTATTCGCAAATTATCTTAGTGACGAATTCCTTTGCTACAGTGTTTGCTTCTTGATTCTCGAGGGGTATGGCTTTGCTAAATTTGGTTAGTAGGTCTTGAAAGGTTAGCACGTATTTGTTTCGTCTGCCTGTCTCGGGTAAGGGTCCTACTATGTCTAGTGCGCATTTCTCCAATGGTTCCGTGGGGGTGTCCGTAATTACCATGGGAGCTTTGGTTATTCTCGATAGTTTATTTTTCTGACATTTTTCGCATCTGGAGACGTACTTTTCTACGTCTTGGGGCATTCCTGACCACGAATGGTTTAATTTTATACGTTCCAGGGTCCGTTTTACCCCTAAATGTCCACCTAAGGGAGTGTCGTGGAATTCCCGCAGTATTCGGTTTTTATCGTCTTCTGTATATGTCGTATCGCTCGTTTCTTCTTCTGGTCGGGATTCGTCTTCTTCGTTGGTGCTTTCACTGGTGACGGCTAGTGTTTCGGTGCTGAGCCGTCGCTTCATTCCTCGCGTAATCGCGAACATTCTACTGAGGGCGTCCGCGTTCTTATTTGTCTTTCCCGTTTTATATTCTATGCTATAATCGTACTCTGCTAATTTCAGTTTCCATCTCATTAATCTGGAACCGGGGTCCTTTACGTTAAAAAGCCAAGTTAGAGGTTTATGGTCTGTTACGATTTTAAATTTAGTGCCGTATACATAAGGTCTGAAATGTTGCGTCGCCCACACGATGGCCAACAATTCCTTTTCGATGGTACTATAGTTTTCTTCTGCTTTGTTTAACACTCTACTTGCGTACGCTATTGGCAAATCTTGCCCTATCTTTCCCTGCGATAATACTGCTCCTATTGCTTTTCCAGAGGCGTCTGTTGTCAGAACGAATGGTTTCGAGAAATCAGGGTATTGTAGTATCGGTGCCGTTGTTAATTTTTCCTTCAGTATTTCTAAAACTTCCTGTTCCTGTGCGGTCCATCTGAATGCTTGGTCTTTCTTTAATAGTTGCGTCAAAGGCTTCGCGATTTGTGAAAAATGTTCTATGAATCTCCTATAATATCCAGCTAAGCCTAAGAAGGATTGTACGTCTTTGACTCCTCTAGGTATCGGAAAGTTTCGTACAGCGTCGAGCTTCGAAGGGTCCGGCTTGACGCCGTTTTCGGTTATCACGTGACCTAGGTACACGGTTTCCTTTCGTAGAAATTCACATTTGTTAGGTTGAAGCTTTAGGCCACTTTCGCGTATACGTTCAAATACTAATTCTAGACGATCCTGGTGTTCTTTCAACGAGCGTCCGTAGACGACTATATCATCCAAATACACGAAACATTTTATTCCCTGTAGGCCCGATAGTTCGGTATTCATTAATCTTTGGAACGTCGCGGGAGCGTTTTTAAGCCCAAACGGCATTCTATTATATTCGAAATGGCCGTATGGTGTCGAAAATGCCGTCTTCTCACGATCTTCTTCTTTCATGGCTATTTGATGGAATCCCGACGCCAAATCTAAGGTTGAGAAGTATTTCGCTCCGCCTAATTGGTCTAGAATATCTGTTATGTTGGGTAAGGGGTATGAATCGCCTATTGTCGCGTCGTTTACCTTCCTAAAATCTACTACCACCCTGAGTCTGCGTTTTCCTGAGGCGTCGGGTTTTTTCGGAACTACTAGCAACGGGGCGTTCCATTGGCTGGCGCTTGGTCTAATTATTCCTTCCTTTACCATTTCCTGAACCTGTCTATTTACTTCTTCCGTATGCGCTTGAGGCAATCTATACGGCTTCACGTATATAGGTTTAGTACCTGGGATTAGGGTAATTGAATGCTCCGCCTTCGTGGAGTATCCCAACTTATCTCCTTCTAAACCGAATATTTCGTTATACTTTTCACACAACCCGCGTAAGCTGACTTCTTCTTCCTTATTTAAGTGTTCCGTTCTAAGAGTTTCACGTAAGATTTGCATCCTATTTCTTCCGTGTACGGCGTGTACCACGTACGTCGGTGTGTCGCGCTCCTTGTCGCCGATCACGTCCGTCGGGTCAATGTCATCGCTCGTCAGCGTTTGTAATGTCACGGTTGGCGTGTTGATAAGGACTTCGTCGTCATTACGCTTATTACACATCTCCCGTTCCGGCCTACCGTTAGCGAATTTCCTATGAACACTCCTGGCTTAATAGATTGTCCTTCTACTATACCTTCGCCTTTATCTGTCGTTCTAGCTAGGAGAATGGTTTCAGATCGCGGTTTTAAAGTCATGTTTCCTCCTGAGTAAGGGAATCGTATTCCGTACACCTCTATTCCTAGGTTCGCCCTGATGCATACGTCGTGTTTAGCCATATAATCTTGTCCTAAGATTCCGTCTGCTTCTAACGGAAAGTCGTCTTTCACCAACCGGCAAGGATGCGTTACGAGTTTATTTCCAACCCTTATGTTTAATTGTATTAGACATAGCGTCTTGATTTCCATTGGAGCTATTCCTCGCAGGGACACTACTTCGTCTTGGGCGTGCACATCGCCCAACACCTTTCCTATCTTTATTAACGTAATATCGGCACCGGTATCGACCAGCAAATTTGCTTTTCTTTTTACTAGCTCCGGCGCTTCGATTTCAATGGTATTCTCTGTCTTGGAAGTCACTACCAGAGTCGCTCGGTATGAATCCACTCTGGCTCCTGCGTTAGTTTGTCTATCGTCGGTTGTTCCGTGGCCCGCGTTCGGGTAATCTCGACTTCCGCTAGGCGATTCTCGGCCCGGGTTTCTGCTAAAATTCTGTCTAAAATCGTCGCGTCTATTATTCGTATTTGTATAGCGCGGTCTATATTCTCGTTCATTTGCTCTTTCTCTGGCCCTACATTCCCTGATTTGGTGTCCCGGTTTTTTACAATAGTGGCAGACTACTGTGACGCGTTGAACTTCCCTTTTTATGTGCGTCTGTTGCGTCGGATAGTTTATTCGCGGCATACTTAATTGCGTATAGCAATTCCTCGCTAAATGTCCTAATTTATTACAGCGTTCGCAACGCGGTACGTTTGACCCTTCCCTTCTCTTGGGTTGATCATCGAACTTTCTAAAATTTCTTGAGGTGTTTAGACCCATCGCTTGTTCCTCCTCTATTGCTGAGGCTATAGCTGCATTTAACGTTGCGTAGTTTCGAGACCTTATAATTGTCCTCAATTTTACATTCAACCCGAGAGTAAAAACATCTAAGGCGCGTTCTTGTACTGATCCTACTAACGCGTCATTTACTTCGTTGCTGTTTCCTGGCTTTACCGATAGCTCGGATAACTCTCCTGCTAATTCTTCTACTCTACACGCGAATAGTTTTACGCTTTCGCCTTCTCGCTGGTGACAGGCGTGAAACTCCGCTCCAACCGCTCCTATTGATCTTTTGTCTACGAACAAGGAAGTTAAGATGTCCTTCAATTTATCGAAACTATCTACATCTTTGTACTCTAATACCTTGGCTGCTTTGCCTTTTATTTTCGTTCCTATCACCGTTTTCAAGAACCGCGGTAACTCCGTTGCGGGGACAAACTCTGCGGCGCTCGCATAGGACTTCAAAAATTCTGCAAGCTCGTCTGACGATTTCCCTACGAATTTATCGACTAGCGACAACGCGGTAGACAATTTTTTTCGTCCGGTAGTCCGGGGGGGTTAGCTCCGTCAAGCAACGACATTTCTTGTCCTTCCGAATTTACTCTGTCCAACAAACTAAAGTCCGCTAGCAAAATCGGATATTCTCTATTCGGTGTCACAAAATTTTCCGGAGATGATTCTTCGCTTGAATCGTCGTTCTGTCTAACGTTTAGTTTTAACGGCGGCGGTCGAAGTGTTTGGCGGGACGGTCTTCGATGGTCTATAGAAGGTAGAAGGTCTAGTTCTTCTCGTAAGAAGGTTAACTTTTTATTGAAAAACGATTCGAATGATCTCGACAAGCTCCTTTGACCCGGAAGCTTGAATTGATTCGCGCGTTCGTCTTCTATAGACATGCATGTACCGTCTCTGGATTTCTTTAGGACTCTGGTTTACAATATTTACGCTCGCGTTTTCTGTTTCGGACTCGGTATACGCTTCATTTACTCACAATGCTGCTCGCAAGCACATGTCGTCGGCTCGGTCGGATGTCCTCTCGTACGAGAACCAACGGTGGCGATAAGATGAAACTGGACCCAGCAAGGTCGATCCGTACAGCTGTTCGCTGCGTACCTCGACGGCTGCTTCCCTCGTACGGCTCTTCGTCCGTCCTTCAGGTGCGGCTCCTACACGTTCCTCGGTCTCCAAGTCCTCTCGTGCGCCTCGGTCCTCGGATCCGTGGCGTCCTCGTAGATGGAATTGGTGTTTGGTGGATGGTTGATTCACCCGTTTACTCACAAGCTGTTTTTACTCGTTACTAGGTTCGTCGTCGTTCGGACTGCGTCGAACGTCTTCTCAAGGCCGTTCCTCGGTCCTCTGTGCTACCTCGGTAGCGACGATAACCTGTTTCAGCCTATGCGACTGCGATGATCCAATAATCTTGTCTGAGAGAGTTCAATCTCAGACGGTGTCGATTGATCGGTTGCGTCAAGGCTCGGTAAAACTTTTACGATGCAGATCCCACCGCTGCCACCAATTTTGTTGTGCCCTGCGTGATGGCTCGCAAGGCTGGTACGGGATCTGGCGTAATCGTGAGTTCGGGAGCGATTAAAGGATGAGAATCCACCGGGTGAACTGCACCAAATGTGTTTAAACTCAAAGACTAAGTCTTTATTCAGAAACAACTTAAACTAGACTGAGGTGTACAAGTAGGTTTTAGCCGTGTTGCCCGGTCGAGGGTCGGATCTCGAGTCTTCTATTAGCGGAGTCGGAGTGGTTTTATATCCCTCTTGGGCGTGGTACGCGTTACCATGCCCGGTCGCGGCGATGCGTTCGCATATTGCTGATTTTGTAGATTCGGTTGCTTAGCGGCTGTCTTAGCTTGGAAACGTCTCGAACGTTTCGTAACGAACGTAATATAATATGTATAATGTATAGCGGTGACACGTGTGCTTGGGCTTTGCCTGGGCACAACAGTTGTATATTGTTTCAAATACTCTGTCAATACGTGATGCGATTTTTCTATCGAACCGTTACTCTGTGGATGATAGGCTGTAGTAACATAACGTTTAATTTTAAATCTTTTAGCAACTATTTTTATCAAATTTGAAGTGAAATTGGTTCCTTGATCTGTTAAAATAGCTTTAGGTGATCCGAATCGGCAAATAAACCGTTTTATAAATACGTCTGCTATATCGGCAGAGGTGGTTCGAGCTAAAGATATCGCTATTGAGTATTTTGTTAGCAAATCTTGTATCGTTAATATATGTGTTCTTCCTTTCCTAGTCTTTGGTAATGGTCCAACGATGTCCATGCTGATTTTGTCGAACGCTTTTCCTGGAGTATCTGTTAAGACCATTGGTTGTTTAATCTTGATTCTTGTTAATTTCTTCATTTGACAGTCTTGGCATTCTCTGACGAATTTTTGAATTTCCTTCTTCATATTTTCCCAATAGTAATTTTGTCGTATCCTGTGGTAGGTTTTTGTAACTCCTTTGTGTCCTCCACTGGACGACGTATGTTTTTCTTTTATTATGTATTCTCTTAAGTTTTCAGGTGGTGTTACCACATCACCAGTGCAAATAGTGATTATAATCGGTAGTTCTCTGAAGATGTCCTTTAATCTATTTATAATATATTTCCATGGTATATCTTCTATGTTATGGGTTCTACTTATGGCGAATGAATTTAAATCGAATTCTGTAACTACTTCCCATAATGACATGAGACTGTGTAAAATGTTACCCGGTCGTACGGCAGTTCTTGAATTTTCTTTAATTGGTAGACTTATTATATATTTCGTTCCATCTGGTACTGACCGGGCCCTTTCCAGGGTAAGGTCTACATGAATTGGTAGTAAATTTTCTGTTTCTAATTCTTTGGCACCTCTATCGATTGGACTTCCATCCAATCCGATGAAGATGACTCTGTTATCTTTTATTTTTGCCAAAGAATCTCTAGATTCTTTTATCACCAATTGGTTTTGATGAGGAATCGTATCCTCACTTCTGCTTGTTGTTGTTCTAGGTGATAATTGAGGCTGTGATTCAGATATATCTATGATTTCCATTGATTCTTCTTCTCGTGGTGTTCCCGTAGTTTCGATTGATTCTGGTTCTTGTGAGGTTTCTATGAATTCAATCGATTCGTCTTCTTGTAGTGTTTCAGAGGTTTCGATTAATTCTTCATCTTGTATTTTCCTTTTTGATGAAGGGCCTGCGATTGGTGAATTGCTTGATAAGGTTCTTTTCCGTTTCTGTTCCCAATTTCGGGACGTTTCTGCCGATAACGTATTTGGTTCCATTGCTTCATCTTCCGATTCCTCTGACATTGGTCTGCGTTTATGTTTTCTTTTTGAGAAATCTAGATGTTTAAGTTCTCTATTTGGGAAAGCCAAATGTCTGCTTCTCGTCATTGGTCCTTCAAAATCTTCTGGTGGAGTTGGCCCTAAATTTCTCTTTTGAGGTGGTTCGCCTTCTGGAGGATCCTCTTCCTCCCTTGCTCTTATTGGTAGGCATACTTCTGGTGGATTCCGAGATAACGCATCAGCGTTGAGGTTACTTTCCCCTTTTTTATAGTTTATTTCGAATTCATAATCTGATAATTTAAGTTTCCATTTCCAAATTCGAGAATTTGGGTCTTTTATTGAATTCATCCATACCAAAGGTTTGTGGTCGGTTTCTATTTTAAATTTACGACCATATAAATGTGCTGTATTTAATAAGCGGGACGCATAAGCAATAGGAAGATCGTCGCCAGAAATTTCCTGACTAAGCACTCCTCCTATGGCGTAACCTGAAGCGTCCGTTGTCACCTTGAACGGCTGTGAGAAATCTGGGTATTGCAGTATTGGCTTGGATATTAGAGCCTTTTTTAATATTTGAAATGCTTCTTCTTCTTCCTTTTCCCAATTAAATTTCGTTCCTTTCTTCAATAAGTTTGTTAGTGGTTTCGATTTTCTTGAGAATTCAGGTATAAATCGTCTATAATATCCAATTAATCCCAAGAATTGTTTAATGTTCTTTGGGGTTTTGGGTTTAGGAAAATTCTCTGCTGCTTCAATCTTTTTTGGATCTGGTTTTACTCCATGTTCATAAATTATGTGTCCTAAATAGATCACTTCATGTCGTAAAAATTCGCATTTATCCGGTTGAAGCATTAGTTTTGCTTCTCGTAATCTTTTCATTAATCTTGTAAATTTTATTTCATGTTCCCGAAGAGATCTGGAATATATTACTATGTCATCCAGATAAACAAAAAGTTCAGTTCCTTGAAGTCCTGATAGTACGCTATTCGTAAGGCGTTGAAATGTTGCAGGAGCATTTTTCAATCCAAAGGGCATTCTTGTAAACTGATAATGTCCGTATGGTGTAGAAAATGCTGTCTTGTGTGCGTCTTCTGGTGCCATCTTAATCTGATGAAACCCTGATGCTAAGTCGAATGTAGAGAAATATTTCGCGCTTCCTAGTTGATCCAATATCTCTGTAATATTTGGTAGAGGATACGCGTCGCCCGTTGTCTTCTCGTTTAATTTACGATAATCGATTACTAATCTCCAACGTTTTTCCCTGTTGAATCTGGTTTTTTAGGAACGCTCCATATTGGAGAATTATATGGAGATGTGGATGGTTCCACCACACCAGTTTCTAATGGTTCTTGTATTTGTTGATTTATTTCATCTTTATGAATTGGTGGATATCGATACTGCCGAGTATTTATCGGTATATCATCCGTAGTATGAATTCTATGTTGTATACTATCTGTTCCTTCTAAAGTTTCTCCTGCTAGATGAAATCGATCTTCGTTTTCTTTTATTAGTTGCATCACATTTTCCTTTTCTTCTTGATTTAAGTGATCCAACCTCAGTAGTTTCAAGATTTCTTCGAATCGATTTTCCTTTGATATGGTTATCTTATTACATCGTTTAAAGGAACGTTCTTCGAATGGAAGTATTTCAATTGTAGGTACCACAACGTGATAATCTTCGTCCGTACTATTAACTATTCTCATGTGAGCTTTTCCTTCTCGATTTGTTACTAATGCATTTCCTAAATAGATTCCTTCTTTGATATGCAATTTTCCTACGTATCCTTCACGCAGTTCTGGATTTGCAATATTAATATGGAAAGGGACTGAACTTCTTTTCGGCACGAATATCTCTTCGTATGTATTAAAGAGAATATAGTTTTTTCCCCACTTGATTTGCCTTTTCGCATAGTCAATGCTGGCTTCTTGATGTAACAGAAATTCGGATCCTAAGATTCCGTCTTCATCGTCAAACAGTGAGTCGTTTACCACGTGGAAATTCACTGGATGATTCGCAATCAATATTGATGCAGTCCCTAATATAGCTTGATTCGAATCGATTATTCCACGGATATATATGATTTCTTGAGTGTTGACGATTGTTGATGCTGTTACCTTTGATTTCTTGATGAGGTTGACATCGGATCCCGAGTCAACCATTAATCGTGCCTTCCCTTCCAGATTAGAAGATGTTATTAGTATTGTTGGAATATTTCGTACGGTATTAATTGGAACAGTTACTGCTCGTCCATTTCTTCGTCTTCTTCCTCTATCGAGTTCCTCTTGGTTTGTTTTTCCTTCACTGACATTCTTTCTTCAATTTCCAACGTTGGTTTCCAGGGTGTTGATTTTCCGGATTGTTTTGCTTCTTCCGGTTTTGGGACTCCTATCTTCATTATTTTCTGGCGCTGTGGAGGGTTCCCACTCCGGATTGCGCCAGACGTTTCCGGACGGCCCTGCTCGTTTCCCTGGTTCATTTTTGAGTATGGGACTAGTTCTCCTGACTCTATTTTGGCTTTGAATTTGAAGCAATCTTTGATCAAATGTCCCGGTTTCTTACAGTAATTGCAAGAGATTTCTAATTGATTCCGCGGCTGATTATTGTGCCATGCACTATTTCGCGTAGGATTGTTTTGCCATCCGCTGCTTCGTGGTTGATTATTTTGCCACTTTGGTATGGCTCCTTCGTATCTTGGAGGTCCGAAATTCGATTTATTTTGGGGTACCGACGGATACCCTCTCGGATCTCGGAACACGGGTTGTTGACGAGTATACAAACTTGCCGTTGCTCTTTCGTCTTCTATTTTGATTTCTTTATCGACCTTTACGGCTAGAACATAGATTTCATCCAACACTAGTCCTTGACCTTCTAGTTTCAAGCGTAAAGAAATTTTACGAGGTAATCCTTTAATAAAAGCTTCCAGTGTATCTGTATCGATATTCTCCTGGAGTGTTGCGGTTATTTCTCCATGATTTCGTTTTTCTCCGTCCATTATAGCTAAGCGCAAATCTTGAACGCGAGTTATGTAGTCGAGAATATTTTCTCCATGTTTTTTAAAAGTATTCCCCAATTCGCCTTTATATTGATTTACGTTTTTACTCGGCGCGAAGTATTGTTTTAATTTATTTCCGAATTCATCTAATGTGTTTAGATCGGAATCGCCTATCGCGATTAAAGCATGTCCGCGTAATTTGTTCATTAGTAATTTTGTCAATTGCGTTTCTTGTTGAGGGGCTAACATTGATTTTGCCCGTTCACATGCTTTTAAGAATTGAAAAACAGATGGTCGATAGCCATCGAAAAAGGGAACTGCTTCTAACGCGAGTTTGATTGGAATTTTTCCGTCCGTCGGATTAGATTTAGTGTCGCGGATTTCCAATTCACGCGGTGCTGGACGTCTTTCGGGCGGTTTTGGGGTAATTGGTTCGGATTTAATACTATGAACATCTTCGGCGCGTTGTTGCTCTAATCTGTTTATTCTCGCGGCTACTGACTCTAAACGGTCGAATTTTTCGTCCCACAATGTTAATAGTGCGAGGAGTTGAGTTAAAGTTTCGGCAGGTGTCAAATCACCTCTTGCTTCTAGTGCTGCTTTTGCCTGTCGGATTATCTCCGTTTGATTTCGTATTTCGTCTTCCTCCCCGTCCCTTTCACCGTGGTCTGACATGATTCTTGATTTTACTGTATAATTTTTGTTATTTACTTTCTCAACTATTGCGGATTATCCCACCGCTGCCACCATTAAAATAATTACTCCTATGTTACGTCCCTACTACCTATCAGGGGGGCGCGATTATGCGGAGTTGGTATTTGGATCCGCTTTCGAGCTAGTCCTGGGACTTTACGCTCTGGGACAGTTGAGAGTGATGAGAGGGTAGTTTAAAATACATTGTATTCTTTGTTTACCTTAAGTTTCTTTCTGTGAGGGTAGGTCCACCGGAATCAACCTCCACTCGATGGGACTGGTTGGTATCCCGTTGATTTCAGGCGCGTTGTCGATTTTTGGGGCTACCCTGTCACGTCCCGGGTGAGGTTTTTGAAACGGTGACTATGGGGAAGGAAAAGATCAGGCGCGAATCTGTCATCCAGCACTCTGAAGGTTTTGAAGGGAGAGCCAGGCGCGAATCTATCATCCGTCACACTGTGGGTTCGTAAGGGAGTTCAGGCGTGAATCTGTCATCCAGCACTCTGAAGGTTTTGAAGGGAGAGCCAGGCGCGAATCTATCATCCGTCACACTGTGGGTTCGTAAGGGAGTTCAGGCGTGAATCTGTCATCCAGCACTCTGACGGTTTTGAAGGGAGAGCCAGGCGCGAATCTATCATCCGTCACACTGTGGGTTCGTAAGGGAGTTCAGGCGTGAATCTGTCATCCAGCACTCTGAAGGTTTTGAAGGGAGAACCAGGCGCGAATCTATCATCCGTCACACTGTGGGTTCGTAAGGGAGTTCAGGCGTGAATCTGTCATCCAGCACTCTGAAGGTTTTGAAGGGAGAGCCAGGCGCGAATCTATCATCCGTCACACTGTGGGTTCGTAAGGGAGTTCAGGCGTGAATCTGTCATCCAGCACTCTGAAGGTTTTGAAGGGAGAGCCAGGCGCGAATCTATCATCCGTCACTCTAATCGACCAGGGAAGGTTTTAAAGCGAATTAGTACTTGATGGACACCCGTTAGCACTCTTGTTTTGATTTGGTTCGATAATAGGATTTACTGTTGCATCCTCGTAAAAGTTATACGTAATGTTTCCGCGAAATCCGCTTGGACATACGGCTATCCGCAGCCTATGTAAAAGTACGTTTGTAAACACTGTTAGCGCCACGCGAGATCAGCTGTTGCAGCCGCCTGTTTAGACTAGGAAGTTTCGTACTCGAGAGGCATACACAATAATTCAAAGCGAGATTTTAGCAAAGCGGTTTATTTGCTTCGTTTTTGGTTATTGAGCGTGGTGAGATTTTGTATTCACACACACAACATTTATAATATGAATTATGAACATAAATAACGATATATATATATATATATATATATATATATATATATAATAAGAATAAATGAAAGAAATAGTAATAAGTAAGCAATAAGCATTTAATGAAAGAATATAATAAGTAAGCTATAAGCGTTGATAAATAATAATAATGAATGGTATGGGGTGATATGCACTATAATAATGATATGTAATAAGAGGACTTACAGTGGTTGTCGTGGTTCACTGATTAGAATTATTAACACTTGTTTTAATGATACTTCTCACTAGGATAACTGTCTATTGACAAAAGAGCTCTCTGGGCTCTCGATCCTTCGTATTTATAGGATCCTACAGGAGTACTGCGGGGGTACGCGCGGTAAAGACCTTGACAGATTTCGGAAACAAGACGCAGTAGATTTTGGGGTTTTTTGTAACGGTATGGTTATTAATAGATGTATTTATGTCACGTACGCCAAATGCGTCGTAATTATAATCACGTGTTGATCACGTTTGTACATTTGCGTCGCAGTAACATTTCTGGGGTTCTTATGACTGCGGAAGGAGATACTCAACTCGTCGAATGGGTTTTGGGTATTTTATAGGAAAAGGGTTAGAGTGGCTTGGACTCTGTGAGTCGTAAAGAGGGGATTGAGACGTGGTCTCGATTTAAGAGGGTTTTTGTAAAGAGGGACTTGTTTGAATTCATTTTAAAGGGAAGGATTCGTGCCTCATATGGCGAATAGGCGATGGGGTTTTGTAACGACCGCCTCGTGATGGGGATCTCTAAGATACATCATCGAGGTGGAGTTTTATAGGTCATCTTGTGTTGGTGACCGCTAAGGTACAACATCAAGGTGATCGGTGATTGAGGAGATGGTGTAAGAGTTGAGTTTGAGGGACTTTGGTGGAGTGATCTTGAGGTTTGCTAATGGATTGTTGGAATAGAACCGCGCGAAAAATAGTGGGACGTCACAACCCAATCCCCGGGGGACAGAGTAAGTCCGAAGTTTGATGGTGTCTGTTGGTCTTGAATAGTAGGAAGGTTGATAACCCCCAGAATGTTTTCGTTGGTTGCCGGGGTCTCCTGATATCGCTTATAGAGTTTACGGAGCTGGACTCGTCGCCCCGCGCGATGGTTTCGTGGCATTCATCCTTTAGAAATTATTAATTATTTATTTGATCGATAAATCACTCTTCAACTTCCACGCCAGGCGCTACCGAGGGCAACGTTCTGCTCTTCGGTGGCACCATCGGGGAAGGGGAGCGTGATTTTTATGTATTCGAAACATTCATTGATTAGATCCCATGCTACGCTCAATTTCTGGTTAAACCTTGGGCAACGTTCTGCTCGTGGGTAGAACCGTCAATCGGCGCGACCCGTGATCTGTCACTGTATTTTGTATAGATTTTAACATAATCGCGTTGCTCGTGGTTTACGCTTAATTTCGGGTAGAACCTTGGGCAACGTTCTGCTCGTAGGTAAAACCGTCAATTAACGCAACCCACGAACTCTCAATGCACATTTTTGTTCGCTTTGCAAATGAAAAGACGAATGCACGATTAGGGAGATGGGTAGTTAGGAAAAGGAAACACTTCACTCACTGGTTTGAGCAATAACAATAATCACCTTTATTTTTGTTGATGGTGAATACAACACCTTAAAGTTTTAACACTGGTAGTTCAACGATTTAAAACGGTAATAAGGCAATACAATGAGTAAAACGGTAAGTATAATGAAGCTAATGAGCTGGTAATATTAATAATGAGCTCCGCGGGTGGTCAGTCCCTTTTTATAGGGCACTTGGTCACTCCTTCTCTAGGATTTGTCACATGACAAATCATAGGTGGGAGGACCTCATCCCACAGCTTCTGCCTGGGATCGTCCAGAAAGAATCTTCCCATCGTTCTTATCTGCGAATCCGTTTACTAGTTAGGCACGTTCTTTCTGCACCCTTTAGGTGTGTTTCCTCGCGACTAATACGCGTCATTCTATTTAATTCCCAGTGGTGACGATAATAAGATTCTTATATTAATTTGCATTTCATATTTCTACGCTATTGTTTATAATGCGCTCAGTACGATCGGCTTCGTACAGTTTACTTACTAAGGGTTGAAGTTAAATATGTTGGATTAGTATCGGTGATCGATTTGCGTGGAATAACGGGAGGGCAATCTTCTGGCGAGGATCAGGGGCACAGCTCTGCTAAGGTGTCGACTCCACTGGCGGATGGGGCCTCTGACCCATCAGCTGGTGTCCACTGGTTTCCTTAGTGTGAGTGCGGCTGGCTAGCTGGTGTGTGGCTGGCTAGCTGGTGTGCGGCTGGCTGGCCGCTACCTCCTTGATGCTGGCTCTCCTGTTCGCTGTTGCAGTCGGTGTTCTCTTCGCTCGATCTCTTCTTATCGTTGTTTATAAGATAATGCCATATCGGCGATACATTGCATAATGTTTTATATATATTTTTCATACGAGGTGGTTATAATACCTGAGAGTACGAAATAGTAAATATTGTATGTTTTAAAGGGTTAATTAGTAGTAGGCTCCACGTCGCGGGACGTGACAACCACAATGGAGAAAAACGAGTTCCAAAAATAAAAAAACTTCAACTGCGATGAGACACGGTTTCCCTTTGTCCGATCGATTTCAAATTTTACACACATTATTTTTTCTCCCAATGGCACAATCCTGGGGGGTGTCTCGAAAAAAATTTGAAAGTCGAAAAATATGGTCCACCCTAATGTAGATGCTGACTTGTCGCGAGCACAATACGACATAATCCGCACAAGTGGTAAGAAGCTTTTTCCCAGTTATAAGAGAATTCTAGCAGCAAAAACAGATTGCTATCCAGTAAAAGAAGCATTTCGTGTGAGAGCTACTTGTGCCGAAGTACTTTTGCAACACTTGTTAGATCATACGGAAACCAGATTATTCACATATTTAAGCGAAGCAGCTGCAAACTTGGACAAAAGTAAGCGTACTCCTTTTGAATTAATCAGCAAATGGGGATGCGATGGTTCCCAACAAATGCAGTATAAACAAGCATTTGATAATGAGGAAGATTCTGATAGTCAGATTATCCAAAGTTCGATGTTGCTCTTGCGATTGATTTATGGTAAGTAATAGCAACCCTGCGAATGTAGAACGTTTTTACAGTTTCAAAATATTTGTACTTTATAAGAACATTTTCTTAAAACATGGTTTTAATTTTTAGGAACAGATATTATTTGGCAAAATCCGTCCCCGTCCTCACCTCGTTACTGCCGACCAATACGCGTCCGATTGAGAAAGGAAACGACCGACATTATTCGGGAGGAAACCGAATATATAGAAACACAAATTCGAAACTTAAAATATACTAAAATTGAAGGTAATGAAAGAATAATGTGAGCAACTTTGATATTATGAAAAGTGATACTTAAATTTAACTTAATTGCTTCAAGTTAAAGGAAGTTCATTGTCGGTGAAGCATACAATGATATTGGCCATGGTTGATGGAAAAGTGTGCAATGCCCTCACCAATACGACATCGACAATAAGATGCTATATTTGCGGGGCCACGTCCAAGTATTTTAACAATTTATCCAGGACACGTGAAGTTGATCCAAATGCAATAAAATTCGGTCTGTCGATTTTACACGTTTACTGCATTTGGCGTACAAATTGCCGCTGAGAAAATGGCAAGTCAAAACTGAAGCCGACAAGAATATCATGAGAGCGAAGAAGAAAGAAATTCAGGACCAATTTAGAATCCAAATGGGCTTGTTAGTTGATGTACCAAAACAAGGATACGGTAATACTTTGGGAAATATTTATTTATCTGTATTAAAATAAGAATATTTTTTATAAAAATGAAGTTGCAAAACATGACTTGTAATATAATGTTTTAGGAAATACAAATGATGGCAATACAAGCCGAAGATTTTTCATGGATCCTGGACTGTCGGCTGAGATAACTGGTGTAGATGTGCGGTTAATAAGAAGGTACCAAGTCGTGACCTACATCAATATTTTTTCTGAATTGCTTCGCAACATTCCAATTTTATACAATTTTATCCTTGTTTTATGTTTTTAACACAATTCTTTCTATTATTCTAAGGTTTAAAGTCATCTTAGAGGCCATATCAAGCGGCCGCGAGATTGACATAAATAAATTTGAAGTTCATTGCAGAGGTACAGCCAAGCTATATATTCGTTTATATTCATGGCATCCAATGACCCCAACAGTACACAAAATACTAATTCATGGGCCATTAGTAGTGGCAAACGCATTAGTACCAATCGGACAATTATCCGAGGAAGCGGCAGAAGCACGAAACAAACATATTCGTTCGTTTCGTTTACATCATGCCAGGAAATTTTCACGGGAAGAATGCGATAGGGATGTTTTAAACAGGTACGATTGCATATCGATACCATGGCATATGGCATGGCGCGTGTTACAACTGATTTTAACAAATGACGATTACTCATTTACTTTAATTATAAATAGGCTTTTACTCACTTCTGACCCACCGATCCCCAGTATTCGGAAGAGGTCAAATAAAAAATCGGAACCGTTCTTAAGAGAAACGAGGAAATTATTTGTTCCGACAGAATCCTCTGATGATGAGGACGAAGATGAAGATGAGAGCGAAGATGAAGATGAGGACGAAGAGGAACGTGAGGACGAAGAGGAAGACGAGGACGAAGAGGAACACGAGGACGAAGAGGAAGACGAGGATGAAGAGGAAGGTGAGGACGAAGAGGAAGACGAGGACGAAGAGGAAGACGAGGACGAAGAGGAAGACGAGGACGAAGAGGAAGACTAGGACGAAGAGGAACGTGAGGACGAAGAGGAAGGTGAGGACGAAGAGGAAGACGAGGACGAAGAG
This sequence comes from Andrena praecox, assembly GCA_963932275.1. Classification (NCBI taxonomy): domain Eukaryota; kingdom Metazoa; phylum Arthropoda; class Insecta; order Hymenoptera; family Andrenidae; genus Andrena; species Andrena praecox. Next base: position 25,873,857 of record OZ010729.1, read on the forward strand.
GAAGACGAGGACGAAGAGGAAGACTAGGACGAAGAGGAAGATGAAGAATGCTGAAGTAATTCAGAAAAGTAAGATAAGCACTTCAGTATGGAGCAAGACAGGACTCCCGCTTTTACCCCAAATCTATGATAAGTACCTTTCACTGTTTACATTAATAAAACATCATATTATGTTTTCTGTTGTGCATGTTTCAAATGTTATGAAGTTTTTTACAACCAGGGGTGCAGCAAACACTAGAGAACAGGAAATCAACAAAGACGTAAAAAGAAATAAAAATGTAATGTAGAAGTAATTGAAACAAGTGAGATAAGCACTTCAGTATGGAGCAAGACAGGACTCCCGCTTTTACCCCAAATCTATGGTAAGTACCTTTCACTGTTTACATTAATTAAACATCATATTATGTTTTCTGTTGTGCATGTTTCTAATGTTATGAAGTTTTTTACAACTAGGGGTGCAGCTAATACTAGAGAACCGGAAATCAACGAAGACGTAAAAAGGAATAAAAATGTATTGTTCGGAAATCTACGTTTGCTTCGAAAGATTTCCCCGAGCCCAAGATAAATTTACCGGTTCTTCGCTAGAAAGGATCCCTCCCGAATATAACTTTTTCCAACTCCGAATCGCAAGGAGGTATCGACACCAACGACGAACGGCGTTTTAAAATTAAACTGTTTATTTTTCGGATCACTCGAGACACGAGATATACCGTGTCTTCGCTACTAAGACAATAGCTCGCTCGACAGAGATCGGCGGTAATTAGGGGGGCCAACCGTCCTCCCCCCGCGGCACCCGCGAGAACCGAACTACTCGGTCCACCCGGGGTCCCACGGGACGCGGGGGGCACGCGGCTGCCGATGCCTCAATTCCGCCTTGCGAGCGCTGCTATTGATAACATAAAATTGTCTGTACAAATAATATAAGATAGGATAAGTATAGTATAAAATAGTATAAGTATAGTATAAGTATAGTATAAGTATAGTATAAGTATAGTATAAGTATAGTATAAGTATAGTATAAGTATAGTATAAGTATAGTATAAGTATAGTATAAGTATAGTATAAGTATAGTATAAGTATAGTATAAGTATAGTATAAGTATAGTATAAGTATAGTATAAGTAGAGTATAAGTATAGTGTAAGTATAGTATAAGTATAGTATAAGTAGAGTATAAGTATAGTATAAGTATAGTGTAAGTATAGTATAAGTATAGTATAAGTATAGTATAAGTATAGTATAAGTATAGTATAAGTATAGTATAAGTATAGTATAAGTATAGTATAAGTATAGTATAAGTATAGTATAAGTATAGTATAAGTATAGTATAAGTAGAGTATAAGTATAGTGTAAGTATAGTATAAGTATAGTATAAGTAGAGTATAAGTATAGTATAAGTATAGTGTAAGTATAGTATAAGTATAGTATAAGTATAGTATAAGTATAGTATAAGTATAGTATAAGTATAGTATATATAGTATATATATATACTCTTTATTGATCCCCTAAGGGTTACAATCTCCTTCCTTCTAAACCTCCCCTCCGACCTTACATTCCTCTTTACACCAATCCTTATTCTAACTTATCCTAACTTATTCTATACAACTTAACCTACGTCCTTAATCCTAATCCTCCGACGCCCGCACGCACGCTCGCCCGCACGCCTCCTCCCCCTCACCCTCCTACCCTATCTCCGGACCTCCGCTTCCGCACGTTTCCTCTTCCACTTCCCTTTCCTCATTCATACCCTCATCCATTCCTTGCACACATACCTCTACACCCCCTCTCCACTCGTCTATTTTCCTTAACCACCCCTCCCCCTGCCCGTCATCTCCTAGTACCTCCCCCACCATATCCTGCCATCCTCTATCCACCCCCACCCCCCACAGACCTCCCACACATGCTCCCACGACTCCAACCCCCACCCACATCTTCTACACTTCCTTCTTTCCTCCTCTTCCCAATACCTCCCCCACTCATCTCGTTCCCCAACCAATACCTTACCACCTCCTCCACCTACTCTCACCCCACCCCTTTTTCAAATAACCTGGCACTCCCTCCCCCTTCACCGCCCCATACCACCTGTTAAACCTCGATTCTCTAATCATCCCCCACCTCTGCTCCTCCTGCATCCTTCTATCTCTACCCACTATCTCCTCCCCCCTCATTTCCCCTCCCTCCCTTTGTCTTTCCACCTCCTCCACCGTCCACCCCAACCCCTCGAAAAATTGTTTCCTCTCTTCCTCCCACCCTTCCAGAGCCTTACCCCTTCTCGCCCTCTCCTTCATCTCCGCCCAGCACAACCTGACCAGTTCTCCACCGCCCCCCTCCTCTAACTTCTTCTCAAACCCCCACGCCCTCATCCCCGCCCTTCCCTTCAACATTCCCCTCTGCAGTTCTTCTCTCACCAGGTATCCCGGTGTGTACCTGTCCACTCCCAGTACCCACCTCAGGTACCTCTCGTGCAGCGCCTCCACCCTCTCCCTTGCCCTCCACCCCCACACCTTCACCCCGTATTCCACTACTGCCCACACCAGCTTATCGAATAACCATACCCTCTTTTCCCAGTCCTTCCCACATCTCCTCTTACCTATGCCCCATACACTCCCCATCACCGCCGCTCCCTTCCTCACCCTCTCCTCTATGTGGGCCTCCTGCCCACCATTCCTCATCAGGGTGTAGCCTAGGTAAGTATATTTCCCTACCTCCTCCAGTTTCTTACCCTTCCACCTCCACGATACCTTTTTCCATCTCCCCCCCCCCCTTCCTACACCTCATCACCTTCGTCTTATCTACATTTACTTCCAACCCCTTTCCATCTAAATATCTTTCCAGCCTCGCGATCATCCCTTTCATTCCCTCCTCATCCTCCGCCAGCACCGCTACGTCATCGGCATAAGCCAACAAGTACACTTTCCTATCACCCAGCTTCACCCCCCCCCCCAACCACCTTTCTCCAACACCTCATCCATATCCGCCAATAACAGGGTAAAAAGGCTAGGGCTCAGTGGACAACCCTGCCTCACCCCCCTAGCAGACCAAAACCTCCCCCCCTCCTCGTCCCCTACCCTAACCCTACTCACCGTCTCCTCTAATATCTCCTCACATCTCCTAACCAACCCATCCCTCACCCTCCTCTGCCTCATTGCCTGCACTAGAATCCCCCTGTCCACCGAGTCAAACGCTGCCTTCAGGTCTATGAACAATACAACCATCCTCTTCCCCTTCCTCCCCACCTGCCTATTCATCAGATAGTTCAGGACGTATATATTGTCCATGCACCCCAACCCCCTTCTAAAGCCAGTTTGACTCGGTGGCAGTAGCTTCTTCCCCTCCACCTCCTCCCTCAACCTCTCCGCCAACACAGACGCGTACACTTTATACGCCGTCTGTGTTAGCGTAATTCCCCTGTAGTCCTCTAGTATAAGTATAGTATAAGTATAGTATAAGTATAGTATAAGTATAGTATAAGTATAGTATAAGTATAGTATAAGGATAGTATAAGTATAGTGTAAGTATAGTATAAGAATAAAGACGTAAGTACAATGAATCGTACCGCGACGCGAGTCACAGACCCCAAATCCCCCGCTACTATCCGTTTCCGAAACAGTATTTAACGAAGGGTGCTTGTAATATTTGTTAAAATAAATTAAAACATGTTTGTTAAATAATTTTGAAGCAACGCAAATAAAGATTTTATAACTATTAAATTTTATATGATTTAAATGTTCCCCATAAACATATTTACAAATACTGTTAAGGGACATAGTACTTTTTTGTTCGAAAATTAAGCAATCTTTATGAATTTTTTTCTATATGAAATTGAAAAGCTAGAAAGATGGGGTTTGTTGCAAATGAAAAATCACTGTTTGAAGGTAGTAAAAGAATTTTTATTAAAAAAATTGCATCCTCCCTCCCTTCGCTATAATCGCTCAAAGTTGGTCCTTTGCGGTGCCATAAATTCCGCCTTCTATGGTTATCTGAAACATAAAAACAAATCAAGACATTAAACTTTATTACATTTTGTTTTATTGACCGAGCCGATTCTTAAATTTCGCACTTAAAACAAAATGGCGGACTGTCAAACCTACACTAACAGTGCCGAAAATCGATACCTACAGTTTGGCATCCCAAATCATACACGTTAAAGGTCTGCAGAAATGGAACTCCTTGAGGATTTCCTCGATGAAAATACGAGAGCAGACGTGTTGAACACAGAGTGAGGGGGGGGGGTCGCCGCCGTTCCGAGCGAGGCGGCGGGTGCCGCTAGCGCTCGACCGCGGCCCGATCCAAATCGGCTATTGTTTACAAAGGAGCTGAGTGGGCCATCTCTGGGTGTCACCATCTAATTACGGCCAGGTGGCTCACTCAGCTGCTAATTACGTCACTCCGACCCACGTGACTCCTGGTCAGGATTCCGGGAATCAAGAGTTCCGGTCTCTTCTCGCTTGGTGTTCCGAACGAAGCGCACGTTTCGCGATCGCGCGAAGTCTCTATTCTAAATCGACATAAGTGACCAGATCGCTGGTGTAGTGGACAAGTGTCCAAACTAAAGATTATTACAATTCAAACCTTAATATTTCTAAAGATCGAGTAAACAGTTTCTGTAAATATTTGTATATATTGTTGCGAGCATCGGGTATAGGCCTATGCATGGCCTGCTAGTGTTCGCAGCCGAAGAAAGAAGAAGGTCGGCCTCCTTGAAGAGGGCGATCAGGAGGCCGACAAGAAAGAATCTTGTACCGAACGTCGTAACGTTCGGACGTACGTGTCATACATTTATACCTCAAATATAGCCAATGGTCGTATAATGTGTGTGTCCGCGTACTCATTCAACCCTTTGCGTCGGGGTGGCCTGTAGTAGAAACGCCCCGGTGCAACAATATAGTGAAGTGGTTTATTAAATGGTACACGTTTCTTTCTGTAAATCCCGCGAACAATCAATTGTGTGAGTTTGTACATTTCTCTAACTTAATCCGTAACAGACGTGATCATTTAGACACTAGACATGAACTACGAGGATATCAAATCTCTAAATAAGCTAAATGTAGTTAATACTCTGCGATGTTACAGACACGCAAAGCACTGTGCCTTGCAAAATGTATTTAAAATATGCAACTGGTGGTCTAAACAGCAGACGGAAATGCGTAAATAAAATATGATCAATCTTTTAATGCCTATAAAAAATGATTTTCTTCACCCTCCCCAACCCAACCTCCTGCATGTAATGTATGCTAGATTAAGATGGTGGTTACAATTATTATTATGTAGAAGTGGTTCGATACGTTCAGAGCTATCAATGTGGTACGATAGATGTTTGATACATGTTTAGAGTGATACGATACATGTGGGAACGAGGATCGCGAGCGGTCAGCCGTTCCATGGGTGATGGAATTTGTCCGGCCAAGGGAGATATCTGGCTGACCATTGCACGCTCGTGATGCTCTGGAAAGGCACACCATCGGCCGTCGGCTTGCCGGCGCATAGCTGATGGGGAACTCCGATGGGTTTGATGTTCTCTCAACCGGGTAGTCGATACTGGTGGTATCCCCGGGCCTTCGGGTCGCGCGGGGAGGATCCAGTGTCAGTCCTGAGCGGAGAACTTGGACGAAGTTGGAGGCCCGACCGGAGAAAGACCAAGTACCGCACCTCCACGTTGGTGTTCCCGGAGTACTTTAGTCTCGCTAGGGACGCGGATCCGGACATGGCACATTCACACCTCGATATTCTGACTCATCCGTAGGGATGTCTCCCGACAGCAGGGAGTAAACTAGCTGCGGCGTCCCTCCCGCCTAGTGGGGAAGCTCGGAAGCGTATCGCTTCCGGGAGTATCGTAATCCGGGGCGGTGGAACGACGACCCCTCTTCGAGAGACTCGTCTCCCGGGAGGGTATGCGAAGCCGTCACATACCGATGATCTTGCCTTAACCGGCTGGGTCGCGAGGCATGGAAAAGCCTCTATAATCAAACCCCCATCCTTGAGCCCCATTGGTGGCGACGGGGCACGTGTTCCGTCCCGCGAGGGACACGTGGGTGGAGCGGGTATGCTCCGTCTAACCAAGATCCGGCTGGGAAAGGCCGCTCCCAGTTTGTAGCCCACGCCCTTAGGGGTCCGGGCATAACGGCTTCACATCGGCAGGTCTCCTCTACGGATGTGCGACCCACCCCAAGCGACATCTCGTGGGACATACTATCGAGTCTCATTTTCAGGGCGGTACCGTCCAAACACCACCGAGGGAGGGGGCTTACGTGGCGCTGCAGAGGTGCGACGTACCTGCGCCCGGGACGACGCATGCCTCTGCCCCCGGAGATGAGACTTCGGGCGGCGGGGCTGTTCTGGTCGTCTCATCTGATGAGGACATGGAGGAGGGTAACGCGCGCGCTATACCCGCGGTGGCTGGCCCGGCCATGGTCATCTGCGAGGCGACCGAGGTCGGCGACGGCGACGCGCCCGTTGAAGGGGTGCGGCGGGGAGTAGGGGCCTGCCCCAGGATACTGTCCGGCTCGGGTAAGGGTGGTGCGCCTGCCGAGAGAAACGTCGGGGGTGGCGGCCTGGACGGTGCCCTCCCGACGCCGACGCAGGCGAGAGCCTAGCGTCGCCCCCGAGAAAAAGGGAGGGAAGCCCGGGGTTTGGACGGACCCGTTAAGGCTAGGGCTTGGAATGAAGGCCCTGCCGAGTTACTCGGAGCTCCGCGACTGGTCCGAGACGGTGCCGGTTGGCGACTTGGCTGGGCAGTCCCTGCAGGAGCTGAACGCGGTCGCCGCGACCGTCAGCGCGGCCAGGAACATAAAGACGACGGGTGTACGCGCGATCAGGATCGCGATACGGCGCGCGTCTGCCGTCGCAGCCGAGTTGTCGGGCTGGGCGGGGCGGGGTGGATACCCCACCGGGCCGGCGCAGGAAGTGGTGTTCCGTCGGGAGGCCTGGGAGAGGCACACTCGCGAGCACGCGACGCGGGTGCAGGCCCTGACGGACCAGGCGCACTCGCTGGGAGAGCGCCTCCACACGCCCGACAAGGAGCTCGAGTTCCTGAGGGGGAGGTGCGCCCGCCTGGAGACTCGGGCGGCGATGGCGGGACTGGACGTCAGAGAGTTCGAGGCCAGGAGCTTCGGGCCCGGCGTTCCGATTCCCGCTCGGGAGCAACTCCTGCCATCCGGCGTACCCCCCCCCCCCCGGACCGACTCCTGTGTGCGGTTAGAGGTTGTTCGAGGGGGAAAAAAGAGGAGGAGGGAGGCGTCGCCCCCTGCCACGGCCGCTGAGCAGCCATGGGACGCGGCTAAGCGGTGCATTGGCGAGCTTGTGGCCGGGATGGAGAGGCGGATCGAGGGCCGCCTTCTCGCGCTGGGCAAGGTCCCGGGGCTCGGCCCTCCGGGGTCGGAGTGTCAGTCGACGACGCTGGTCAAGGAGTGGGCCGCGATCGGGGAGGGACAGGAGGCAGGCGGGGCGAGGGGGTGCCGCCAGGGCCGCCAAGAAGGCGGGTGTGGTCGCGGCTGCGTCCAGGGCCGGGTCCGGCGCGCCGCGTGCTGCGGTCGTGGCCTCCGCGATTCCGGCTGCCCCTCATGTTGCTCCCCACAGCACCTGGGCCCAGGTCGTCGGGTGCGGGGCCAAAAGAATGGCGCGGTCGCGAAGGCGGCCACAAAGGTCGCCATCAAGGGTGGGAACGGCAAGGGGGTGTCGGGACGTCGCACCCCAGGGAGCGGGTGCCTCGAGCGCCCCGATCTTGATGCTGCGTGTCCCAAGGATGGCGGCAGTAGTCATCACCGCCCCGCGGGAGAGGAGGAGGAGTTCTCCGTGCGGGTCTCTGGCGCGATGGCGGCCATCAATGTCGCTCATCTGGGGATCTCCGCGATGCGGCGGAGGCGTGCCGTCACCGGGGGGGGGGGGGGGCTCGCCCTGGAGATTCCGGGCTCGCAGGACGCAGTCACGGTCGCAGCCCTGAAGGCCAAGCTGGTGGAGCAGCTGCGGAGCACCGGCATCAAGGTGCATTGCCCCCAGAAAATGTCCGAGTTTAGGATGTGCAGCCTGACGGAGCTGGCGTTCGAGGATGCGGTACTTGGGGCGATCTCGACCCGGGGAGGCTGCGCGGTCGATGACGTGACGGTGGAAGAGAGGCGCCGGGACGCGGACGGGCTAATTTCGCTGTGGCTCCGTGAACCCGCGGCAGCAGCCGCCCGGCTGGTCAAGGCGGCCACCGTCAGAGTTAACTTGTTGGTGGCGCAGGACCTTGCGCGCTCGATCGCCGCGTCGTACGGGGGGGGGGTCGTACCTGCCCAGGAAAGGCAGCACCGGGGACCCCCCCCTCCTCAACGGGGGATGCGGAGGGGGCCGGCAACGCTGAAACAGCGTGATGTCTCGCGGCCCTCCGATTCTGCACGCGAACCTAAACCACTCCATGCGAGCGCACGATCTACCTGAGCAGGCTCGCTTGGAGTTGGAGGTCGGGCTGGCCGTCATCGCCGAGCCGTATCCGTTGCGGGACCTGTGCTCCAGGTCCACGAATCCGGATCGGCAAGTAGCGATGACGTGGGGGGGGGGGGTGGACAGAGGTGCCCCGCCGTGTACGGTCGCCGGGCACGGACGGGGCTGGATGGCGGTCCAATGGGGAGACCTCCTCGTGGTGGGCTGCTACGCACAGTGGGCCAAATAGCAAGCCTAGCGACGAATAATTGAAAAATTGAATGCTGTTAGAATCGGAAATTTTTTATTTCTGCCGCGTCTCAGGTAGCCGGTGACTACATGCTTATCATAAAATAATGCCCTGGCACAAGGGTTTTCCCGTATACCTCACGAACTTGGAGCAAGAATGGCAATATTTTTCTGCCTGCGTCAGTATCTGTTTGTGCGTTCTGCTGTACATATCGGTGAATATATTCTTATTTTGTGTAGTTTCGAATAGTTTGGTAGAAATATTATCGCGAGGTAAGTAAACATGTCAACGTATTTTGTTTTAAAATTCTTTCCATAACTTCCGAGTAGCAGTAACTTCATTTTCATTACACATATTACAGCGATTCTAGTTTTACTGAGAATATAAAAGTCCCGCAATTCACAGATTTGCGTGGATCTGCCGTAATTATTGTTTCCTCTACTTCTGTTGTTCATCTGAATTTCTTTTTAACTAAAGTTAACTGCAAAGGTCTGCAAACAATTAATATGTTAGGGGGGAATGAGGCAATCGCGGTCAGTTGGCAATGGCGATGGCGGTCAGTATTGTTATTATAATACGTTATGTCCGAAATGTACAATTTCTTTTCCTTACGTTCCACGACATCATTCGCTATATTGTTGAACGATCTCGCCTTCGTCGTTGCTAAGCAACCAAGGAAAATTAGCCTTTTTGTGTTTTTAACATTGTCGATGTAATATTTAGTGTACACAACATAAGAGGAAAGTACTAATTCTGAAGCTTTTTTTACATTTCAAGATTACGTAAATATAGATATACTATCAAGGCAAATTCCCCTTATTAATTTGATTAATTTGAATTTTTCGTCGCTAGAAGTGTTACTTAGGACCACTGTGCTACGTGGCGCCGCGGTTCTCCCTCCCGGAGTTCGAAGACCGGCTGCTCCAGATGGGGGCATTTATCACCCCCAGAGGGCTCGGCCGGTCGTCCTGTTGGGAGATTTTAACGCCCACGCTATGGAGTGGGGCGCTCCCAGGACGGACTCTCGGGGCGAGGCACTGCTCGAGTGGGCGGAGGCGATGGGGTTTGTTTTGAAGAACCCCCATGCGGTCACGACGTACCGAGGCTCGCGGGGTGAGTCGGTTATCGACTTGATCTGGGTAAACCCCGCGGCCGCTGCTGTGACGTCGGACGGCTGGGTGGCAGAGGATCCAGAGCTAGGTTCAGATCACATGTATGTATGGCCACTTCTGCTGCCCCGCCTCCCCGTGTCCTTCGCGCCGGGCAGCCCCTGCGATGGGCGCTCAAACGCCTCTACGGTGGCGCGGTCCAGCTGGCGTCCTTCGTCGTCGCCTGGCCTCCGTTGCCGGGCGACGTCCTCGACGACCCCGTTGCCGGTGCCCTCTGGTTCCGTCGGACGATGCAGGCCGAGATCGCAAATCTCCGAGCGGTGAATCTGCTGGCTCGCCCCCGGTACACCAACGCCGGCCGAACGGATCCTCGGCGGGTGCCGGAGGACCGGCTCCAGGAGATGCGCTCCGCCTTTTCGGCGGCGCGCAGAGAATTCCGCTGAGCCATTGCCCGGGCCAAGGTTCGTCGCGACCCTCAACGAGGACCCTTGGGGGCGCCCGTACAGGGCCGTTTCTGTCAAGCTCAGCCCCTGGGGGCCCCCCGTTACGGAGGGCCTCGATCCCCGGTTCCTCACCGAGGTATCGTCGACGCTGTTTCCCCTCGCCCCGGTTCACGGGATGGGTGGCGCCGACGAGACAGGGGATCCTTGGTTGACAAGAGGCGTCAACACTTCCGACGCCCCGGGGTTCAGCGACGAGGAGCTCGGGCGGGTTTGGGCCTGCGCCATGAGCGCCCTTGGGGACGGACTCAAGCGGCTGTTCAACCCCGTATTGAGATCCGGGAAGTCCCCCCCCCCGCATGGAAGAAGCCCGCGGAGTCAAGGCGCAGGCCCGCTGTTGGACAAGGCGGGCAAGATGCTCGAACGCATCATAGTTGCCCGCCTCTGCGACCAACTTGGACGCGCGGCCCCGGATCTGTCCGACCGCCAGTTTGGCTTTAGGCGGCAGCGATCGACCATCGGCGGCATTCGGCTGGTGCGATCGCTGTCGAGCCGGGCGGCTGAAGGAGGCGGTGTGAGCGTGGCTGTGTCACTGGACATAGCCAATGCATTCAATACCGTCTCCTGGGCGGCGATCGAGCGGGCGCTATTGTATCACAGCGTCCCGCTCTACCTTCGCCACCTAACCTGGGACTACCTGCGCGGCCGGGTGGTCTCCTGCGTCGGCCGAGGCGGAGAGGGGGTGACTCATGTGCGCAGCGGTGTGCCACAGGGGTCCGCGCTAGGACCCTTACTTTGGAACCTGGCATATGACGCTGCGCTGCGGCTGGAAATGCCATCGCCAAGCGTTTCGCTCGTCTGTTACGCGGAAGACACGCTGGTGGTGGCATCCGGGCAGCGGTAGCAGGAGGCGATCAGGCCTCGCGGAAAAGGCACTACGACGCGTTGTTGCCGCGATCGGGACGCTCGGTCTGCGTGTCGCCTTCGAGAAAACGGAGGCGATGTGGCTCGCGGACAGGGTTGGGAGCGGTGTTCCCATCAGAGCGTCCCTGAGGATCGGAGATGCCTGCATCAGGGTCGGCCGATCGATGAAGTATCTCGGATTGACCCTGGACACCTTTTTTTTTTTTAACGAGGGGGGAAAATGCAATTACGCATACCCCGGCTATTTCCGGGGTTATGGGGGACTCAGAGGTGCAAAGATACCCATTAAAAAACCCCCCTCTACCACCACCTAACCATTGCCAGCCACAGGGACCCGGGACTTGAAGTACTACTTCGGGCCCCCTAACGCTGGCCCGCCTCCCGTATAGTTACTAAGTTAAATAAATAAATAAATAAATAAATAGATAAAAACTTAGATAAAAAAAAACATAGATAAAAACATAGATAAATTAGTAACTTGGGTCAAAACCGTACGGGAGTCACTCATAAATAATACATAAATAACTCTTACACAACCCACATGCGCCCCGTCAAATAAATAAATAAGCTAAATAAATAAATAAATAATAAATAGCCGACGCGCATGCGTGCCCCACATCCACTTTGGCTACTTCCTGCCTCCTTTCGCAGGTCCAGGTCGGGGTCTGGTGCTTTCTTCACCTCCTCTTCCTTTTCCTTGCCAGCCTCTTAGTGTCGGCCGCCTTCCTGGCCGCCTCCGCCCTAAGCCGCTCCTTTCTTTCGACCCGCGCTTTCTTCTCCTCCGCCACCTCCTCTTGCATCCGGGCATCCATGACCTTCTTTGCGAAGGCCGTGAAATATGCCCACCTTTCTTCTGTTACAGTGGCCTCGCTAATGAGATTTTCCGCCGTTATCTGTGTGCCCAAAGCCTCCCATAACTCTTCCCTCTCTGCTCCGTGCCTCTTGCAGGACGTCAGGACGTGCTCCGCGTCATCAACGACCCCACACACGTGGCAAAGGTCGCTGCTCGCCTTCCTGATCCATGCCTTAAAGGCCGCAAATACACCATGTCTCGTTAGCAATTGCATGGTAGAATAATCCATGGTGGCTCTCTCCCGGCCCCCTGTAGTGAACGTGTCCGCTCGAGCCACCAATCTCCTCGTCCACGCCCCCGCTTTACTGGCCTCCCATTCCGCCTGCCAGTCCGTGGTTGCCCTTTCCATGGCCTCTTTACCACATAGCCGCTCCCTTGCCTTGAGGGCCTCCGGATTCGTGGCTAGTTCCGGGTTTTCCCGATCCGCCTTCTTCGCCAAAAAGGTCTCCCTCATGGCCCTAACCTTGTACTTCAGCGGCATGACCCCCGCCAGGGTACACAGTGCCATGAAGGAGACCGTCCTGTATGCCGTGGTGGTCCGGCTAAGCGCCGATCTCTGCGCTCTTCTAATTATATCGGCGCACGCGTTCTTTTCCAGCGCCGGTGCCCAAGCTGGGGCCGCATACGTCATTATTGACTCCCATACCCGATAGTACAGGAGCCTGACCCTCCTGGACGGGCCCCTCGCGTTGGGGAGCAGGGCCGATAGGGCCCCCATCACCCTCTCGGCCTTTGCCGACACCTTCTCTAGATGGGGTCTGAAGCTGCAGAGGTTGTCCAGTGCCACCCCGAGGTAGTTTACCACCTTGGCTGTCGTGATACTTGTACCTAACACCCTCAGATCCATAATCTTCTGTATCCTCCTCCCCGTGAGGAAGATAATCTCTGTTTTTTCTGTGGCTATCTTGAGGCCCTTTTTTCCGAACCACCTCTCCATTGTTCCCATGGCCTTTGCCAATGTCGTGCTGCTTACTATCCTTCGCAGAGATCAGGAGGGCCAGATCGTCCGCGTAGGCCACCGCGGCCACGTTCTTTATGGCATTCAGCTCCCGGAGCACCCCATCGTAGACAATGTTCCATAACATGGGACCCAGCACCGAGCCCTGCGGGACCCCGGCCGTGACCACTATTTCGACAATGCCCTGCGGGGTGTGCACCACCGCCCTCATATCCTTAAAGTACGCGGTCATCACATCTAACACCTGGGTGGACGCCCCCCGTCTCTCAAGTTCCCCCATAATTAACGGCCATCTAGTGGTGTTGAAGGCGTTCTTAACGTCGACCGTGACCAGGGTGCATATTCTTCGTCTCGCCTTGCAGGCCTCCGCGAAAGACGCCACCGCCGTAATCGCATCTACTGTCCCCCGTCCTCTGCGGAATCCGTACTGCGCCACATGAAAGGGGTCTTTCCCTATTTCCGCTTCGATTATCGATTTAATGGCATACTCCCACGCTTTACTCAGCGCCGGGAGTATGCTTATAGGGCGATACGAGCCCGGTTTAAGGGGGTCCTTCCCAGGTTTAGGGATTAGGACCACCCTTGCCGTCTTCCAATTCGTTGGTATAGCCCCCCTTCTCAGTGTATCTTTCACTACCATGCGGAAGTGCTCCGGCCTCGCCCCCATTAAGCCCACCATGAGCTCGGCCGGGACTCTGTCCAAGCCCGGGGCCTTCTTGGGCTTTACCTTGGTCAATGCATCCCTTGCTATTTCGGAGGTCACCCGGTCCATGGGACTCTGCATTCCCGCGGCACACCAGCTCTGTATCGTGACTCTTCTGCGGGGCCACGGTTCCTCCGGTCCCGAAATGAACAAGTGGGCCAGGATCCCCCGGATCTGTTCCGGGCTCATTAGCCTCCTGGGCCCGTTCCCCCTAATCCTCGCCATTACTGCCAGGTATGGCTTGCCCCGCGGGTCCCTGTCCACCAGCGACCTTAGTTCCTGCCACTTTCCCTCCTTGGACCTCCAGATCAGAATCTGTACTTTCCTGTACGAGGTCCTGTATGTCTCCCAGGCCTCCTTCGTGTCCATGGCCCCTTTCTTCCTCTTCCTCTGATGGACCCTACTTGCGTGGTGCATTTCAGCCCTCGCCTCCGCGATCTCTTTGGTCCACCAGAAATTGGGTTTCCTGGACCCTCGCGGTAGCCTCTTTCCTTTCAGTTTTGTAGCGGCCACCTCCTCCATCAGCCTCTGGACCAACTCGGCCACTGACTCTTCTTCGGCCCCTTCCGACCCCACTGCGGTCGGTAGGTCCCCGGCGCGAGCCACATATTCTTCAATGACCTCCTTCACGTCCATATCTTTAGTAGAATACGGGATCCAGGGAGCCGGTGGGTTCCTGGGGGTCTTGAGACCCACTGTATGTAAGACGTATCTATGGTCCGACTCCGAATTCCGGGTCAGGACCTGGGTCTTAATTTTATTCGCTGTCGGCCTATCTGCCGACAGCACGTCAATGATTGATGTTCCCTTGTACCTACTACGAAAGGTGTAGTTCGTTCTTAGCCTTATCGGGACCAGGCCATGTCTCTCGCAGAGTCCCACACAGATCTGGCCCCGAGCGTCCGATTTCCGCCCCCCCCCCCCCCAGGCCGGGAACTTGGCGTTACGATCCCCTGCCAGGATTAATCCCTTCGCTGGAGCCCTGAGTTCCGCTAGGATAGAGTCCAGTTCGTCTCTGTATTCCTTAAAATCCTTCTTCCTATTGGGGGAGCAATAGCAGCTAACTATGATGATGCTGCTTACCTCTACTGCCACAATGCCCCCCGTCGCCACCACGGGGGTTAGGGACGCGAAACGGCCCCTGAATCCCGTAATCCAGATCGACGCATCCCCTGCTGCATCATTTGACCATTCCGGGAGCTGGCGGAAAGGCTCCGAGATAATCACCGCGTCCACATTTAGGTCACACGCTTCTTGGATCATAAGATCCTGCGCTAACCTAGTCCTATTAAGGTTGATCTGAAGGATCCTAAATTGGGGCATTCAACGAGGCAGGAACTCTTCGGCCCTCCGCCGCCGGGATCCTCCTATTGCTGGGGCACGCGAGCGAGGCCGTCACGTGCGCGGTCCTAGCCCCCTGAATCCCCTGTCCCTCGCATACCATGCATCTAGGCGGGTTGGTACAGTTCTTAATTATGTGTCCTTTATCGCCACACCTCCTACACCTCTCCTGACCCTCTTCTACATTGGGGCACTCCTTCGCCACGTGGCCTAAGAGATGACACCTGAAACACCTCACAATCTTCGGCATCACCCTGAGCCTAGCCATCGTGAAGCCCGACCGGAATTTACGTCCCTCGACTCCTCCCCTGAGGGCATTCGTACTCATTTCCACCATGGCCATCTTTGTCCCGCCCATGGTCATTCTCATGTATTTGAGGGTGAGCTCCTCCGGTTCCAATTTAAGGGTCCCCCTCATGTCTTCCAGCAGTTCGGGGCCCTCGACAAGTGGGCAGATATCCCTTATCTCCACAGTGGTCTTATCCTGGAGGAGGACAATCTCATTTGTCCCTCCTACCAGCTTTCTTAGATTCTTTGCTGTGGAGCCTGCCCCCACGGCCTTTTCCAATTCAATCAGGAGATGCCCCACTCTTGTCTTCCTGACCGCCTTCACCCCTTTCAAAGCTTCACGCCCCTTAGTAACCACCTCCCTATATGTTTCCATATAATTCAGTGGAGGGGTTACTTTCACCATAACGGCCTCCGGCCTCTTCCTTGGGGGGCCCGCACTCGCGGGGTTCCTCTTCAGGGGGCCGGGGGACGCCTGCTGCTGTTGTAGCTGTCATGAACGTTGTTGGGGTACGGGGGACTTTCCTCTTAGGGACTGCTTTGTTTGTTGCTGTCGGTGCTGGGGTGACTGTCCCTGCCCCTGACTCTGCCTCTGTTGTTGCGGGACTTGCTTCTGACGCCTTACCTCCTGCAACCTGGTCGCTCTCCTCTCCCTCCTAAGCTGTCCCTTCGTAGGGGGGGGGTATCACGGGGGGTCACCAGTGTCGCCTGTGCCAGGGAGGGCTTTTCCCTAGCGACTACCTCCGCGTATCCAGGAACCGGTTTCTGGTGCTGCCGTTGTTGTTGCTGTTGCCGCTGTAGATGCCGTTGCTTATGCTGGTGTTGACCTGCCTTCCAGGCCACCTCGGGCACCAATGAGACCGCAGTTTCCACTCTTTCTACGGGAGGATCCTGTTCATCCAGGGCCCCCTCTGCCCAGAGCCTCCTCTTCGCATCTGCCTCGCCTTCCTGATTAGGACTACGTCCCCTCTTCTTACTGGCCCTACCCGCCATCTCTCCTTCCTGTGACCCCGGGCTGTAATGGACGGGGGGCGGGGGGGGGCAGCTGCAGTTACCCTCCGTCATGGGTAGGGGAGGCCGCTGCTGCTGCTGCTCCGTCTGGGTCCCCCAGTCCCTGGTCTCCTTCCTAGCGGCGCTCGGCACGTCCAGCGAGAGGGGGAGAGGGGGAGAAGGGGGTCGGTATTCGTACCCCGCCCCACCCCTCTCTTCTTCTTCGGATCCACTTGTTCCACCTGATGATGGATTGCGTGGCCAGAGCCTCCGCTACCACCACTGAGGCCTCCTCGCAACCATTGGCCGCTCTTTCTGCCAAGTCCACCCGCTGGACTCCCCGGGGGTCGGACGCCACCAGCTCCTTGCATACCACCGACAACCCGTTAATCAGCTCCGCCATCCTAGCTAACAGCCTGGCCAGCTTCACCTCCGGGGCCTCCCGGGTACTCCCGCCCGTTTCAGTGCCTGTTCCTCTCTCCCTTCCTGGTGGGAGCGGGGGGACCGCTGGGACTAGGAATTTCTCCATGCCCCCGATTCCGGGAGATACCGCCGCGCTCCTCTGAATTTCGGCGATCCGAGTCATCGAGCTTGATCTCAATCTCGCCTTTCCCTTGGGTTTGGGCTTAGAGATAGGGGTTATGGAGACCGAAGGATTCATCCTCCTTACCTCCTCCAGCAGCCTCCCCCTATCCTCCTTGTCTCGTCCCTGGCGCTCCTTCTCGGGGTCCTTCTGCGTCGTCAACGACGGTGAGGGGGGGGGGGGGTCCTCTGCAGCGCTTTGCCCTTAAATATCTTCTCCACCCCCGGGGACTCCGGGATGACCTCCGGTTCCTGATCAAGATTTATAGTCATCCTGCCCCCCTTACAGAGCGGGGATTCTGACTCCCTTAATGAGGAGGCATTCCCGCCCATCAGCCTTTTCCCACTTTTGTACCTCGTCAATCCAATCCATATCCGACTCATTGTCCTTTTGCGTTAAGCCTGTTCCAGCAGCTGTGGCTTTTTCCAAGGTGTGACATTCATCACCCTCGGTGGCCCCGCCCCGCTGCTTCAGGTCGAGGCCATCAGATTTATTTCTTAAAACGCACGTGGCGCTGACCGTTCCGTGGCGAGTATGGGTTTTGCCTCCCACAAGTATTTTTTCATCCGAGGCTTTACTTGTGTTTGACATAATTCTTGGGGGGGGGGGTGCTACCTTGCGGCGACGTGGTAGCTGCCAATCTCCTAACTTCATCTATAGTTCTTCCCCTGCCCGACGCATACGTCTCCCCAGGGGATAAAAATCAACGGGGAAGTCGATCGGGGACCTCTACGTGCCTATCTATCGGCTTCCCAAGGTTGTCAGTTCGACGGGTCCACCTGGTGTTCTGGTAGTCCCTTTTCGCCTTCTCTCAGCTCCCTTTCCTCCTCCTTCCTAACCCTGCTACGTCCCGCTGTATGTCTATCCGACATTACTTCTGCATTTAGTAGTAGGCATCAGGTAAGTATTCGCAGCTATCAATCAATTCCCCTTATCCAGGCCAGCTACCCAGCTTGCCCTTCCCTTGGGTTCCACGATGTTCTCAGATCAATCACTGGCAGACAGCAGACACGCACATAAACAAACAAACAACAACAGACAACAAACAAACAAACAAACAATGACAACCACAACCCCGTTGTCTGACAGATTTAATAACAGCAATCTCATGTCATTAGGAGAATTACCGATGAAGAAACCTGTGCTTTCTCCCTTTGCTTTCAACCACCTTCCTCATATAGGCAGGAAGGCGGTATCTGTGGCCACAAAGGGGGGACCCTGGACACCTACTGGCGGTTTACGCGCCATTTCAAGGCCCTGGGCCCCCGTTTGGGGCCCCACGAGGACGTTCGGCGACTGTACATAGCGGTCGTCCGGTCCATGACGCTGTACGGCGCCCCGATATGAGCCAGCTACCTGGAGGACTGTCGCTTCGGGCGGGAGCTCTTGGCTAGAGTTCACCGTCGCGCGGTCCTCCGAGCCGTGCGGGCCTATCGCACGGTGTCACACGCCGAACTGTCCGCGCTGCCCCCCCCCCCCCCCGTTTTATCTACTCATGGCGATGGAGGCGGAAGTTTATTCCACCGTCCGAGTTCTCCGCGAGGCGGGGGACTCACCGGCTGACGGGCACTTGGTGGCGCGGGGTCAGGCCCGGCAACGCATGGAGGCCAAGTGGTTGGACTGGCTGTCCCACCCGGAGCATCGGGAGGGTCGCGTTGTCGGGGCGCTGCTGCCCATTCTGGACGAATGGGTGGGGCGTAGGTACGGCAGGCTTCCCTTCCGCCTGACACAGATGATGACCGGAGTCGGATGCTTCGGGGACTATCCGTGTCATATCGGGCGGGAGGCGACGTCGCGGTGTCACAGCTGCGCCTCGGGCGACGAGGACTCGGTGGAGCACACCCTGGGCCGATGCGGGAGTGGCTCGACGACCGCCGGGTCCTCGAGGTGCAGCTGGGCCCTGATATCTCGCTGCCGACGGTTGTACGTCGGATGGCGAGGGACGGGGAGTGCTGGGCCGCTGTCTCCCTCTTCTCGGAGCTTGTGATGCTCGAGAAGGAGGAGGCGGAGCGGGACCGTGAGATAGCGGGATCATCCGTCCCGTCTCGCGGCCCCCAGACGGCACGCTGGTAGGAGGCGGCAGGGATGACCCGGAGCCGGGGGTAGCCGCGCGGCGACTTAGCTATTCTAGGTCGCCCCGCTCCCACGGTGGCTCCGGGCCGCGCCGCGATTTTTCCCCTTCCGCGGGGAAAGGGAGGGGTTGTGTGTTTTTTTAGGGAGGGTGTTCGGCAAACCCCGCGTGGTGCGTCGTCCTGACCGCCCCCCCCCCCTGTGAGAGAGGGGGTTGCGAGCGGACAGGAAAGGTGTAGGAGTGAGGTGGCCCCGTTGGAGGGCCACCGTTCCCACAGCAATACTTGCAGAAGCTTTGGAAATCGACGAGCAACTCGTGAATAACATTGCTACAATACTGTCGCTCTTTGTTTCGGCAAAATCATCTCTCTCTCTCTATTTCTCTCTCTCTTTCCACATCAGCCGCTAGAAACCTGGATCAGCTGATGAACCTTGTATTTACTTTTCGCAATCATACCTACATACATACATACTGTTCACCACCATATCTCACTTACATTCACATACACACTCTCACTCTCGTGACCGACCCGAGCGCTCGGTTATACACAGTAGTAATCTCTCGTGTCTCGAGCTGATGAGCATCTTTTGTATCACCTCATTATTAATTCTCTCTTTCTCAATAAATCGCACAATTCTCAACATTTTTTTAGTTCTCTCGATACACTCTTCAAATGTAAAAAGCCATTAAAGCTAAATGAACTCGAGGAATTCTGCTGGGAGACATATTGTCTTCATTATAAATTATTTCCGTGGGCTCGAATGAGTCCTACCTTACCCAAATTATTAAAACATGGTTGCGAAGTAGCAAGACAGTTTCCACTACCAATAGCGTACTATTCAGAAGATGCAAATGAATCCTGGCATAAACTATATACGAGAAATATGATACTGCATTCACGACAAAATAGTCGAAGGAATAGAATGCTTAGACGTTTTTAATCGAGCAATATACTTAACCGACCCCAAAATTTCAATTATATTAATAACAAAATCGATTAAAGTTGTACAAACAAAATAATGTGTCACCAGAAATTAAAAAATTCTGTTTAATCATTTCTACAATTTTTGTTAATTCAAATAAATCACAGCGTCGTGACGACGGCACTGGCAAACCGGCGAGCCGTGACGACTTCCCCTCGCGTCTCGCGCGGATTCACGGGTGGATCGAGTAGCTCGGGTCCCGCGGGCTGCGAGGAGGGACTCCGTTCGGCCGATTAGGCGGGTGCCGAACCGCACGTTCGCGCTCTTCCTGTTCGACAAGTAAACGTGTTTGGGAAATAGTTTTGTGAGTGCTGGTAGGATTTTGAGGTTAAGGTCGACGGTGAAAAGGTGCACACTCAATTACAGCGATTAAAAGAGAATGAGGTCTTTATTATAAAAGGTGCACAAACGGTTTAGCCGTGATGCACATTAACGGTTAAATGAGCCTCCGAACACTCTATCGTACAATGATTAAACATGTATCAAACACGTGAACACGCGAACACGCACCATCGCGAATACACAGTCAACGACTTTATACGCGCAATTAGTGTCGTGAACTCCGTGACTGAGTCAATAAATGAATGCACAATCAATCACCTGTCCTTACACTGAACACCTCAGCGAGCGTGATTCTAGTTGCAGAACAAGGCTTGAGCACTATAATAATCGCGGTTTGCTAAGAAAATGAACTACGAGCAACACGTGTGATCTGAACAAGAAGAAGGATCCAAGTCGAAAGATCACTTCCGTTACGGCGTCGTCTCGAACGTTCTCGAGTATCGATCGACGTGGGGAGATCTCATTGGTTGATTGATTGTGCATCCGCGAGCGTTACATTTAAACGCGAGAACAAAGGTGAAAGAGCAAAGGAGAAAGGACTTCCGTCCGCGCGTCGCATCGATTCCTCTGGAGCATCGATGAGGCGCGCTGATTGGCTGATCGATCGGTGCTGATTGGTGGATCGATCGTCACTGATTGGCGGAACGCTCGTCAGTCCTTCGCGTGGTCTGCTGACCAGGAGGTGCTGCGGTGAGTGTAAGCGTTGAGGTTTTGGGAACTTGTGCATTCCCAAACAGAATGCTTGCTGCATATTTGTTTGCTACCTAACGGTTCGCTAGATCGTCGAATTTCCATCGCATGTTGGTATGGAAACAATTTTGGGGGATAGATAGGATCTAAAAAAAAATTTCGGGGGGGGGTGGGCCAAGGTTATTCCTTTCCTCTGAAAAATTTCCGGCGGTGGGCCAGGTCTGGAGAGGTCTCCGCGGCGCCTCGGCCCGGATTGATCCCCTCCACGGTTACGGCTTCCCCCACTCCGCGGCTCATGCACGCGCAGCCAATCTCCCACTCCACGCTCCCCCCGCGCCCAGAGTTCTCCGCACCGCACTCCCCCCGCGCCCGGAGTTCTCCGCACCCCACTCCCCCGCGGTCCCCTCAGAGGACCAGCATTAGAATCCCCCTTGTCTTACTACGCGCTAGCACAATCGGATATTCCCTATTCGGTGTCTCAAAGTTTTCCGGAGACGATTCTGCGCTTGAATCGTCGTTCTTCCTAATGTTTAGTTTTAACGGCGGCGGTCGAAGTGTTTGTCGGGACGGTCTTGGATGGTCTATAGAAGATGGAAGATCTAGTTCTTCTCGAACGAAGGTTAAGTTTTTATTGAAAAACGATTCGAATGATCTCGACAAGCTTCTTTGACCGGGGAGTTTGAATTGATTCGCGCGTTCGTCTTTTATATACATGCGTGTACCGTTTCTGGATTTCTTTAGGACCTCTGGTTTACAATATTTACGCTCGCGTTTTCTGTTCCGGACTCGGTATGCCTTTCGTTTACTCAAAAGGCTGCTCGCAACCACATGTCGTCGGCTCGGTCGGACATCCTCTCGTACGTGAACTAACGGCGGTGATAAGATGAAACTGGACCCAGCAAGGTCGATCTGTACAGCTGTTCGCTGCGTGCTCCGACGGCTGCCTTCCCTCGTACGGCTCTCCGTCCGTCCTTCAGGTGCGGCTCCTACACGTTCCTCGGTCTCCAGTTTCAGCCTATGTGATTGCGGTGGTCCAATAATCTTGTCAGAGAGAGTTCAATCTCAGACGATGTCGATTAATCGGTTGCGTCAAGGCTCGGTAAAACTTTTACGATGCAGATCCCACTGCTGCCACCAATTTTGTTGTGCCCTGCGTGATGGCTCGTAAGGCTGGTACAAGATCTGGCGTAATCGTGGGTGTTTAAACTATTGCCTTGGGAAGGCGGTGTGGATCGCCGCTGGTGTGACCAGGGAAGGGATACACTTCAACGATTCACTGATCTCTTCTTTATTCCGCTCGTGGGCGTCGTTTACAACAAGGACGAGCACACCACAACAAGACAATACGAGAAAACACGACTCACAAAACACGAATTGTCTGATATGTACAACTATGTACAATGCGCTGGGCGCATTGGCTCGAAGGGCCGTTTCAGGCAGACTCTTTAAACTCGTGGGTCGCCGGGCGACAAAAGATTTGAAAGATCGTGCGTGCGAGAGCGTGTTGATAGAAACGAGGTGTTCGAGGAACTAACGGTCGAATTCCCGGAAGGCGGACGCTCGAGCCGTGCAAAAACTGGCGTCACCATGTTTACACGCTCTCGCACGCACATTTAAATTGCCGCGACGCAGCGCGTTACATCACGGCCGCAACAGTGGGTTCGGGAGTGATTAAAGGATGAGAATCCACCGGGTGAACTACACCATATGTGTTTAAACTCAAAGACAAAGTCTTTATTCAGAAACAACTAAAACTAGACTGAGGTGTACTAGTAGGTTTTTAGCCGTGTTACCCGGTCGAGGGTCGGATCTCGAGTCTGTCGATTTGCGGAGGCAAATCGGTTTTTGTTTCGTTATTGGGCGTGGTGTTGTGGCAGGCGCCTGGGTCGAGATTCTCCCTGAGAATCTCGCGGTGTTCCTTAGTCGTCGTTCGCTGTTGTCGTCCGACGGGCTCCAAATACTCGGGTGAAGGTGCCGGGACGGGTATACTCGGTCGGAAACCGAGGGTAGTAGGATTCTTGGCCGGTTAAAGAGTGAGGACTCACCGTAGGGCTAAACAAGATTTATTCTGTCTCGATCTGGGTGGCACGGACACTGTGACAATCACGCGTGAGTCTCGTATAGAGTCTGATACAAGGTCTGAGCTCGCATTGCTCGTACATCGTTCTTATACTCTAATCGGGGTGAAGCGGGGACCATCGGGGTCTCCGTCTTTGGCCCGCTTTTGGGTGTTTCATCATAAGCTGACGGTTCTCGGTATGCTTCCAAAATCCCTTACGCAGTTGTGCCGGATTTCGGCCGTTCGATTGTAACAATCGGAATGTGTCGCAGTGTCGTTACGCTTAGGTGTCGGTTGGGTTACAACAAAGCGATTATTATCCTCGTCGGCTAGCTGCAGGTCTGATGTATCGACAGTGGGCTTACAGGTTTTGCGAGGGAATTCCCGTCCCATCCAACTTACGAGGGCCGGGTTGACTTGCGGGGCGGCCTGGTTATCATCAAGCAAGCTAGAGGGCGCTGCATTAGTTATGTTGCGCCGATGCTGGCCGAAGTGAGGGCGAGGGGGTGAAGCGGGGCGGGGGGTACCGCACCAATGGCGAGGGGGTGAGGCGGGGGAAGGGGAATGGTTACGCGTTCCCGGCGGCGCGAAAATTCAAAGCGACCAGCCACCCTGTTTCACCCCAAGGTCAGATCGAGCCCGTTATAGCAGCGAACGATTCGCGACGTTCGAATTTGAAGCGAGAGGGAGGCACGATATAAATCTGTCTCTCTCTCTCTCTCTCTCTCTCTCTCTCTTTCAGTCTGTAGACAAAACATAGGTAGGTATGTAGATATTACGCGTAGAAGATGCATGTCGAAACCTGCATAGTCCTCGCGTGACCACCATGGCAAAACATATTGTTTGTTATTATGATCGAAAGTCCACTTCCGAGAATAATGCGCAGTGTCTTCGCGCATTCTCAGAACTGCGAAAATTCAAAGTGTTCCTATCGCTCGAAGGCTAGATGATGCACGCGATAGCCGCGTCGCAGCCACGCAATTCGCATGCGCAGATGCTGTAATTGAAACCATGTCTGCCGCGCGAACCTGAGACAAAACAGAGAGAGAGATACTGCTCCAACGCCTGGGTTCGCCTGAGCAAATACGTGTGCATCGTCAGTACGTTGGTTGCGCATTTGCAAAAGTATGAGTAATACAGTATAATTCATATCACGGTAAGGGTATACGTGCGAGTATATAAGACAGTGAGCCGAGTCGTCGTTAAGTCAAGATCGAAAACAGCGTGTGACAGAACACACATCGATCCGCGAGTCATCGTTAAGTGAAGATCGGGAACAACAACGTGATACGAACAAGTATATTTCGCGAAGAAAACATGGAAGTATTTAAGATCGCGTTTGTGGTGTCTTCTCGGATATCAGGACTTTTGAGGACCGACGCGGAATTCTGCAACTGGGTGGGCAGATGTGACCAGACAATACGTCTCATCGTTGAGTATCAGCAAGGTGGACGCGTTGGGTTGGGTTACAACACCCCCCCCCCCCCCCGTTGAGGAAAGGATGCTTAGGGGAATTTTCGCTAACTTGCGTACGAAATTTCCCGGTACCCTACAGTGTCTCAACTACTACGGCATAGTCGTGGTTCGCGGCGGCCTCTCTGGTATCTTTTGGCGCAGTTGGTTGTCGCGTGCTAACAAATAGATGACGAGTATGATAGTTATTATTTGTACCATAGTCGTCGTCGTCGGGTGTACAATTTGCCAAGTCGTTAATCCTGGTTGATGGTTGTTAGTGTCGTCGGTTAGATCGCTTTCTACCTCATTGAGTGGATTATATAATGCGGAACATTCGGAAGAATTTTTTAAAAGCTTATCTAGCTGAAAACGCGTCAGGGGGTGCGCTAGTTCGCCCCGTTGCGTCTCGTTTATTGCCGCAGTAATGTCGTATCGCGGTGCCGTCGTTTGTTCGATATCCTGGCTATACGCAGTTTTTCGCTTTCTTAGTACTACGTCCTTACTTCGGACATTACAATTTCCTGTAACTTTTAAAATTCCTGACCTATCTATTATAACGCGTTCGAGATGTCGTTCGTCGCATTGGATAGTCAGCGTCTCAGGTTGGCGCGCTGCGAAAATCCATGTGTGCACGCGCGAGGTGCCTATCCACATCGTGTGGTTTACCGCGATGTGTTTTATTTCGCAGTTTTGCAGAAATTCTATTGTTTATATTGTGCGCGATCATTGGTTGTTCGCAGTAGTATTGCGCGGCTACCCGTTTACATCCTTTTAATTCATCGTGATCAGTGAGCACATACTGATTGCTGTTCGCATCGATGACGAGTATCGGTGTTCTTACGACTAATAACGCGTACGTGCTGTCGTGGATCGGAGCTGGAGTTGCCTCGATCACTGTGAACGTTAGTGAAGAGATTAATGGTACTGTTATTACTGCTATCAATCTGTATCTATCGAAATACGCGGTGACTGATGACAATTTCTCGATCACGTTGGTGTTGTTACGTGAGGGCATTAATTTTAAAGCGACCGAGCGGTTGAGCCTACTTTTCTCACGCAACGCATAACGAATTTAAAGGGATTGTTGTAATTTTGACATAAACAGAGTTATGAAGCAAAAATCAGGATTGTTTTGGGGTACGGCTTTCGTCTACAACCTATACAGGTTGCCCAATCAGGATGTGGTACTTTGGATAGACTGGTTCGAAACAAAATGAGACGGATTTATATAAAATTTACCATGTATTACAAAATAAGACTACACGATTGCGGTGGTGTAGAACTTTAATAAAGTTCGGTTTGGTTGCGGAGGTTACAAGTACATGTTGACGACAGACGAAGCACAATAATTGATCGGCAATAATTAATCGAGGGAAAATCCCGTAACTTAGTAAATGGTTAGATCAATTATCGCGCGAACGTTTTATTTCATACATTTAAAGGTAATTTTGAACGGTAATGTGGTCGGCGTTCCCAATAAGATGATTGGAAGTAATGTACAAAGGCGGTGACCGCGGAAGGGAATGTGACAAATTAATCGAGGGATGATTCCTGCAACTCACTATTAGGGTTGGATTAATTGTCGTTTTCGTAGAATATCATACCTTAAATCACTCACAATTAGATTTTTGAAGGCTTACCATCTCCCTCTCCCTCTCCCTCTCCCTCTCCCTCTCCCTCTCCCTCTCCCTCTCCCTCTCCCTCTCCCTCTCCCTCTCCCTCTCCATCTCCCTCTCCCTCTCCCTCTCCCTCTCCCTCTCCCTCTCCCTCCCCCTCTCCCTCTCCCTCTCCCTCTCCCTCTCCCTCTCCCTCTCCCTCTCCCTCTCCCTCTCCCTCTCCCTCTCCCTCTCCCTCTCCCTCTCCCTCTCCCTCTCCCTCTCCCTCTCCCTCTCCCTCTCCCTCTCCACCTCCCTGTCTCTCTCTCTCTCTCTCTCTGAGAGTGGACGTGGTGAACATCGCTCCGTAAATGTAGTGCATTTTATGTGGTAAAAGTGTGAGAGAAAATTATAATAAGTGGTGGGACTATAGAACTATAGGCAAGGATCAAATATACAAGTTATCGGTCGGGGAGGTGCTAATTTTTTGGACGTTTCATCAATGTATTTACTGTGCAAGGAAAGTTGACACGCGACAGGCAGACATTAGCATTGACGTGGCACGTAGCATTGTCACGGTAGTGGGAACCTGTTGATAATATCGGCGGCAGCCGATAATTATCGACATGGATGATGAAGATGTCGAATATCGATGTTCGGCATGTAAGAAGGCAATAAGAAGTCAGGTCGTGACATGTAAATCGTGCGTTAAACTTTTTTATCATCCAGGCTGTGCGAGTAAGCATAAAATTTATGATCGAAACAATGAGTATGTGACATGTCCAGGCCCGTATGAGAAGTTTGTCGTGGAAAGTGAAAAAGTACTGTCATCGGCAGGAGGTAGCAGAGATTGACTGGGATCTACAGGATGCATAGGTGGACCCAAAGATTTTGATGCAAAAATAGATTGGCCTGTAAGAACTGTTCAAGAAATGAAAGACGCAACAGCAGGAAAGAGTGAAATAAAAGTGATGATCAAGGAGATTGTGCAAGAGGAACTCGAGGCTGTTAAGCGTGACTTGGATGACTTGCGTAAAATGATACAGAAAGGAATGCATAGTTCAGCGAAAGGGGGGCACAATAGTTACAGCGAAATAGTTAAGAAGAAGAAGGAAAATATTATTATCATCAAACCAAAGAACCAGCAGGAAAGCGAGACCACTAAGAAAGTAATAAAAGACAAAGTGGATATAAAGAAGATGTCAATGGGGATAACAAGGCTAAGAAAAGGAAGAGAAGGAACGGTAATCCTAGGCTGTGAAACGGAAGAAGAAATGGTAAATTTAAATGTTACAATGTAATCCAAGCTTGGTGAAAATTATAATATCACGGAGTCGATGCAGATCAAACCGAAAATAAAAATTATAAATATCGATGGAGAAGAAATGGAACTGGGTGATGAGGAGTTAATACATACAATCGGCAAACAAAATAATATGGATGGATTCCATATAAGAATAGTAAAAAGGATAATGCAGAAGAAAGGTAAAGAGAAGAGCCAACTGAAAAGTAAGGAAAATGGATCTATAATAATCGAAGTAGATGAAGAAACACATGATTTGATAATAAAAAAAGAAAAATTAAATATAGGAAGGAAAAAATGTCTGGCCTTCAAACACTACAGCGTTAAGAGATGTTTTAAATGCTGGAGATTCTATCACATTGCGAAAAACTGTACCCGAGAGGAAACATGTCATAAGTGTGCAGGAAAACACAAGGTGACCGAATGTACAGCGAAGGATAATAAGTGTGTTAATTGTGTGTTTAAAAATAAAACATACAATCTGAAATTAAATGACGAACATGATGCTCTTAATCCGGAGTGTCCGTCATATAAAAGAGCTATCGAGGAGGAGAAGAGGAGAGCTGGATGGGATGGCACTAAGAAATAGTAACAACAGAAGGAAGAGGAACAAATACTGTATACAAACGCCCAAAGTTTGATGGCACACAAAGATGAAATACAGCATCATGTTATGAAGAAAATAAATCCTGCGATCATAGCGTTATCAGAGACTAGGTTAATTGCTGACATCGAGGATAGTGAAGTAACTATACCGGGTTACAATGTGATTAGATGCGATGCGGAAAATAGGAATACCTGGGGGGGGGGGGGTTGCTTTGTATATGCGAGAGGAGGTCAATTACGAAATAGTATTACTGAAAAAGATAAATAGGAACTGCTGGGGCGTTGCGATAAAAGTAGAACTTGAAATGTATAAAGGAGTGATAATGGTAGTGTACCACTCACCGAGTGCGTCACATGGCGATTTTATAGGATACCTAGAGGAAGTAGTTGAAGAGCTAACGATAAAAGAAGAGTGTATGTTAGTAGGAGACTTTAATATGGACTGTAGGACGGATTCATTTTATACAAATAAGCTCTTAGCAACTATGCAGAGTCTAGGCATGAAACAATATGTTAACCTTTATGTCAACAGCAACATACCCGGGTATATTTTGCGTTTTCAAATCGCTATATCTTGGAAACTAGCAATCGGATCGACCTGAAATTTCATGATATCCTCAGCAAAAGTGTTTTACACCATATTCCCAAGTCGGAGTGGGATTGGACAATCTGGACCATAGTTATGGCCATTTTTCGATTTCTACCTCTTACGTCTACAGCTGCATACCCGGGTATGTATATGAAAACGCATGCAAATATGTTGATATAATTGAAAAGTAAACTTTATTTTTCATCAAATTCTTAAATTAGTACAAGAATATAATGATAATATAATAAAATAATACATATAAAATAAAAAATTATGAATAAATTGGAAATTATTAAGTTTTTAGCTACATCTATTGCATTGCGGCATCTTAGTAGATGTTCGCCTCCGATTGTTTTGGGTTTTGGATATGTTTTAGAGGACAGAAGAATAAGATATACGTGTTTTTTTATTTTAGCCTGTTTGCATCTTTAGGGGGTGAAACCACCCCTCAAAGGTTTTCAGGTGTTCGTCTCCGACTGTTCTGGTTTTTCGATATGTTTTAGAGGACAGAAGAACAAGATATACGTGTTTTTTTATTTTGACCTGTTTGCATCTTTAGGGGGTGAAACCACCCCTCAAAGGTTTTCAGGTGTTCGTTCCCGATTGCTTTGGTTTTTGGATATGTTTTTGAGGACCAAACAATAAGAAATGCCTGTCTTTCTATTTTGGCCCATTTGCATGTTTAGGGGGTGAAACAACCGCTCATAGTTCATTTAGAGGTACAAAGTTGTGTTGAATAAAACGTTATATGAATTTGATTTTGCGTCATAACTTGCTTTATGGATGAGATTCTTGTCGCCAGTGACCGTTATTAGGGGGTAAACTACCCAGGAGGTGGTTCACCCCTCATTGTAAGTAGCGATGGGAAGCCATAAAACCACTAATGTGTCATCCTGAAATAAACTATGTCTAAGGCTTTTTTAAAGAATTTTATGAATTTTTTTTACTGGTTTCAAGTCTCTAAAATGCGCAGTTAACCGATTACGGCTAGTTTAGGGGTAGTTTCACCCCCTAAACATGCAAATGGGCCAAAATAGAAAGACAGGCATTTCTTATTTTTCGGTCTTCTAAAACATATCCAAAAACCAAAGCAATCGGAGACGAACACCTGAAAATCTTATAAAATTGAGGGGTGGTTTCACCCCCTAAGTATGAAAATAGGCCGCTATAAAAAAACACGTATATCTTATTCTTCTGTCCCCTAAAACATATCCAAAAACCGGAACTATCGGAGACGAACACCTGAAAACCTTTGAGGGGTGGTTTTACCCCCTAAAGATGCAAACAGGCCGAAATAAAAAAAGATGTATATCTTATTTTTCTGTCCCCTAAAACATAACCAAAAACCAAAACAATCGGAGACGAACATCTGAAAACAGTTGAAGGGTGGTTTCACCCCCTAAACATGCGAACTGGTGAAAATAAAAATACACGTACATCTTATTTTTCTGTCCCCTAAAACATATCCAAAAACCAGAACAATCGGAGGCGTACACCTGGGAAACTTGAGTACACGGGCGCGCTCACCGGCAGGATACGCGGCATACTTTCGTTTTCATTCAAGCAGAGACACTATCAAACCGAATTTGAACCTGACAAGTACGTAGAATTATGCAGAAATGTCCGCTGGAAGAAAACATAGGGGTGCTGAGTACAATACATCAGGGTAAAACGGTTTTTCAGCCAAAACAAACCCCCGTGTACGGAGTACACGACGCGCCCGCTCGTGTAAAACTTTTAGGCGCGCCCACCGGCGGGTTAAAATAAACATTTTCCAAGAACATTACAATAAAAAGTTAGCCAGATTAAAAGAAATGTGTTAATTATTCACATTTTTGTCACAACGCCATGCCATTTCCGATACAAAATGTATGTGCATACCCGGGTATGCTGCTGTTGACGTACGTATAATTTTTGTGCTGTTGACATAAAGGTTAACGAACCAACACGAATCACAAACTATAGTAAAACAATCATAGATCTAATCTTTGCAAATAGGGAGGTGAATGTACAAGTAGTTCATGAACCTAAGATAACGGACCATGCATAGTTAAAAGTAATACTAAATAGAACCAAGAATGTAACTAAATATAAAGAATTTAGTGGGACTTCCGTTTCCGGTCGCGAGAGTGGCAGATGTGTACGTTTGGTGGTGAGAGTTGTGTGAAGGAAGTGTGAGTGGAGGGAGATACGAGAGGATAGGGAGTGAGTGGAGAAGGTAGGGGAGAGGTGAGGAAGAGGGGAGACTAAAGGGAAAAGGGCAGGAATAGTGGGTGGCGAAGTGTGAGGCAGGACAGGGGAGCGGTTTGGAGGTTAGGTAGAAGGATAGGTTGCAGGTGGCGGGAAGAGGTAGGTAGAGGAATCTAGCGGACAGGTGAGGAAGTAAGAAGAGCGAAACAGAAGGCGGGAGATTTGAACGGGGCAAAAGGAAAAAGGAGATAGGATAGTCGTAGGAAGTTAAGGGTAAGAGTCGAGAAGACGGCGAAAAGTGTGGACTCGAGAGGAGGACGGTAAATGGCGGATGTTAAGGGAAAAGAGGGGAGGGGGGATGGAAAAGGAAAGGAAAAAGGAAAGCTGATAAGTGAGGGAAGGCAAAGGGATGATAGTGGGAGTAGCGTGGGCAGCTATGCGGGTAGTGTGGATAGCTGCGGGGGGGGAAACAGGAAGGAGAGGGAGGAGGAGGAAGGGTTGGGGGGGAAGAGGAGAGAAGGGTTCAAAAGGAGTGGGAAGACTATGAGATCGCCGGAGGGAGGGGCGAAAGGGGGGGGCGAAGAAAGAGAGGAGATAGGGAATGTGGTGGGGATGTTGAAGGAGTTGATGAAGGAGATAAGGGAGGAGAAAGAGGAAATGAGGAAGGAGTTGAGGGAGGTGAAGGAAGAGATGAGGAAGGAAAGGGAGGAAAGAAGAAAGGAGATAGAGGAATGGAGAGAGAAAAGGAGGAAATGGGAGGAGGGAAGGAGGGAGGAGAAGAGGAGGAGGGAAAAGATAGAAGAAAGGTTAGAGAGGATGGCAGAGAGGGATGGGAGGGTGGAGGAAATGATAGGTAAGATAGAGAAGTGGGAAAAGGAAAAGGAAGGGAGGGGTAGTATGGAGAGGGGGGGGAGAAGTGGAGGGCTGTTTGATAAGAGTAAGAAGGATGGAGTTAAAACAGGACAGGAAGGAAAGGGAGGAGAGAAGGAATAATGTGGTGGTAAGGGTGCTGGGGGTAGAGGGAGGGGAGGAGGAGAAGGAGGTGAAGAAGTTGTGGGCAACGATGGGATTGGAGGAGGGGGGATAAGGGTGGTGAGAGGGGTAGGGAGAAGGGGAAAGGAAGACAGCGGTTTGATTTTGGTGAAGCTGACGGTGAGGGAAGAAAAAATAAAGGTGATGGAAGCGAGGAAAAAACTGAGGGGAAGGAAGGAGAGGATAGATGATGATTTGACGGAGGAGGAAAGAAAGACGAGATGGAAGGTGGAAAGGGAGGCGGTGAGGGAGAGGGAGGGGGGAAAGAAGGTACAGATGGGATACATGAAGATGTGGGTGAACGGAAAGATGAGAAGATGGGATGAATTGAGTGAAGGATGGGTGGAAGAACAGGGAAACGAAAGATAAGGGAAAGGGGGAGGGAGGGGAGAGTAAGGTGGAGGAAGGGGAAGGAAGGCGGAGTGTGTACAAGATTGCGTTCTGAAATGTGGCGAGGTTGAGGAACAAAGACGAGGAATTTTGGAAAGGCTTGGAGGAGTGGGACGTTATAGTGATGAGTGAGACGTGGTTGGAGGAGGAGGGTGGGGAAATATAGACAGGAGGATGCCCAGGGGGTATGTCTGGTTTAGACAGTGGGCACGGAGAGAGAAGAAGAAGGGTAGGGCAATAGGAGAAATGTTGATGGCGGTGAGGAAGGGGTTGGAAATGGGAGCGGACGAGGAAGGAGGAAGGGAAGGGATCATGACGAAAAAGGTGAGGATGGGGGGGGGGTGAGTGGTGGAGGATAGTGGAGGTGTATGTGAATGGAGACGTTCAAAGGAAGTTGGGAGACATAGGGGAGTGGATGGAAGAAAGGGAGTGGGGAGTGAGGGGGTTAATAGGGGGGATTTTAACGCTAGGACAGGGGAAGAAGGAGGGCGGGTATTAGGAGGGGAAGATGAGGAGGGAGGGGGAGGGGGGAATAGGAGATCGAAAGATAAGGAGGTAAATGGTGATGGGAGGAGGTTGTGCGACTACCTGGAAGAAAAGGGATGGAGTATCCTAAACGGGGATGTGGAAGGGGATGAGCAGGGGGAGTGGACTTTTACTGGAGGGAGATCTAGTACGGTGATAGACTATGTGATTGGGAATGAAGAGACGTGGGAGAGAGAGTTGACTCGGACCATCAACCGTTGGTGGTCTGGGTGAGGGGAGAGGACGAGGGTGGTGTAGAAAGAAAGAAAGGTGGTAGGAAAAGGGGAGGGGGGAGAGGGAATTGGACAGAGGAGGGGAGAAAGGAGTTTATGAAGAGTTTTGGGAGGAGGGGGGAGGGTGATAGGGGAGTGGAGGAGGAGTGGGGAGAGCTGAGAGAAAGGATAAAGGTAGCGGTGGGGAAGTCGGAAGTGGGGGGGGGGGAGGAAAAGGAAGGGAGGCTGGTGGGATGAGGGGTGTAGGGAGGAGAAGAGTAAGGTGAGGAAGGAGTTGAGAAAGTGGAGAAGGGAGGGAGGAAATGGGATGGAGTACAGAGAGAGGAAGGGGGCATATGGAAGGATGTGTGAGGAAAAGAAGAAGAAGGAGATGGAGCCCTGGGAAAGGGAATTGGAGGGGGTGAGGACGGAAGGACAGGTGTGGAAAGTGGTGAACAGAGAGAGGGGAAGAAGAAGGAGGGTGAATGAAAAAATAAAAATGGAAGAATGGGACGAATATTTTAGGGGGCTATTAGGAGGGGTGGAGTGGAGGGTGTTGAAAGGTGAAGGGAGTGTGAGGGAGAGGGACGGAGAGAGAGAGATAGGAAGGGAGGAAATAAGAAGAGTGGTGAAGAGTCTAAAGAACGGGAAGGCGGGGGGAGGGGATGGGATACAGAATGAGGTATGGAAGTACGGGGGGGAGGAGGTGAAAAAGTGGTTGTGGATTCTATGCAACAGGGTATGGAGGGGGGAAGGATGGCCGGAGGGCTGGAAGGAAGTGGTGGTGGTACCGGTGATGAAGAAAGGGGCCGGGGAAAGGGTGGAAGATTATAGGGGGATTACCCTAACGCTATGAGGGAAAGGTGGGTGAGGGAAGGGCTGGTGGTGAGGTGTGAGGAGGTGTTGAGGGAAACGATAGGAAGGGTCAGGGTGGGGGAGGAGGAGGGGGAGAGGTTTTGGACGGCAAGGGGGGTAAGGCAGGGGTGCCAGCTAAGTCCAATTTTGTTTACACTTCTGACAGCGGACATGGACCAAGAGCTGGGGAGGGGAGGTTGGGGGGGTGAAGCTGGGGGATAGAAAAATTTATACGCTGGCGTACGCGGACGATGTGGCGGTACTGGCGGAGGATGTAGAAGGGATGAAGGGAATGATGGGGAAACTTGAAAAGTACGTAGAGGGGAAAGGGCTGCAAGTCAATGTGGGGAAAACGAAGGTGATGAGGTGTAGAAGGGGGGGGGCAGGTGGAGCAAGGTAGTGTGGAGGTGGAAGGGAAAGGAATTGAAGGAGGTAAGGAGTTTTAGGTATCTAGGGTACACGATAATGGGAAATGGAGGACAGGAGGAACACGTGAAGGAAAGGGTAAGAAAGGGGGCTGCGGTGATGGGGGCGGGTGTGGGGGATTGGGAAAAGGAAATTTGGGAAGGATTGGGCTTTGGCTGTTTGACAAGTTGGTGTGGGCGGTTATTAGTTATGGGGTAGAGGTGTGGGGATGGAAAGGTAGGGAAAAGGTGGAAGGGCTACAGGAGAGGTACTTGAAGTGGGTGTTGGGGCTGGACCGGAATACCCCAGGGTATATAGTAAGTGAAGAAATGCAGAGGGGGATGATGAAAGGAGGGGCGGGAATGAGGGTGTGGGGATACGAGAGGAAGCTAGAGGAGGGGAAGGGGGGGAGTTGGCAAGAGAGTGCTGGGAGGAAGTGAAGAGGAGGATGAGGAGAGGAAGGGTTTTGCAAGGGTGGGAGGAGGAAAGAGAGCAGTATTATAAGGACAGGGGGTGGACGGTGGAAGAGGTGGAGAGGGTGAGGGATAAGGGGGGATAAGGGGGGAGGAGTTGGTGGAGAGGGAGAGAAGGTTGCAAGAAGAGGAGAGGTGGAGGAGGATAAGAGAGGCGAAATATAATAAGTGGTACGGGAGGGTGAAAGGGATGGGGGTACCGGGGTACCTGAAGAAAGAGTGGGGGGAGGATAGGTGGAAGAGGGTAGCGAGATGAGTAACTAGGGAATGAGATGAAGGGGGGAGATACTGGGAGGAAGAGGAGAAAAAGAGGTGTAGAATGTGTGGGCAGGAGGAGGAGTCGTGAGAACACGTGTGGGAGGTATGTACAGGATGGGGGATTGAGAGGGGATGGCAGGAGGTGGTGACGGAGGTGTTAGGGGATGAGGGGGAGGCGAGGAATTGATGAAGAAATTAGAGGAAAGAAGAGCGGTGTGGGGGGGGGGTCGGTGGTGAGAATGGCGGAATGGGAGTGTGAGGGGAAGCGAGCGGAAGCGGAGGTCCGGGAGACGGAGGAGAGAGAGCGAGCGAGCGAGCGAGATTTAGGGAATTAGATTAATATAAGATAAGATTAGATAAGATTAGGATAAGTTAGATTAAGTTAATGATAAGGAAGATATAAGGAAAAGATGTAATGGAGCAGGTATATGGGAGATTGTAACCCCTAGGGGAACAATAAAAACATTATTATTATTATTATAAAGAATTTAGTGGTAGGGATTACAGGAGATTTAATACGGAC